>JAQPZY010001072.1:197500-797500 GCA_029931535.1 Margaritifera margaritifera
CTAAATGTATGTATAACATATTTGTAGTTGATAATCTTTCTATTCGTTAGCTTAAATAATTATAAAATCCAAAGACATTGGCCAATTCATCTCCTTGGGTAAATTGATGGAGAAAGTAGATATACATTATAGTGGTTCCTTGCTATAACGAACGCATTCGGACTATGCTAATTGTTCGTTATAGCAAGAGGATCATTAAAACAGGTTTGTATATTAATATGTATGTGGTGCATTACTGATTGTAATTGGTTTTGAAATATAAACCTGACTGGAGTTACATGTAGACGCTGAGGATACAAAGACATGTGCGGAATACGTCAAAATTACGCGCAGATAACTTTCCAAATACGTGGCTAATTGTCGGTTAAAGCTACGTTTTGCCTATTTTCTCCTTGAACAGTTGTAGAAAACGGAACACTACGGTCCTTAGTGTTCCCGAAATGTTAATTACTGCTCATAATTACGTGACGGTTGTTACAATTACTTGTCATAACTACTTGGTGGTTGTTACAATTACTTGTCATAATTACTTGGTGGTTGTTATAATTATTTGTGATAATTACGTGATGGTTGTTATAATTACTTGTCATAATTACGTGATCGTTGTTGCAATTACTTGTGATAAGTACGTGGTGGTTGTTACAATTACCTGTCATAATTACGTGGTGTTTGTTACAATTACTGGTCATAATTACGTGGTGGTTGTTACAATTACTGGTCATAATTACGTGGTAGTTGTTACAATTACTGGTCATAATTACGTGGTGGTTGTTACAATTACTTGTCATAATTACGTGGAAGTTGTTACAATTACTGGTCATAATTACGTGGTGGTTGTTACTTTTACTTCGATGCAATGTATCTATGGTGCGTAAGAATTTCACTTGAAATTGTTTACATCATCATTTTTTTCTCCCTTAAAATACATCACTAACTGACTAAACATGTACAATCTACAGACATTAGTCGATACATTTCCGACAGCAAATACTCCAAATGTTGTGCTTAATTGCAAAATAAACCTAAAAGTAAAAGCAGAACTACCAAGTTCCGCTATATGAAAGCAATTATATCAAAAGACCAGACAATGAATCTTTACGTCAAGCTAATCCATTCCAGGCAAGGTAATCGTTTCAAACGCGACAATAAATACGGGTGCAACAAGTCTCTCTCTCTCTCTCTCTCTCTCTCTCTCTCTCTCTCTCTCTCTCTCTCTCTCTCTCTCTCTCTTTCTCTCTCTCTCTCTCTCTCTCTCTCTCTCTCTCTCTCTCATTAACATATAAGCAAACACGAATAGGTTGTTCTGGATTCTGAACCTAGAAATCCGAATTCATATCTAGATGGGACATGCTTAGCATATTGTGCGCACTTGGTTCTTGTTTATGTATGTAAACAGATCGGCGACTCTCTCATTTCCGTGGAAATGGCTGATAATGGTTCTGGTTATTTACCCTGGAACATAATACATAACTAAAATATCTCACCCAAATTTTATAAAGATCCTAAATATAAAGATGACCCACGGCCTCCAATTATAAAACATTGGAAAGACCCCAATTACAATATACTGGGAAGACCCCAATTATAATACATTGCGAAGAATACAATATAACATACAGCATGCACTGAGAATATCGGATTGCCTGGTACAGATTAATTACTTATATCCAAACAGAAAATGGAGAAGTCACTGTGTCTAACCCGCTATCAGCTTTCGGTATTATTATTATTATTATTATTATTATTAATTATTATTTTAAATTACACCTGATAGGACAAGGGTGGAAAAAAAAAAATGATTGTTTTGCAAAGGTTGTCTGTGGCAGTGTTTTTCCCCCACCTTGTGTTAAGAATGTGGGAAATACGTGATGCATGCATCTACCGTTCGTTGCAGTGGCGTAGCAACTGCCCAAGCACCCCTCCCCCCCCCCACACACACACACAATTGCAGGAGGGGAGAGGGGCTGGCCCAGTGGGGCCCATAATTCTTATCAAACAATTTTTCATTAGGAGAGGCCCCATAATTCAGTTTTTCCGGGGAATGGGGAGTGGGGGGTGGCTCAGAGTTTCTTTCTACGCAACTGGTTCGTTGCAGTCTTGTATGAATGATTCGGTGCAAACCGATTAGATAGACGCCTCGGGTTTTCAGATATCATATGAGCAGTTTATGCAGTAGGAAAAATGAAAAATGCTTTAGATTGTACGTCCACCCTCTAGAGTCATGCCTAGGGGTTGGAGTGTTAGGATCGGGAGAGACAAAATGGTAAATAACTGTAAAACAATGCGAATACACCCTGATCTCTCTCTCGATCTCTCTCTCTCTTTCTTTTTCACTTATATAAATATATATGTGTGTGTGTGTGTGTCTGTGTGTGTGTTAGACAAAAATAAAAGTACATGTAAAACAATTTGCAATACACCGTTGTTTTTTTTTTTAAGATGCACACTTTAACGAAGGCGGTTTTACAATTGATGCGGTAGATAACACTAACGCTGGAAACATTTACAAGTCCTTATTACATATCATTGATGCAATATTAAAGATTCTGAAAAAGAATGCAGTTGTTCTATACCTGGGAGAAATTTGGATAACTCACTTGATCTCGAAATTCATTTAAATGGTTAGAAAGGCTTATTTGTGCTGCATTACGTTCTCGTCCACGTGATGAGGCCTTGTCACCAATCGGTGACACTGTATTACGCTCTCATCCACGCGTCGCGGCTTTGTCGACAATCGGTGACACTGCATTACACTTTCATCTACATGTCGCGGCCATTTCGATACTCGATAACAGAGTTCTAACTGCTTGGAAAGGGAAATATACTGGCAGTCTATTTCTGGCATAAAAATTTGGTTGTTTGGACCTTGGAAAATGTTCTGCATATGCTCTCGAAACGATTCCAATACAATAAAACCTGTCTTAAAAGACCACCGCTTCTGCCAAGAAAATAGAGTCTTTCAAGACAGGTGGTCTCTCATAACAGGTTGGTGCAAGATGATAAGTTTTCAAGGTCAAAATTCAGCAAGGCTTAAGAAGGGAAAATACCCACAATTACTGTACATGTATTTTATTCTTTATTCATAGTTCTTGTTAAAATATTGGATTCATTTCACCTCGAAATAATTTTATATAACAATAAAGCAATCAAGATTTAGATCCATCATAAAACATTCACATTCATATTTGAAGATTAGCATACGAATTGAAAATGAACTAAGGTAATATTTATTTATCCTGTCTGTAAGTTAACGTCACATGGCCATACATTTTAGAGTTACTTCAAATGTAACATAATAATTGCACAGTAGCTATGACAACATTTACTCATCAAGTGTATGTATAAGCAACTTTGATCAGGCTTTGGGTAAATATGGAATATATATGTACCAATGAATGAAATAAAAACAACACAATTAACGCATCCAGAAACAAAATAAATTTATTGAGAGACAAGACTTCGCAGACGACATAATGGGTGTAACCGCCTGCACTACGGTGAACAGATGACGCATAATGGCAGTTAGTGACATGCAATTTAGTCTGGTTTACGATCTCTAGCATACAATGTAACCTGCGTGATTTGCAGATTTTAGAAAACCAGTAGCCAGCCTCAAATTTTGCTTTGTTTAGAACAAACCATCCTAAACGGCCGTGTTTATAACGATTTAAATAAAAAGGTCATTGTTTTTTTCAAAGTTCTTGGGATGCGGTCATTCACAGCAATGTTGTTTAGAACAATCTGAATTTTGCTGCAGACCATTCTAACCGGTCGTCGTTACAAAGGGTTAAATAAAGGTCACTAGTGTTTATTTTTGTTTTTGCAATGCGTCGTTCATAGTGTCGAATAGCTTATTCGTGGTCGTTGGAAGAGTTCTTCTTGCGGACGCTCACACAGTGCATTAATATAATAAAATCAATCCGTGCATGACGATTGTGGTGGTAAATGACAGGAGGTTGCTCATAGCAGAGGTCGTTCAAGACGGGTTTTACCGTAATGATTGAACGGAATGAAACATGCCTACTAAATGATATTTTTGTGCGATGTAGTCCACAGTGTTAAATAACTTAGTCTTTGAAATAATCCAAGTCATATGTCACAACTGTATTTCACTGCGTTATGTAACAATAATTAGGAGGCAAATCGATTATTATTATTTTTTTAAATGAGCGAGAATGATCAATTGCTTTTACTTTTAAAATAATTATTAATGTCGTTTAACCCCATATAATTACATGACAATCAGGAAGTACAATTGTGTGAATGACTTAAGGGAAATGTCAACTGGATTCGTTATTTTAATACTGTCAATACATGAATAAATAGACACATAGCGTATCAACTTTTTAAAAAGTAAAATTTAGCAAAAATAATACAATCTCCAAAAATGACTGTCTAGTAAAGCACAGCAAAATATCAGGAACAAATGCACCTCAAAAAGACTATTCGAAATATTCTTTTATTATATTTTTGTTTTCAAACAAAGAATATTCCATAATGATCACCGGGAAACTTCCAATCAGTTGTAAGCGACTGATTTACACAGCTGGTGAGATGACGAAACTACTACTACTACTAATAATAATAATTAAAAATAATAATAATAATATAAAGAGTATGAGCACAGACAGGTAGGCAAAGAAAGAGCATAATTTTAGGGGATGGGAAAGAAAAGGAAAATTGCATGATCAGCATTAGAATCAGAATGACTGACAGTGGCGTCGAAAACAATGACAATCAATGATAGCTGCATAATAATATGGTTAGAAAAGCTATTAAAACTACATGGAGGTTGAACAAGAAGAAGAAAAGGACGATGAAATGAGGAGAAGGAAGGATAGGGATGGGTGTGGAGATACTGACATGAACTTACCGCGATATTCTTCGTTGCTAGAGTTCGTTTGTCTACCGTTCTCCAATTCCTTTACCGATACGTGGTATAAAAGACTGTTTGTGAGAGCTGCATATGTGCAGATATATACCAAACAGAATGAAATAACACTAATTATTGTTATATATTTAAAATTCCTTGCAAAGTGAGTCTTCATTATGTATGTTTCCAGAGAATCAATATTTTTTGTCAACACGTCCCGTCTTCGAAAGGGAAGACGTGACCGCAAGCACCGGTTGTGATACGTACATGAAGGACATTCAATATATTTTCAAATCCTGTTTGATTTATACGTGTTAGTAAAACTAAGCCTATCGCCGTTTTTAATGCTTATATGTCGAGTTTTTTCAAAGTTAAAATTCGATTGCCCGCCTGTGGAGCTGTAAATGTAACGAAGAGAGCTATACCAACAAACGTCTCTAGACTGAGGTCTATCATTACAACAATGCGATTTACAAACAACGCAGGTTCAGCCACATGAAACATCGAACACTGATAAAACTAATAAAAAGGGTCTGCGTGTAATGCAACATTCCGTCCACAGGTAAGTGTAATTCTAAACGACAGATTTATTAATAAAATCGATATCAAAATGATGTACAATAGACAGTGGCGGCGCGAGGGTTTGAGGCGCCCGGGGGCAATGTTTTTTTGTGGCACCGCAACCGAGGCGTTCGGGGGCAATGTTCTTTAGTGGTGCCCATACTTTGCCACAGAGAACAATTTTTATGTCAGTTGCCAACACCTCCACCCCCCCCACCCCCATCTACACCCCGGTTATAGCTGCAAAAAGAGCTCCCAAAAGCACCCCCTTGCCCGGCACCCGAAGGCAATTGACCCCCGACCCCCTCTCTCGGGCCGGCTCTGATAATAGACAATTTTATATGCTAAACATAACCACAATAAATACTTAAATACTCATATAGGAAAGTTTTCTGGCAAATTCAAATTGGATTTTCCGAATTAGTATGAGACATATATATGTATGTATGTTACTAGGTAGGTAGGTAGGTATTTTCCTCTGAAAAATTTATTATGTCCTCTTGAATAAATGATACTGCCGGGTGTACGATTTACGGATTTCTCGATAATCCTCCAATTTCCTACCAAGAATGATATCTTAAAGGAATAAACCCGAATAGCAAAACATTGATGATCTACAGGTTTATAAATATATTAGTATTATTTTTTTTTCTTTTTCTTTTTCACATATACATTGATTTCCATTACGCGTTCACTTAATTGATAAATGGATTGCATTACAAGGAACTAAAAGGCCGAAAAAATGCGAATTAATATTCAGCTAAATTTTTCCGACGAATTTTTGCGTTTCCTTGTCTTTCAAGGAAAGAGTGTTATTTTTCTATTTTTTTTATTTTAATAAATATAAAAATCTTTTGACAACTAAAGACGCAGTTGCGCAAACTGTCGATCAGACAGTGAATCTATGCATCAATCCATCAATTAGTTAATTAATCTGTCAATAATTTTCCAGTACAAGAGACTGAGAAAAATAGTATGTAGCACCGTTAAATTTGATTCCATTAGTGTACATATAATGTATATGTCAAAAGAGCCACATATATAAACATAGATTGTATACGTAACAACGTTTTCTTTTATATACAAAATGTAGGCTTTCTACAAATGTGAAACATTTTGTTTTTACAAATGTGAAAGAATGAGCATGTATCTAATACGAAAATAACATAGATTGTGTACATAACATAGACTTTGTACATAACATTTTATGCAAACATTACCTGTTCAAAAAAGATTTTGATTTGTTTTCTACAAGTACACAGAAATGCGAGTTTGGGATTTTTCCTTTGGGCAAGTCACGTGAGACCTATACAAACAAAGGCTGTTTGACCATGCAATTACTGTACCGTAAGCGACTTAGAGCCCATGATTGTAAGTTGTAAGGTCTGGATTCTTTGTCTAATATATATATATATATATATATATATATATATATATATATATATATATATATATATATATATATATATATATATATCTTTCTATGTGATTGAGCTGAGTTATGTCAGAATCCTTCTAAAACTGGATTCAAAGTTGGTGCAGAAAACTTGAATGAAGATCACGTTGACCTGTTCATTCAGAAGTTTCAAACACAAGATCGAATCGTTTTTCATTTGCCGTATTTATACCAGGGGTGACTTTTTATTTTACCGCATAGTATACATTGATTTATTGATCATCAAAGAGTAGAAATAAATAATGAAATGGCAATTATCAATAGTAGCATTATTGTTACTTGCAAAATAATTAATATATTTCAAAATACAAGATGTTCATTTGAACTAAATACCTCACAAGTTTGTATACAAAACAGTATTTGAAATGGATATATAGATATAATTATCTGTTTACATGGATACATACTACTTACGTATATGCATACACGCACAAACACATACATACATACATGCATACATACATACTGTTACGCACCTCTTGTAACAGGTGTACGATTTGGTTGATTATCGTAATCTAGAGGATGATCGACCTCAGTGTTATTGCCCGAATCGAGTAAATAATAAAATAAATATGAAATTTATAGATGGGATAAAGAGAGATCTGAGCAGAGATATAGAATAGAACAACAAGAGCCCCCGTATGTGAAATATAACAATTTAATCAATTAAATAAAACAAATTGAAAGATACACTTCTTTAGAAATCAATTACAGAATTTCAACAAAAATGTAAATTAGCCGATCTGTTTATATCGATAGACTCAGTTCATCATGGAATTGAGTGAACAATGGAATCAATTGCCCAGCCTGCTTGCATACCTTGTTATTGCTGGTCACTCCCAATTTCTCGTTGTTGGCAGGTCAAGGTTGATGTTCTCCCTTTTTGCTTCTCTCCCTCTGTTTTATCCAGCCTCCTTTCGGTTATCAAACCTAGTATGGGATGCCTCTTCTCTCTACCCTCCCAATGCATACGTTTACATATATCGATGAATGGGTAGGTAGGTAGGTAGGTAGGTAGGTGGAGCTATTTTCCCTTTGAAAATAGACAAAGAAGCAACCTAAATATTCCGTCAGATTTCCTTCTGGGGAGTAGAACATTACTCCACTCTCGTTACGTCAGATATCGTCCTATCGGAATTCAAACATATACCAATGGCTAACAGACCAAACCTGACAGACGATAAACAAACCTAGTTTCAGAAGATTAATGTACTTTCTAACGGCTCTTTCATCACTAACTCACTCAACTCTTTAGCATACATGATTCATATAATTTAAGACAGGTAAATTCGCACAGATTCTCGCAACTCATATCAAATAAAGTAATGCATGAATTTCTTAGAATACATGATTCCTATAACAATCAAGACGACAAATTCAAACAATTCGTCAAACTTATATAGAGAAAATTGTTGTACGAATTCAGACAAATGAATTCAAACATATAGTTACACTCATATCAAGAAATTGATGTACGAATTAAGCCAAATAAATAAAAACAAATAATTATATTGATATCAACGAATTACATGAGATTGATGCAAATACCTTGTGCTTTCGAAACTCGCTCGCTTCTATCGCCAGAATCGTATCCCTCAACTTCCAGACACCTGTCCCTTGAACAATTGTTTCTACGAGAGAATTTCGTCTTATTCTGCTCGGGAGTCAAAAATATTCCGGCCTTTCGCAGGAAACTTGGACTGACTAAATTTTGCGATGTGGAATATTTAAAACATGAAATTTCGTCTGGAAAATACACCCCTTATTTGTCGTAGCCAGTCAGGATTAAACATATCTACCGTCTTTATAAATACACGCCCATCGTGGTTAGCGTAATTCTCTAGATTTCGCACGCTATTTGAATAACCGATTCTGGAAAATTTCAAAAGATGACACTACTTCAACTGGTTTCACAAATAGTCTCTGCCTCCTCTCAACTTTGACATTTTCGATACCTAGACCCCAAATTAACCTAGCCTTATACATCTGTTCGACCGTTATATAAACGAATGAATTATTAAGAATCAATCGCGCCCCAAACCGGGACATTAAACCCATCGCAGCCTAGCGATTTAATACGGTACATTTCCTCATAAATCTGAATAATTGTTACGTGCCACACTGACCACGGCAATAATGCGCTCTACGAAATACATCGACAGAAATTTGCACCCTTACATACATGCACACATGCATACATACATACATACATGCATGCTTTGTACAGACGAAATAATGTATTTTGCATGTGATTTTGAGACTATATACAATGCTTTGTTCAGACGAAATATAGGATGGTAGCTTGTCATCATTAAAATGATGATTCGGACGGCTGCTAGATTCATTGATGTGGTCAGTGTCTAAATTTTTAAAATTTAGGTTTCAGCACAGAAAAAAAATGGTAACATGTTATATACCCAATGTCTCAGCATAAGTGGAAATTTATTTGTTTAAACATCAGAATTTATATCCGAAGTATCATTGTAATGTTCTATTTACTTTATGGGGCACATGTTCAGTTACAAACAGATTAGCAGGCATCACTTAGGAGTAAATTGATCTTTTCTGAATAATGAAATAAATTCACTTTAAAATACCAATATATTTGCAATTTAAAATAAAATATACTCTTTTACTGTTTACTCTAACTTTGCAATTTTCTGTAAAGGAAAAATGTAAAAAAAATCTTGTCGAAACTGATATGGGCTCATACAAAACAGGGTACTGCAACCAGATACGGATACAACGCTATTTCAGTCTGAGTCTGAATTGTTGTTTTGAGTAAGATTGTGCAAAGTTGAGATGGATTAGGCCTAATCAGTTTCCATGGAAAAACATCGATGAGCAGAACTGCGTATTTGTTTCTGTTGATTCAGACCATACGAGTCACAACAGCAAAATGTCCACCAAGTTTAAAATTAGTGTCGGCCATTTAAAGTATACACTGGAGATCATTGCGTGAGTTAGGAAATAACTACTAAAGAATATAAGTTACTGATCCAACATGCTAAAAGAATGCTAATGCCAATGCCAAGGTCAATGACAATGACAATAGTTTATTGGTAATGTAGGCTATAGGCCCATACTCTACAGTTACATAACAATATTATATTGATATAGAACACCATATTACAAATAAATTAAAAACAATGAAGTGAAAAAGGAAAAATGGAAAAAGTCCAGCACCCAAAATAGAAAACATGTAGAAAGATAAAACGGAAATGGCATTACACTGCTGGGATAGGTAGAAAAAAAAATATAGTTACATGTCCATTTGCTCTCTTCTGTGGAATGCCGAAAAGATACAATGTTCAAGCTGAGATATTATGACAGGGTTCTTTAACTTCATCAGAGAAAAGAAGATTTCTTCACATGGGTGTTTTTTGCTACAAATTCCTGACATGAATCTGTTTCTACGATATTTATAACATTGGCATTGTAAAACAAAGTGATAGTCATCTTCTATTTGGCTTTTATCCCATAACATACATATACATTGATTTGGAGGGATGTCATTATGCCGTCCTTCCTATATAGCAAATTATGAACTAAACATCGAAGTCTGGCTAATGCATTTTGTAGATGGACAGGTAAATCAATGGTTATATAAAACTAAACGGGAAAAGTATCATAAAATTTATTATTGTGATATGCTTTATGTGATTTGTTTACAGATGAATTACAATCCTGAATTAAATTGTCTTTAAGACGTTGTCTAAAATATAACAAAAATGCTTCTTCATCTCCTACATCCTGAGCGTACCAAAAAATAACCAAATCAATATCTGAATAATATGTCTTTAACTTTCGAAAACCATGTGACTTTACCCGACTCCTCCATTTTTGTCAGCATAATATAACATTGTCTTGAATATCGGTCATCATCCATTTTAAACAACCTAATCCAATACTTTATACACTTAAAATAATAAGTAAAACATAATGGTAATGTTCGACATTCTCCTCGTGGTAAAAGGGAGTATGTGTGTCTTGGAAGGTTGAGGAAATCTAGTACAAAGCCTATCATGTACTTTTCAATTGTATATGAATATTCTCCCCCCGAATTTCAGCGGCATAAGTTAATACAGGTGTGATCATAGTATCAAATAGTTTTAAAGTTTCTGTCACAGAATATTTGCCTAACTTATTTTGAATAATACTTAATGTATGTAGAGACTTATTTGCTTGAATTGCAAGTTCCTGCTTTCGTCCAAATAAGACTAGGAGCAAAATATAATACCATGTATTTATACCCACATTCAGTGTGGATTTGTTTACTGTTATAATACCACTTTTCGTTACTCCTCAAAAATCCACCGTTTCCGAATACAATAATTTTAGTTTTATCTAAATTAACACACATTCCACTATTTTCACAAAAATGTATCCACAATATTAATCTGCATTTGTGAAGAATCGACTGTACCAGCATAAATTTGCAACGTCATCAGCATACAACAGCGCAATAATGTAAGATATTCTTGAGTAATAGAGATACACTTAGACAGTCTAGTCGGAGGTCTGATACTAAATCATTTATAAATAGACAGAAGAGGGCTTAATACACAGCCTTGTCTGGTGCCAATATTACAGGTGAAGAATTTTGCATAGTGTCCTTTCATCTGCACACATGAACCTAAATTCTTGTTACTTTTGTACATCGAGTCTAGAACTATAAACAAGTTTCCACCGATGCAAGTCAGTAATTTTACATCATCAATAGAGTCAAAAGCCTTGGAAATGTCTACAAAAAGACAATACAAACGACCTTCTCTTCTACCCAGATATTTCTGAATCATTGCTTGAAGCAACACAATATTATCTATTACAGAGTAGCCTTTGCGGAATTCCGCCTGAGCTTCTTGAATTTTATTATTAGCTTCGCACATCTGAATGAGGCGTTGGTTTAAAATACTGGTAACATTTTTATTCAAAATATAAATTAGAGAGATACTCCTGTAATTGCTATGGTAATATGAAGAGCCTTTTTTTGTATAATGGCAAGATAATGCTTTCGCCCCATTGTTTAGGGAAGTGCCCGGTGGCAAAAATTTTGTTAAGTATTTTGACTACATAAGGACATATGCTAATGCTTGGGATCTTGGGGGGGGGGGAGAGGGGTATCATTTTGGCTATAATACAGTCTGGTCCACCAGAATTTCCTGATTTTAGAGTTCGGATATTTTTGAGAACTTCAAATTCAGAGAGAGGACTTACAAAGATATCATCTGGAGTTTCAGTCTTAGAATCAAAACCATGATTAATATCTGAGTCATTACGATACAGTAACGATCTGAAATAGGCATTACGATATAGTAACGATCTGAAATAGGCATTACGATACAGTAACGATCTGAAATAGGCATTACGATACAGTAACGATCTGAAATAGGCATTACGATACAGTAACGATCTGAAATAGGCATTACGATACAGTAACGATCTGAAATAGGCATTACGATACAGTAACGATCTGAAATAGGCATTACGATACAGTAACGATCTGAAATAGGCATACCATTAGTGGCACGAGATGGTGCCATTACTGCATATGCTTCGCGCGCATGTGTTTGTTTAATCAGCTTCCAAAACTTTGTGACATCTGACCTTGATTCTATTGGTTCCTTTTTCCTTTTTACACTTATAAATCTCTTTTTCATGTGAATCACATTTTCGAACCTATTTCTACTCAGCTTATAATGCGTCAGAGTTTAAATTGAACTACTGAATCAAAATTTCTGGAGAGAATTCATTTTTTGCATTTTTAAGAGATCACTTTGTTCACGCCACCAAAAAGGTTGTGTTGTCTTATCTTTGTTACACTGTAATAACATACACCGAGCTGACTTGTGATTTATATCAATGATACATTGTACAGCTTCATCGAACCCACGGGATAAAGAATGATTAAAATCAGATCAAAATTCAGAAATTTCATATTGGATCAAATGAATAAATTCGTTCTTCTTTTTTCATTCCATCTGTACCTGTCAAAGATTTGACTAGTATACTTTTCCTCCGATATGTTCATGTTTCTAACGTCGACAAGTCAAAAGGTGATCTCACATATGATAGGGAAGTGTACAGATTTACTCATAGAGACAATTTCAAAATCTGAACAATGTTTTAAAGAGGCCAGTTGAAGCAATCATATAATCAACTACGCTAGCCCCATCAGTTGGGATACATGTGAAATTTAGCTCTCAGTCATTGCTGGTTTACCCAATAGGCAGACAAAGCACGTGCTTAGGGCACCAGCAAAGCATGGAAGAAAAAAAAACAAAAAAAAAAAAACAAAACAAACAAGGAAATTATGGTTTAGTATTGTTTCTATTTTGAATTACATGTAAGGGGGGGGGGTGCGTAATCTTTTCAGTTCTTAGGGCCTCTAAAGGTCTTAATCCGGCCCTGCTCTCAATCTTGGTGCATTCTACCAATTAGTTGATTTATTGTACAGGTACGATTTTCCATCTATGACCAATTTATTGAATGAAAGATTAGCCATTCGGTTGTCATTTCAAGCTTTTATCATAAGTTATGCTAACGCCTTCTTATCGTCTCTCACGTTCTGGATGTAGTCTTCGGTGACGGGGTGGGGATTTAACAAGTTTGTACCTTTTCCTTTATGTTTTTTCCTTAAGATGTGACTGTAAATTTCTGATTGTCTTTAAAGTTCGTAAAATTGGCAATTATCGGTCGTGGCTTGGCATATTGGCAATTATTGGTCGTGGCTTGGCATCACTTCCAAATCTACGTGCACGATCTATCTTTGCTCGATCAGTGACGTCCCACATGTATGTTTTGATTTTCTCCTTGCATTTTCCCCAGGTTTTGTAGTCATTCGGTTCATCAGATCCATAGCATATTAAAATGTTCCGTCGGGACTGAGATTCTAAATGGTCACATCATTTTTCAAGGGTGTGCGTTTGTATAGTCTCATAATCTTCCAGCAAGCGTTCATGTTCTTTCTTTATTTGAGTAAATATATTGTCAACTTTGATGCAAAGCTCGAATAGTTACGGTTGACTGATATGAGGTCTTGCTGAATACCAGTTAAAACAACTATAATATCTTCCTCGCCATGCTCCGAGATTCATACCAGTATATAATGTTAAACATCAATTCATATTGACAGGCAACCTTGCTTGAGAAGGTTCTATGTGTGTGTTTTTTTGTTGTGTCTGGGGCCTTGGTTTGGTTCGATACCCACCATTATGAGAAGAAGACCGAGGGTTGACAAGAGTCTAATTGTGCAACTTAGGCGACTCCCATAAACTTTCAAACCATGCACGTTCACTTTACTCTTGTCCGGTTGCATGAAACAGCCTATCTTACATCTCCAAACTTCTATAGAAATGTCAATTTTCAGACAAATTTTGCCGATTTTCTCAGCAGTGAATAGCATGTCTCGCACGTACACTAGGCAGGTGGCGCTCTCCCTAAAAATATGCTATGTGTAAAACAGTAACTTTAAATTTTATAAGTAATATTTAATGTATCTTAGTTTAGGACTGTCATATTTTGAAATTGTTATTTTCATTTTATACTTTTCAATTTGTACATATAATAATAAGAAAAAACGTGTTGTGCTAACTAAGGATCAAACAGTAATGTCTTTCTGGAAGATAACCGTTTCTGAAAAGGAACCACAAATACTGGAGCGACGACTCTCTCTATCTCTCTCTCTCTGAGGGACAAAGAAACAAAAAACGTGTACATTTATTGGTCCCATGGAGGAATGGTTGCCAGATCTTTCTGGACAGGTATATCTTGAAATGTATCAAGTTATCAAAGTTTGGATATTTGCCCACTTGCCAGCTAAGATTTTTGAGTGTATTCGTCTTGATTTTAGAATGGTACATATTGCCATTTTCACAATGAAGAAATTAAAACGTCTGGGAAAAGGAGACAATGATACCTGTCCAGTATGTGGAAAAGAAACCAAAGACTTGATTCATATGTTTTTAGAATGTTCTGCCCTTGCTGACTTTGCCATGTATGTTACACGTCTAATAAAAAATTTGTTCAGAAATCTTCATCCTAAATTATCGAACACTCTGTCTTTGAAATGACTGTTCATTCTGGACTTTCAATCAGAAAACAAGGACTTCAATATGTTGTTTGTTTGTTTTTTTTTTTTTTGTTTTTTTTTTTTGGGGGGGGAGTAAACCCTTATTTTAATTATGTAATACTTACCAATCACTATTATTAAGCTTCGCCTTTCCGCGTAGAAAGACGTGCTAGATGCATCAGAAATATCTTAGAACGCGTCCATCGACCCAGTCTGATCTACGTCATCAGCCCGTGCGCTATAGCATGTCCTGATTCTTTTTCAGGACGTGTGGCTAATGAAAGACATCAGCGCGGGGCGGGAGAACGGCATCCAATAGTGACAGGTAAGTATTACATAATTAAAATTAATTTTACTCCACACAAAACTACATTTAAATGTCAGTTATAACTTACCTGTCACTATTATTAAGCTTAATTTGTCAATAAGGACGGTGGCTAATGAACTGTGAAGAGTAGAATGTGAAAACAATTCTCACCTTCTTGCCCAAGCAGTCAACTACAGTTATATGAGGCAGTAGCCTGGATCACTGATTGTGCAGCGACGATCGGACCGAGAGAGAAAATACCTTGGTTCTTGTTTTCTAACGACCCAGTGTAAAAGGAAGAGAAGGTTGTGTGCGAGCGCCAAAACGCAGCCTTCATAATATCGTCTAAAGAGGAGTGATTTAAATATGCCCAAGAACTAGCAATAGACCTGACTTCATGGGCTTTTATCCTCATGAATATTAGGTCTGAGCAAAATTCATCGAGAGATAGTGGATGCTGAAGTATCAGCTGAACCCCTTAAGGGGAGAAAAAGCTTTTTCCTACCTTTGCTTCTCCCTTTAGCAGTTGCTAAATAGAATCTAAGTGCCCTAACTGGGGAACAAAGTCTATCTCGATCGTCCCCAGTACAGATGCGACTGAGACTGGGGATTTCAATCGGGGATGGAAATACTGATGTAAGTTGTTTTTTTCCTTCAAGGAAGAGCCTGGCTGACATAACAAGAAAACCGAATCGTAATTTTAATTGAAGCGTAAATATCCCTCCTCAATTGATAAGGAATGTATGTCGCTCTTCTCCTGGATGAAGCAACGGTAAGAAGAAAAATGATTTTAAGCGTAAGATTTCAAAAGAAGCCGCATTCAAAGCTTCATAAGGTAATTTTGTCAATGCCCACAAAGCACACGAAAGGTTCCATTTTGGTGTCAACGAGCAAGACACTGGTCTCTGCAGCTCGAGATATTTAAAAAGATCCGATAAGTGAGGATCTGAACCAATGGATTGACCTTTAGAAAATGTAAGTGTTTTTGAAAGGGCAGCCCTATAATGTTTGATTCTAGAGGCTGAACAAGACCTCTCCTCAAAGAGGAAGAGAAGAAAATCTGCTACTGCAGCAAGAGAGGTTCGGCAAGGATTAACTCGTGTCCTAGCGCATCAATAACAGAAGATTTTCCACTTTGCATCGTGGACCTTGGATATAGAACGTTGCCGGGCCTGTACAATGCAGTCGGTAACTTTTCTTCACAATTTTGCATGGCGGATAGATCGCTTGTGATGAGCCAAGCGTGAAGGTGGAGAATCTGAGGATTGGTGTGTGATAGCGTAACTCTGTGTTGTAAGAGAAGATTGTCCCACTGTAGTAATACCCTTGGTTTGTCGATCAGCAGGTCGAGTAGGTCGTTTAACCAAGACCTTTGAGTCCACTAGAGGTGTCTCCTATAGACTGAACAGAGACTCTGCATCCACTTGATATAAAAACCATTCTGTAAGGACTATCTTGCCTGTTCTGGACAGACTGTCAGCAAGAATGTTTTCCTTCCCTGGAATATAACGAACTCTGTGTGTAATCCCTTCTGATTCTGCCGAACGTAGAGGATTCCATACTTCCACGCAGAGAGAAGGAGCATGAGTACCTGATGTGTTGTCGGAGGAGACCATGATGCAATGCCCTTTGACGTGTTATATGCACCCTTTTAGGACGAAGAACACGGCTTTCATTTTTAAATTGTTGATTTGGAGGAGACTGTCTTCTTGTGACCATTGGCTGTGGAGAAGTATACTCTCTGACTCTAAATGACCCCCCCCCCCCCACACACACACACCTGAATATGACGCGTCGGTGTACATATAGGAGTGGGATTCTTTGGCATGCAGAGGAATTCCCTTCATAAACTTGGCTTGATTGTACCACCACTTGAGGTCGTACTGAAACGCCGACCATAGAGAAATTTGAACCGCTAGTACATCATTGTGGGTTTCCAAACCGCCAACAGGAGAAACTGAAGAGGACGTAATGAAGTCTCCCTAGGTATACCAGATTCGCCGCGGAATTCAAGGTTCCCAGAAGAGAAAGGTACAGACGATCCGGCAACGAAGCCTTGGTCTGTAACGTCCTTAAAAGTTCCATGATTTTGTGCATCCGCTCTGGGGAAACACGAACCCTGCTCAGAGACGTAAGGAAATTAATTCCTATGTACACGAAATCCTGAGAGGGAATGAGTTCGAATTTCTCTAGGTTTGGAATCAGTACCAACTGAGCCCTATAAACCAACAGCGGGTCATGTGACATAATAGGGACAGTTTGTCGTTGTTGTGTAGCAGCCACTCGTCGAAATACGAGATTAACGGAATCTCCAAGTACCTCAAGTGCGCAGCTATTACTCCCATGACTCTGGTGAAGACCCTGGGCGCTGAGGCTAGACCAAACGGCATGGCTCGGAATTGAATTAATTCCTGTCCGATCGTGAACCGGAAATACTTTTGTGCGGAGGAAATATTGGGACGTGGAAGTAGGCATCCTGACGATCGATGGAAACTGCCCAGTGGGCCCATTTGATAGCGTTCTGAACTGAAGTTGCAGTTTCCATCTTGAAAGTTTCCACTAGCAGAAATGTGTTTAGGGTGGAAAGATCTATAAAGAGCCTCAGTTTTCCGCCCTTTTTTGGGACTAGAAATATTCCGGAGTAGAAAGCTGGCGACCGGATGTTCTAAACTCTTTCAACTCCTCCCTTCCGAAGAAGGGCATGTTCTTCTTTCTTAAATTTTAATACCTTTGATTGATGGAAGAAGATGGGTGTCCTTGAGAGAGTTCTGTGAAGCGTAGACGTAAACCCTCCTTCACAATAGAAAGGACCCACCGATCTTCCGGGATGTTCGACCAGGTGTCTGAAAAGAGGACCAATTGAGCACCTACGTATATTAAAGGAAGAGGTATGGTCTGCCGGAGAGGTGAGGCGACCCTCGGAACGGCCTCCTTTCTCCACCTTCGCCTCATTGGGGAAGGAAGGGGGGCAAAAGCAGACTTCTTTGTGCCTTGCCCTTGCCTCTCCGGTTGTTACTCTGTCCTGGTTGCATACGCTTTTGTTGGAATTGTGGCTGACCCGTGGCTCGATCAGGTTGTGTGCGGACACTGGCCGGTTTCGACGGGCTAGCAACCGAAGCAAGGGACCTATTTTGTTGGTCCCTATAATCCTGAGAAGCAATATTTGGGAAGAAGACCGGATAATAAGGTCTCAGAATCCAGGGGCTCAGCCCTGAGACGAGCTTTGCTATGTTCTAGCAAAAACTTTGAATAATCCAAAGCTATATCACGACGTAGGTGAAGAATCTCAGAAGACAACGTCATTGCCGTAGACAATGCGTGTCTATAAGTCTTAGTCACTGTCGTTGCAAGGCAACGGGTGATAATAATTCTTCCTTGAGTTAACTGAAGGTAGCTGCTGAAAATAGGGCAGCATATAAAGCTATGGTCACTAAAGACCTGGCCTTTGACTCTAAAGTCTCTAAGGATTTAACCGAGAGGCGAGCAAAGGAACCCGCTGAAATGCCCACTTGTGAAACTTCGGAGTCCAAGTTGGGGGGGGGGGGGCGGCGACGTAATGGCCATGCAAACGAATGAACCTTATTGCTCGAGGCTGATATCAAGGGTCGCAATGTAGCAAGGGGGACAGACCACCCTTTATTCCGAAGCGCCGCTTCTTGACCTTTGCTCAGCCGTTGCGCAACATCTCTAACCATCGGAGAGTGAGGAAGTTGCAACCAGTCCAGTTTGGGCATTGCCACTGACAGTTTCTCTAAGCAAGAAAGAATCTTAGTGTCACTTGAACACTTGGGCTTTGGGCACATGTCAGGGTGAAGAAGGCGGTAGACTTCGTTGATAGCCATGTCGAATAACCAAGTCTCGTTCATCTCGACCACATGTTGACACCTGGTGAAAGGGATTCGGAGATCTTCGGACTGGAGGATATACCCCATCCTCCGGAATTTGAGTAAATTCCTGCGAATCTACGATAATGGAGAAAGCATCATCATCTTCCTGTTCCAAAGCAGGTTGGGACACAGGATAAATGGAGCCCGAACGACCCATCTGCGGGGAAGGCTGGGAAGTAGGGATATAGATATTCTGCGATTCAGCACGGGGAGCGTCAGAACTGTCCTTAATGATTGTCGTGGCAGGAGAGTAAGAATTCGTCTCATCTCTCTTTGGTCTGTTAGAGGAATAGTGAGTAACCATCTCCTTCCTTGACGACCCTTCCTGCAGAACTTGTGAGGGTCGTCGGACCTCATCACTCGTACGTGCAGGAGGCGACATAGACGATATTAATCGTGGTATAGGTTGGTCTCCTCCTTGAAGAGGGAAGTTCCACAAATGAAGAGGATGAAAAGGAAACAAGAGAAAGAAAGGGACATCGGTCCGATTTCCTATCCCTGGAGCATGCATAACAGCAGACTCCGTCCCTGTGGTGGGATAACTAGGTAATGTAACAAAAGGGGGGGGGGTATTCAAACCTATCCCTGGCGCTATACCTAGATTCGGCATATTGTGAAGACCTGTACCCAGTACATGGTCTGCCTGTACCCAGTGATAAGTGATAACCGGTCAATGAGGTGTCACTTACAGTCAATAGCGGTCTAGATTTGAGGGAACTTCCCTCAGAACTAGAGGAGCTAGAACGACGTCCAACCCTCTTGGGGTTGAGTGATCTACTCCTCTCCCGACCTCGGGTACTATGGGGATATTACCCCTCCCCCGAGGGGGAGACAAGGATTCTCCATATTAGGGCTCAGTTCAACCCCCACCGGGGGTATTACTGTGTTCGCTCGTGGAACGGTGCTTCCCCTCCCTCCTATAGTTGAGGGGTGGGTGGGTGTTGCACATTCGGTCCCAGCAAGTTCATTGCTCTTTACGATAGAAGCTGCCTTCTTTTTAGACGACGCACTATCTTGTCTGTGAGGGGTGCTGCTCCTCCCTCTTTTATTCGGATGAGCGTACTCGATCCCTTGATATATATCTGTTACTACCTCACAGGTAGTTACTACCTTACAGGTAGTAACGGCATTTCTCTCCTGGAAGATGCTGTATCTCCCTGTTTTATTAGAGGAGACGCAGTCAATTCCAGCAAAAGTTTGCACCATTTGAGATTTAATAAATCCTGAAGGTGAAGAACGTGCTCCTTCATCTTCTTATACGCGTGGACACGTTTGGCAAGGTCCCAAATGTCGTCTGACCATTGACAACACATGGGACATCTTTCCATTCGTGTACATTTTGTGCACGATATACAAGTTAAGTGAGTGTCCCATTGGCCTTTTCTAAGTCAACACTTACCCACAGTTTTATACATCTGTAAATAAAGTTCTGAAAACAAGTAACTTTAGTATGAAAAAATTAACAGATGAATTATAATAATAATAAGGATTGCGTCCGTCCCGTTGTAACTCTTTACTACTGTTATTTGCATTGCACAACAAGAATATCTGAGTTTGTTCGGTTTAGTATCATTGTTGAGTTGTTAAAGTTGTAGTAATGTTATAAAACATACTAAAAAGATTTTGGGGAGCCTAGAATCTCTACTATTAAGATTCCGTGTCGTGATTACGCTTTTGCATTAATAAACCATAATCACAATAACACTGTTATAAATGGATAATTGTTTGAGAACCCAGAATAGTGAGTACCTATTTCTACCGCAATGTCCCACGACCTTTACGTTAGGTGGTGAGAGGGTAGCTCATTGTGCGACAATGCACATTTCTTAATGAAAAACACTATCCTTGAGCCTTGAGCTAATTAGTGAATTTTGTTTTATCACAAATGATAAATTCTGTACTATTTGTGTAAACTTTACAATATTGTTTGTTCTATAAAATGTATATGCAATTTTTGTATATGTATTGCTGATCATTTATGTATGTATGTATGTATGTATGTATGTATGTATGTATGTATGTATGTATGTATGTATGTATGTATGTATGTATGTATGTATGTATGTATGTATGTATGTATGTATGTATGTATGCAATTCTTGTTTGAACTAGCTTATTATTTATGCCTGGAGAGGTATCCCTTCTGAAGAAGTTACTTCAAAGACCATCATCTCTCTGTCTCTCTCTCTCTCTCTCACACACACATCTACGGACGAAAACACACCGTTGTATGGCACGACGTTTCCATGGCGGAATGTTTTATACTCTGGACTTTGAATCTCATGCGATAGTTCGCTCATACAATTTGACATACTCACGCATGCATATACGCGTGCACATAGCGGATTTTGCTTCAGAAAATCAAGAGCAAAATATACTGGAAATATCAACAAATCATGCGGCAACTGTTGCTTTTAAGTATTTTATGTAAGTATGTGTTAGGTTTGAAAATGAGTTAATGATTGTATGTCTGTGTGTAGGTCGGTAGGTAGGTATGCAGGTGGGTTGGTGGGTATGTTACACTCTGAAAACTCTCCTTTCTTCTCTCATATATAAATGTACGTACTTATAGGTAGGTATTTTGATTAGTGAAACCTTTCCATTCTTGATCCCTTTGGATGATTTCAATCAGGGTAATAGTTGTAATAGTTCCATTGAAATAGTAGAGACATTTTAGAATTAATTTCACTTCCAGATTTCGCTTTTTCAATTTTTTTTTTAAAGAAATTTAAAGATAGCTACAACTTACAGTATCATTTACTAAAACAAACCTCAATTTGAAGGAAATTAAAACTTTCAGTACGGCGGTTTGCTCGATAATATAAATCAATGACGTCAACCATACATGAACGTAGACCTTCACAGGGAAATTGAAGATGTGAAAATGACCTCTGGTACGTAATAATGACACAGCTGGCTTGAAAAGTGATGATAATGCATACAATAGATATTGAACTTAAAACTGAAATTATCGGACTTTCTGCAACAGATTTATAAAGTATCAAATTAGAACCTCTAAAAGCCACAGTGTCCAGCGCGTGTTGATAACAGCTGTGTTCTGGGCGTGTTTCCTTCGTGACTGTAGAATTTGGATGATTCAACACTGTCGGCGGGAGCTTTTTTATGTGCTATTTATGGATTTATACAGTATCAGAATTGTGGTATATTATCAGATATTGTCATGCGCTGCATATCGAGGTATAACTCTCTTATGATAGATCAAATTTTATCTTTTTTTTTTTTTTTTTTTTCAAAAACTGTCTGTCCTCAGTTATCATCTGTAGACTTTTGATCGTCAAAAACACAGTTGGGGCGTTTAGTCTGATATATAGATAGACACATGGATATATAGATAAATCGATAGATAGATAGATAGATAGATAGATAGATAGATAGATAGATAGATAGATAGATAGATAGATAGATAGATAGATAGACACATAGATAGATAGATAGATAGATAGATAGATAGATAGATAGATAGATAGATAGATAGATAGATCAGTCGACTCTTGACGTAAGAGAAACAATACAAAACTCCAGAACATACCATTCATCGACTCTCTCTCTCTCTCTCTCTCTCTCTCTCTCTCTCTCTCTCTCTCTCTCTCTCTCTCTCTCTCTCTCTCGTTATGTTGCCAACAATATGAAATATGAGACAGTCGTTGGGAAAAGTGTTCTCTTAATATATCAGGTTGGTTGCCTGGTTTCGCGCTATTTTACCTGATTATTCAAAAAAAACCACGGAAACTATAGTTAAAAGACCTGAAACAAGTTATGAACCAAACATTTTATGTCTGTAAACAGTCTAACATACTACCTGTATGTAAACAGTCTGACATATTACCTGACTGTCAAAAGTCTGACAGATTACCTGACTGTAAACAGTCTGATAGATTACCTGACTGTAAACAGTCTGACAGAATACCTGATTGTGAACAGCCTGACAGATTACCTGACTGACACAGTCTGACAGAATCCTTGATTGTAAACAACCTGACAGATTACCTGACTGTAAACAGTCTGACAGAATACTTGACTGTAAACAGTCTGACAGAATACTTGACTGTAAACAGTCTGACAGACTATCTGACTATGAACAGCCTGACAGATTACCTGACTGTGAACCGCCTGACAGATTATCTGACTGTGAACAGTCTAATCGATTACCTGACCGTAAACAGTCTGACAGAATACTTGACTTTAAACAGTCTGACAGATTACCTGACCGTAAACAGTCTGACAGATTACCTGACTGTAAACAGTCTGACAGATTACCTGACTTAATGACTATAAGCCTGACAAAATGAAGCTTCATTTGCGTATAAGTGTCAGTTTATTGGCAGTATTAGATCACGAAAACATTGGGGAAAAAATAAAGATACAATGCCGTGTTTTTAACTCCCGCCCATTCTTACACCAGTTCAAATCTCCCTCCATTATGTTATCTTTTTCAGTCGACTCTCTTAGCTACATCCTCACTCTATGGAATCTCCACTCCCCTTCCCTATCCGGCCCAAATAGCATGTCCACTCCCCTCCGCTACTCGGCCCACGAGCATGAATGCAAGAGTATGAAACGCATTTCCATCCACACAAAAGGTAACTAAAATAAAATTGTTCAAAACAAAGTACCTTTGTAGATGTAATCTTCACTACATGGAGCAACGCTTGTATAAGGCGATTTTATTTTTAGAAATATTAAATAAAAAGGTAACATCTTCAGATTGAATACTCTAGAAGAAAAGAATCTGATTGTAAAGCTATTTCAATGATCCTTAGTCTGTCCTATTTAATGATCCTTAGTCTGTCCCATTTAATGATCCTTAATCTGTCCTATCTAATGATCCTTAGTCTGTCCCATTTCATGATCTTTAGTCTGTCCCATTTAATGATTCTTAGTCTGTTCTATTTAATGATCCTTAGTCTGTCCTATTTAATGATCCTTAGTGCGTCCTATTGAATGATCCTTAGTCTGTCCTATTTAATGATCCTTAGTCTGTCCCATTTAATGATCCCTAGTCTATCCTATTTAATGATCCTTAGTCTGTCCTATTTAATGATCTTTAGTGTGTCCTATGTAATGATCGTTAGTCTGTCCCACTTAATGATCCTTAGTGTGTCCTGTTTAATGATCCTTAGTATGTCCCATTTATTGATCCTTAGTGTGTCCTATGTAATGATCCTTTGTCTGTCCCATTTAATGGTCTTTAGTGTGTCCTATTTAATGATCCTTAGTGCGTCCTATTTTATGCTTTCTTTTCTTAGGTGGTCAGATAGTTCGCATTCTGTCAATTTGATTATTTTCTAGCTGCGGAATTTAGTTACGTGTTTATAAATTTATCAGATTTTGGATGTAGCTCTGACTTTTCTATACATACCTATTGTGAACATTCTCGCGTATTGTGAACAATCTCACATATGGGAGGCTCTAAACCGCAAAAACAGGAAACAGGAAAATGGACGAAAATTCACCACCAGATTCCAATACCCTGGAGAGGAAAATAGTGGACTGGCAGGCACGTGTCTAGAAAAAAGTTGAGGCGCAATCAAATTAGTTTCCACCTCCATCTCCAGTCCATTACGTTAATAACACGAACAGCATGTCTGAGTATGAACCCCATGATCCCAGCCCAATGAACCCCATGATCCCAGCCCAATGAACCCAATGATCCCAGCCCAATTTCACCATGTTATTTACCAAATCAGCAACCATTTCAATCTTTACGCAGATGTTTCCAGGTCCCATCACAGATCATGTTCTTTCGCTCAACAATGCAAAAGTCAATAATAATTTGTTTCAAAATCGAAAAAAAAAGAAAAGAATAAAGATAGATACGGTACACATGAAGTTAGCAAAAGTAGATACCCTGGGGCAAATTTAAGGCATGTAAAGAATGAGGTGAAAATTGTTTCCAAATATTATTCTGAAATCAAAAACACATTGAAATATATAAGTGACAAACAGGAGAAATGGTCAAGTACTAAATGTACTAACATGCAAAAACTCAATTAAACTTACAACAATAATATATACGGGTATAGCAGACACTGCGAACCAGGAACAAAGTACTAAAAGAATTATACAAGATTTATAGAAACGCATTTGGAAATAAGCGCCGACCAAATTCGTTCTGAAAGAGTCGACAGAATTCAAAACAAGAATGATAAGCAGAAGCAACAGCAGACTCCAGGCCCCAGACTCCAACGAACAAACTCCAAGTCCCCGACTCCAACGAACAAACTCCAAGTCCCCGACTCCAACGAACAAACTCCAAGTCCCCGACTCCAACGAACAAACTCCAGGCCCCCGACTCCAACGAACAAACTCCAAGTCCCCGACTCCAACGAACAAACTCCAAGTCCCTGACTCCAACGAACAAACTCCATGCCCCCGACTTCAACGAACAAACTCCAAGTCCCCGACTCCAACAAACAAACTTCAAGTCCCCGACTCCAACGAACAAACTCCAAGTCCCCGACTCCAACAAACAAACTCCAAGTCCCCGACTCCAACGAACAAACTCCAAGTCCCCGACTCCAACGAACAAACTCCAGGCCCCCGACTCCAACGAACAAACTCCAAGTCCCCGACTCCAACGAACAAACTCCAAGTCCCCGACTCCAACGAACAAACTCCAGGCCCCCGACTCCAACGAACAAACTCCAAGTCCCCGACTCCAACAAACAAACTTCAAGCCACCGACTCCAACAGCAACATTCAGGCCCCCGACTCCAACGAACAAATTCTAGGCCCCCGACTCCAACGAACAAACTCCAGGCCCCCGACTCCAACGAACAAACTCCAGGCCCCCGACTCCAACAAACAAACTTCAAGCCACCGACTCCAACAAACAAACTTCAAGCCACCGACTCCAACAGCAACATTCAGGCCCCCGACTCCAACGAACAAATTCTAGGCCCCCGACTCCAACGAACAAACACCAGGCCCCCGACTCCAGCAAACAAAGTCCAGGCCCCCGACTCCAACAGCAAACTCCAGGCCCCCGACTCCAACAAACAAACTCCAGGCTCCCGACTCCAACAAACAAACTCCAGGCCTCGACTCCAATAGCAAACTTCAGACCCCAGACTCCAACAAACAAACTCCAGGCCCCAGACTCCAACAGCAAACTCCAGGCACCCGACTCCAGCAAACAAACTCCAGGCCCAAGACTCCAACAAACAAACTCTAGGCCCCAGACTCCAACAAACAAACTCCAGGCCCCAGACTCTAACAAACAAACTCCATGTCCCCGACACCAACAAACAAACATCAGGCCACCAACTCCAATAAACCAACTCCATGCCTCCGACTCCAACAGCAAACTCCAGGCCACAGACTCCAATAACAAACTCAAGGCCTCAGACTCTAACAAGCAAACTCCAGGCCCCAGACTTCAGCAGCAAACTCCAGGCCCCAGACTCAAACAGCGACATGTCATACCACAATTCGCTTACTGTAAGGAAAGAGAAATTGTAAGAAAGGCAGCGCCAGAAAATGTATATGTTTTGGTGAAACCAAATTGTCAGAATTGAATGTAATTGATTTAGAGCACCAAAGAGGTATTACAAATTGGAAACAATGAAAAACGTACCTCAAGTAGTATATATCTTCCAGTGAGGAAATCGATTGATAAATATATCACATTGTTATCAAATAGATTCAAAGTTTCAAAAGAATTGCACCTAACTAAAGATGATGTCATGTTTAGAATTTGCTATATAACTCCTATATATGCTTTATATCAAACTGAGGATGAGTGACTGATTAGACTTCATAAAACATACGTTGTTTTTGTTGTTGTTGTTTGTTTTTTTCCATTTTTGTGACGTAATTGGAAGAGCTGGAATTAATACTGACAACATTGATAATTTTATTACATTATCAACTAATACTGAAAACACTGATAATTTTGATCAAATCACTTTCGAGTACTTTCATGAATAATGATATCACGCTCAAAAGATATACCTGCGATAAAAAGAGGCCAAATAATTGTGGCAATTGCATTTGCCAACACTTCCATGTGTATATAGCCAACTCAAGAACGAGATATTATAGATAGACAAATGTACTAGTATAAGTATGGAGGGTTTTATTTGTACCAAACCAAACATTTTGTATTCATGAATGTTTTCCGGTGCTTTCTGAATTCATATTGCAGTAACCAGTATGGCAAATTCTGACGTGTATTTGTACATACCTGAGGAACAACCGAAAAAAAGCAATGTGGATATGTACATACCTGAAGAACAACCTAACAGAGCAATATGGATATGTACATACATGAAGAACAACCTAACAAAGCAATGTGGATATGTATATACCTGAAGAACAACCTAAAAAAGCAATGTGGATATGTACATACATGAGGAACAACCGAAAAAAGCAATGTACATGTACATACCTGAAAAACAACCTAAAAAAGCAATGTGGATATGTACATACCTGAAGAACAACCTAAAAAGCACTGTGGATATGTACATACATGAGGAACAACCGAAAAAAGCAATGTGTATATGTACATACCTGAAAAACAACCTAAAAAAGCAATGTGGATATGTACATACCTGAAGAACAACCTAAAAAGCACTGTGGATATGTACATACATGAGGAACAACCGAAAAAAGCAATGTACATGTACATACCTGAAAAACAACCTAAAAAAGCAATGTGGATATGTACATACCTGAAGAACAACCTAAAAAGCACTGTGGATATGTACATACATGAGGAACAACCGAAAAAAGCAATGTACATGTACATACCTGAAAAACAACATAAAAAAGCAATGTGTGTATGTACATGCCTGAAGAACAACCTAACAAAGCAATGTGGATATGTACATACCTGAAGAACAAACTAAAAGAGGAAAAAGAAAACATGAACAATACAATATTCAAGAGAAGCTACGAATATTGATAAACAGAAAGAAAATGGGATTTCTTAAGAAATTGCAAAATGCCTTTGGATGGTGCTTTGGTGCTAATAAATTATTTACAAATACGAACAATAAACAAATAACCAGTGTTTCACCTTGAATACGGGATTTCCGTCAATTTTGTGTCCTTTGTCCCCCAAATCTTGACTCCTGGATGCTCCCTGTGCGCGCTTTTTCGTTGGAGAAAAATCGAAAATTCCGCCTACTGTTATTCCTTAGTGCACGTCTGTTCAACTGATTACTGGTGCTAGCAATTGCCAAAGCCACCAAAAGCTATAAAACTTTCAGATGGCGATTAATTTCCATTTTAAAAGAACAGAACTTTATTGATTTTGACGTATTCAAAAAAGCACATAGTCAATAAAATATATAATTAATATGCAATACACTATTACATTAATGAATGAACAAATAATGGCGATATAAGTTCAGTACATATAAATCGGGGGGGGGGGGGAGGGGACGACGACGAGAGAGAGAGAGAGAGAACTAGACAGCGAGAGAAGATAATCTAAGTTGGAATGCATTATACATATATTTGCGTAGGTATTTTACAGTTATTAAAATCTTCATTTTTAAGTAATTGTAGTAGTTTATACATGCTTGGTTTCTGCCAATAATAAGGATCAATATAAGATTTTCTAAGTGATAGGTATAGCGGAGAAATTAAGACAAAATTATATTCATCTTCGACCTCATTATTTACACAAAGTTTACATTTCCTTTCATGCCGTTCGTTTCCTACATATCTACCGGTCTCAATACTTAATGGGTGTGACGAAATCCTTAAACCCTTAATTTACCAAGTTTACATTTCGTTTCATGCCGGTCGTCTACATGCATGCATGTCTACTAGTCTCGATACTTAACGGGTGTAATGAAACCCTTCATTTACTTAAAGCATTTCTGTGGCTGGCATTAGCAATTATTTTAAGATAAAAAGCGGTTACGAAGATATCCTTTATTATTTATACATATATGAAGTTTTCGAAGCAACTGTTGAACTCCAGTCAGATTGAAATATGTGTTTTAGTCTAACAAGGAAGTTATCTGCACTAAATTAGGCTAATACCAGACTTCTCCAAAGCCTGAGATCAATAGTATATTTCTCACATTAGAAGCCCAGTTTTTATAATTCTTTCTTTCGCAATCGGTAAACATTAATCGGTATATTTTTCGAAGAATAATTTTTTTCTTCGTTTAATAATTTGAACCAGTACTTAATGATGCGCACATATCTATTTACATAAAGTGGATATCGGCCCAGCTCTCCATGTACAAATGCTATCTAGTTCAGACGGCAAAATTAAGGTGACACAACTGTCAAAACCAAATAAGATCATCACAGTGTATATATATATATATATATATATATATATATATATATATATATATATATATATACCATTACACGTGCATTAAGTACTATCTAGTAGTTTTCTTTGTCTCTTGGAGTTTTGTGTGTCCCCAAATTTGGACGACAGGGGTCCACAGTGTCCCCTGCCCTTAGGATCCTAGGTGTAACACAGCCAAGTATCTTATAATAATATACAAAGTAAACAATTTCTTGGAAGAGAGTGTAAGTTAGCACGAACTTATTATATCATACATCTAGAAGAATTCGCTTACAATTAAAAGGACCCCAAAGTAAGACTGGTGTGGTTTCTGCGAGAAATAACTAAGAAAATAATTAGAAAATTTTTAATATTGCATGATAAGAAAACCAAGATGGAGTAAGAAAATTGCAAGCAACAAAATCCAAAACATTACTAATTAATAATAAACACTTCTACTAAAGCAAATGTCGACATATGTCTTGAAATTCATACGTTTTTGATTATTTATGGAATATAAATACATACCATGAAAATAATGAGGAGTTAAATGGAAATGTGGAACTATTAAATATAGTACATTACAGAGTATTAAATTAAGGTATCTTTTCAGAGGAAATACTTCAGAGTACTGAGAAATTTGAAATCGAACAAGGCACCTGGTGATCATAATAGTTCTGCAAAATATTTGGTTTTAAATGCAGGTTATATTCCAGAAATCTGGACTACAGGGTTAATGAAAACGATATACATAGGGGCATAAATTAGATCCTACCAACTCCAAGCCTACTATTACTTTGCTTAGTTGTCGCGGTTAGGTCTTTACTGCCCTCCTTAACAGAATTTCACTCTCCTTAGGAAACTAATGACTGTCTGAGGCACAGGCATGTTTTGTAAAGAACACTCAACAACTGACAACTGTTAATATTTATGTTACATTTATTTATAGAATGTTTAAATAAGGGAAATAAAGAATTATTCTGTGCCTTTGGGAATTTTTCTTAGACTTTCGAAAGGGTATGGAGAGTTGGTTTATGGAGAAAATTGTTTAAATGATAACATACTGAAGGTAATAATGAACACGTAATATGGATATAAAGTCTATGGGTTTTTGTGAATTCAAAGAAATCCTGTTATTTCACGTATAATCAACGAATTAGACAAGGCGAACATGTTTCTCCTGCATTATTTGTCCTATATTTAAATGACAACGAGATTTGCTTTTAGAATTTCAATTGTATTGGCATTACAATTGATGTGTTGGATGAAGATATAACCAGATTTTTAGAACTAGTTGTGCTATGTATTATGTTTATATAATATTATAAATATTTTTCGGTAATTATAAATGCTTCTTGACTCTAATATTTGCTTAAACCTTAATATTAGGTATAATATTTGACATGTTTAAATGTTGTCCTTGAATTAGGTTGTTTACTTATTTTTGAGTTCAAGGATAGTTTTGATAAACACGTTGTTGATTCAATTTGAGGTCAAGGTTGATTTTATTTACAGATAAAACTAAAATTCCCTTTAGAGTTATGTGTCAAAAGTCACACACCATTTATTATTCTAGAATATTCTGTCATGTGACCTATCTTTATATATACCATGTTTAGTAGACAGTTTTTCAGTTTCGACATTACCATCAGTCTTTTAAAGAATTATTACAGTTGTGGAAAATCATTCCAAATTCTGAGAGAGTAATTATTTAAAATATTCATTGGATTATAAAAGTGCTCATAGACTTTTGGATTTTGGATTTTGAATTGATGATTTTTGGATTTATGTGAACTTATTCAAAGATATTTTGGAGTACTTCATTTTGGCATATCATCACATTAAAGACTACTGACACATCAGAACATTAAAGACCATTGACACATCAACACATTCAAGGATACAATCATTCATTCGGAACATTATATATTTAGGACTTGCAATTAGGACACTTAGACTTGTCGGATTATTTGGATTTTAATTCACATTACTTAAGTGTCTTTTGAATTTTCACTTTAATTGCCTAGAAATAAATTGCTTGTTGATTTTTACTTGATTTGTTGGTTTCACGTTCTTTCTGTTACATTTTTATTAGACCATAGAGTCGTAACAGTTGTATTTTCAAATAATCCAAGACATATGCAAAATAATCTTGACATTTTCTATAATTGCTGCCACAGACATAAGTATATTATTAACACAAGCATAACCAAAATTATGACTTGTGGTAAATCTAGAAATATACAGAACGTGAAGTCCAAATAAGTATATTCTGAACTTGAAATTGTCAGAAATTACTAAAAATATCTACGATTGACCTTTTGGGAAGAATTTCATTTTGTCTGTAGACTGTCATTTTATCTGTAGACTGTCATTTTGTCTGTGGACTGTCAGCTTTAACTTTATGATAGGACAATAGTTCCAATTCTTACATATGCATTTTATCTGTAGACTGTCAGCTTTAACTTTATGATATGAGAATAGTTCCAATTCTTACATATGCATTTTATCTGTAGACTGTCAGCTTTAACTTTATGATAGGACAATAGTTCCAATTCTTACATAGGCATTTTATCTGTAGACTGTCAGTTTTAACTTTATATGACAATAGTTCCAATTCTTACATATGCATTTTATCTGTAGACTGTCAGCTTTAACTTTATGATATGACAATAGTTCCAATTCTTACATATGCATTTTGTCTGTAGACTGTCATTTTGTCTGTAGACTGTCAGCTTTAACTTTATGATATGACAATAGTTCCAATTCTTACATATGCATTTTGTCTGTAGACTGTCAGCTTTAACTTTATGATATGACAATAGTTCCAGTTCTTACATATGCATTTTGTCTGTAGACTGTCAGCTTTAACTTTATGATATGACAATAGTTTCAATTCTTACATATGCATTTTGTCTGTAGACTGTCAGCTTTAACTTTATGACATGACAATAGTTCCAATTCTTACATATGCATTTTGTCTGTAGACTGTCAGCTTTAACTTTATGATATGAGAATAGTTCCAATTCTTACATATGCATTTTATCTGTAGACTGTCAGCTTTAAGTTTATGATATGACAATAGTTCCAATTCTTACATATGCATTTTGTCTGTAGACTGTCAGCTTTAACTTTATGATATGAGAATAGTTCCAATTCTTACATATGCATTTTATCTGTAGACTGTCAGCTTTAACTTTATGATATGAGAATAGTTCCAATTCTTACATATGCATCTTAATTTTTTTTTTTTTTTTTTTTTAAAAGACACGGTGGAAAGGGATGATTTAGACTTTCAAAGGTATGTATTAGAAGTTAAAAGATCCATTAAGTTGGTTTATGGTGAGTTTGGTAGGACACCCTTACATTTACAAATATAAGAAGACTGATTGACTATTGGACACATATCATTACTTGTTGACTATTGGACACATATCATTACTGGTTAACATTCCAAATTATTTTATGTAAGTCTATTACAGGATTATAATTATGAATAAATAGAAATAAATGGATTGAGGGCACTCGTAAAATCTCATCGATAACTGGATTTAAATTTTTGGGGTTAATCAATATATTTGCAAAAATACCCGGTTAGATACAATCTTTAAGAAAAAACTTCTTAATCAGTTTGTACAGACATGGAAATCGTCCATTTCTAACCAATCGATATATGTAGAATTGTTTTAAATAGAATTAAAATAAGAAAACTATTTATCAAATGACACAAGCAAATTAGGGCAAATATCAGAACGTTTCGAACATGCAATAATTTTGTACCTATATAATAATCATTTATCTACAAAGAAGGGCCGATGGGAAAATATTCCTAGATATGAAAGATTGTGCAACTTTGCGAGCAAAACTGCGTGGATAATGAATTTTATTATCTCCTTGAATGCAGCTGTGTCAGAGTACAAAGAAAGTAAGTACTACACAAACGATTTCTATATCAGAAATGTACCAAAGATTAAAGATTTATTTAAGTTTTGAGTTCTGAGAAAAGTTGCTTCGTAAGAAAACTCTAAACAAACAAAACTATTCTATCAAACTTTTGGCAGTGTCCAATAGGCAGGAACCATTTCTCGTCGGGTAATGCTGGAGCGGTATGGTCTCAACAGGTTCATTCAAAATTAGTACACATGTATTTTTATTTCCATCTTTATGTGTATTCCTTACTTTCGATGTACCCAAATAAATGTGAAACTTTTATTATCTTCATAATTTCCTACGAAAGTTATTCTTGTTCAAAAAAACGAAATTAATATTGCCAGTAATGGAGAGTTCAAATGATACCCTTTCAGCAATATGTATATATATATATATATATATAAATATATATATATATATATATATATATATATATATATATATATATATATATATATATATATCGTAATTTATTTTGTTCTTTCCAATTATATCAATAGAGATCTACATAATGTTTGCTCTTTTTCGTATTCCTCTTTTAGTACTGATTGTGATTTGCTGTTAATTGGAGTTAAATTTCCTTCACTGTAAATACATTTTATCATCTCTGGTTGATGCACATACAAGTGCGACATTGCGTATTTTTTTAGCTTATATGTTGCTTATTGTAACACGAGTCAAATAAAGTTTTTGTCATTGTCACTGTCAATTTGAGTTCTTGAAACCATTAGGACTTCGGCACAAAGCTTTTGTAGCAGCTGTCATCGATAAAGAAAAATACGAACAATTGATATAGTATAATAGATGGATAAGTTTCCATATTTTAAAACGGAACACTTTGAAATATTTGTAATCTTGAAAAAGATTTGAGGAATTGATTCATTGTTTACTCGGAGATAAAACGAGTCTCATTTCAAAAAGAAATATATTATAACTACATTTTAATTATTGATGCCAGGTGAAGGTACATCGAACAATTAATTGTTGAATGTTAATCAATAAAAAAAAATATCACACTAAAAATGGATCTCAATTTTGTAGAAGAAGTGAGACGGTTAGTGAAATCCCAAGTCAATTTGGATATCGTGTCGTTCTCATTGGATTCATGATGAAAGATGCTGCGAAAAAGTTTCCTGAAACCATACATGATACCATACCTAGTTTCAGTGGACAAGAGTTTGTTTTGTTGTTTTTCCCAAGCATACACAGAGACAGCTGACCCAGGCTGGCCTGGGCGGGTAGGGAACCCGCGACCCTTGGATTACGAGTCCGACTCTCTACCTCAGAGTTACCGCGGCTTCCTGAACAACAAAGACACACCAGTTTTAAAAAAATTAACTTAAAAATAAAAAGGAAATTAATAAATTGTCACATATTCAATTACTTCAGAAGGATAAAGCCTCTATTTATTCGCGATTGAAAACATTATGGAGTAATCTTTTGAGACAAATTATTCAAAACGTCATTAATTTTATGTTACGTAGCTTCGCAAATATTCTTTTTCAATCTTGTACATACAAGTGTCCAGTTAGTCTTGTAAATTTATCAACAAAGAACCGTGTTTTAAAATAAATGGGACTTTGTGTATCATCATAAATTTATTAGCATTGGGGTATCAAATAATATATAATATTTACAAACTGGGGGCCATTTTCTAGCTTGGCATTAGCCATTTCAAATGTTTAGCAACGCTTGGCGTGAAAAATACCACCGATAGATATATCGCATTGTTTTCCTGATTAGGTATTGAGGGTGGTATTAGTTACCTAATTAAGTATTGAGTGCGGTATTAAAATACCTGACTAGGTGTTGAGGGCGGTATTATTTACCTGACTAGGTGTTGAGGGCGGTATTATTTACGTGATTAGTGTTTAGTGTGGTATTATTTACTTCTGTCACATTTTTACTGCTTTGATATATTCATCTGAAAAAAGAGACCAAATATACAAAGAGATATACACTTCACGCTAGAGTTTTCCTAGGGTTAGAAGGAACACCTGAGCGTGAGTTGAAAAAGAGTGTACTGTACCATAAGACTGTGAGTCATGGGTAGGACTTACTTTTGTCTACTTCAATCCTTTCTTTATTGAATAAAGGATCAAAACAATTAGAGAAATTGTTTAGCCGCAAAAATGGAATGATAATGCACGTTTTTGTAATATGTTGTACTTGATATCAGTTTATATTTGTTAAAATACAGTGATAATAATTTCAACTCTTTCAAAGGATTTGGGCTGATGAAAATATCGTGGTAGTTTATTGAAGCTGAGAGAACTAAAAGACTTAGTTTTCTTTACCTAATGCCTTTGATTGAAATAAGATTTAAAATATAGACCTTACATTAAACGTGAGTTTCGCCATCTAATTACAATGTGCATACATAGACGGGCTGAATTATCTTTCTTTCTTTCGTTCTCCAGCAAAACCCTCACCTGATCCTTGCCTTTGCGACATATGTACTGCAACGATGTGACAAAAGAATTACTCTCTCTCTCTCTCTCTCTCTCTCTCTCTCTCTCTCTCTCTCTCTCTCTCTCTCTCTCTCTCTCACACACACACACACACACACACACACACACACACACACACTGACGATTGCACCAGCCGTTCCCATGGTGAACTGGTTAGCACTCCTGACGCTAAATACAGCGAACCGAATTCAAGCCTAGGTTTGACCTTGATAGACTTTGGTACACACATAAATTTTTGTTTGGACTGGATAAACTGGTCGTGGTAGTTTGTTTCTTCCGACTAAGTACCAAAATCACCCAAGATGTTTAAAAACACATATACACTTGCACTCGCAAACACACAGGTATATACAATTCCATTTAAACATCCTTCCAAAAAATAATATGCACATGAGGAGAGACACTCATGTAAATTGTAGACAAATATTGGCAACAAGAACAATTGCCGATAGGAAGCATTCAGTTTGACTAACATAAACATGTGTATGTATGTATGTATGTATGTATGTATGTATGTATGTATGTATGTATGTATGTATGTATGTATGTATGTATGTATATATGTATGTATGTATGTATGTATGTATGTATGTATGTATGTATGTATGTATGTATGTATGTATGTATGTATGTAGTATGTATGTATGTATGTATGTATGTATGTATGTATGTATGTATGTATGTATGTGTGTACGTATGTATGTAAAGTTTATAATCTGAAACATACATGCATACAAACATACAATTTTTCCTTAAAACTTTTCTTTCTTGTTACTTAGCTCAGGGTGGAAATCTGTGAAATTCTGCCACAGAATCAGTAGAGGATGTTTTAATTTTGTTTCTTTTTTCTTACTAATAAACTTGTTAACGGAATACATGCAATGTAGAGTGCAAAGCACAAATAAGTATTACACGATATTCTCGAGTGGGATGTCAAATATATCAAAGGGTTGGGGGACCAAAAAAAAAAAAAAATGTTAGAGAAACTGAGCATTTTTTGTTTCTTTCTGGTAATACCTTTGGAATCCCACACCCTCCAATATACCTGGTTATTACAGCAGATACAATGATAGAACTTTCTGCTTTGTATATGATCAGCTCTCTCGTTTCACTCTGTTCATATGTGTTGGCCTTAAGCGCCTTTTCCCTGTCCTATATCGTTTTTTTAAAATGTTGCATCATCTATTCAGATAAATTTAACTAATCATTCTTTTTTTTACAGTTCCTTTGATCATACTCACGTCTCTTTCAAATTATCAACATCGTCATTTGCACATATACTTTAGACATTATTATAATGTTATTTAAACTAGGATAGTCTGCGTCATTTTGTGATACGTTTATGACAATTTTGAAGGCAGGGCGGAAAGTGAAGACATTATATGTAGTTGAGGATTTTCTTACCTGGATATGCACACAGTATCTAATGATAATTTTTTGTGATGGTTTGGCGCACAAATTGTAATGTTTCTTGATAACCTTCCGCTGCTTAAGGAAAACTGCCATTATTTCATCTACTAAAGGAAAAGTAGCTAGAAACTGCAAACTTTGTAACAACAATGCAGCCTATATTTGCCTGGAAGTATTACAATGCTTTTTTTTTTGAGACATATTTGTATTACCTTAGAATGCGTTTTGCTGAATTTATACCTGCAAAATAATGCCAGAATATGCTAAACTGAATACAGTCTAGAATATATTTCTGGATTCCGTTTGAAATGGTTAAGAAGATTAGTGTTTGTTGGGTGCTTTTTGTTTTGATCATTTATTGTTTTATCGGTATTTAGTGCTTTCTTTCTTTGTTCATTTACAGGATGACACGATAAAAACAACCATTTGCAATGTTCATCATTTCATTTTATTCAATGTGTCCATTTAAAAATCCCCCCCCCCCCCCCGTAACCAAGTTTTTCTATGCGTTGATTTGTGTCTTTTCGCAATTTTTTTAAATTTTCGCATTTTTATGTTTTATTACATTGTTCATAGACAGGATGGCACGATAATTACGAGGAATTTTCAATGTCTACGTAAGTTTTTTTTTTATTCGCTAAGTTAATCGATTTTGGAATTTACCTCCCCCCCCCCCCATTGTGATCTAGACCTATTCGACCAGAGACTGGAGACATAGTCTGACGTCATTAATCAGTACTGCATTTAGTAAAACCCATCTTTGGAATACCAGCTAATCTTAGGGCATGGCGTAGATGTGGGTTACCAGAATTTAGAACACGAGAAAAAGCAAAGGAGAATGTCGCCTTCATATAATAAGTCAGACATAGAACTGAAAAGAAACAGCGACATGAGTGGTGACTCCACATTTTGGAAGAATCTCAGGTGACTAGTCTGTTAAACAAAAATTTGGTAATTTCATCACCTTTGGACCCAAAATGAACGTTATGACCAGCTACATTACCTTCTTGCTGGGGAGGGGGGATAAATTAGAAATAGACCGATAGTAGTTGCAGGCAAACTGTACAAAAATACATCTTGATTATTTCATGATATGAGACTATGAATTAAGTCGTAAAACATGTATCGATTATACAGAACATTCTCTCTAACAAATTACAGTAAAAATTTTGATACTATCTCGATAGTATCTTTTAAAAACAATTTCAGAGCATTAGTAATAAACTATGCCTCAAAATCTATCCTCATTTTCCATTCTTAAAACTAAACTTATCTATTGGGAATAACATTCTATGAGTCACCTTCAAGTAACCGTCACTATATGGCTAAGATTACGAGCATATTACTTTTTATTATTATGCAATGGCCTCAGTCAGACACTAACACTGAGGCCTAACTTGAAAAGCATGATTGTCTCTGTCCACACTGGCTATTAAACAAAACATAAGCTTGTTGAGAGTGAGCTACATTTTCACAACATACGAGTCTCGAGTCATAAATTGGGCCAGCTTACCACATGATAAATATATATATATGTTCTTATCTTCACCTAATTCGGTTAAAATGAGCACCAAGAACCGTCAAATGTGATTATTGTTTGTAGTAGACTGTTTTAGAAAACTTCTGTTGACACAATCTAGTTGTGTATAGCTGTTTACCATTTAAAACTGCCTGCCATACATCAATGTAATGTTCAAAAATAGAATCTTTTTTGTAAGTGACTTGCCCAGAGACACATTGTGGCAGCCAAATAGGGCTGGCCTGGGCAGAATTCGAACGCAAAACCCATTAATTCTGAGTCAGGCACGCTAACCACTAAGCCACTGTGACTTAAGCCACGTGGAAATACAAACATTATCTGTTTCTTTTAAAATGAAAACGGACCTTAGATTGCGAAAGAGAAGTGGTCTTGTGATGTGCGTTTGGAGTATTCTACCAAAGTGTATGTGTTTGTGATGAGAGAGATTCCGAAATCATTTTGCCGATAGTTCCTATCGCACGTCAATAACATATATCAATATATGTCAGAATATGTCAACTGACTATACTGTTGAGGAATGAAATTAGCATTTCTAGAAAATTCTGAAATGCCATTTTTGATGCAAATCCTCATAAGCAAGGAGAACTCGGCAATTTAATGAAAACTTCCGCGAGTGTGTTGAGTCTGCAGACAAGTTATACTTGGGGAAAGTGTGTTTAGTCTACAGACAAGTTATACTTGGGGAAAGTGTGTTTAGTCTGCAGACAAGTTATACTTGGTGAAATTTAGTAAAAATTGACTCATAAAGCTCGTTCAGCTTTCCCTGTATATATGATTGTCATAAGACTTTTCGAAGGCGTTACACTTTGGACCACACTTTTATGCTATCAAGTTTGCATGATAGCGAAGCGTAGTTTTTTTTTTTAAAAAGGCGATTAGAAAACGAACAGCGTAACACAACTCCTAAAATGTTTCTTTTAGTTTCATGTGCGACTAAGATACATGGGTTATATAATGTCTTTGATTTTATAATCAATTCAATTAGCCACATTATTCACTAGGAAATAAGAAGACCTGTCGTGGTCACATAATGTGATACATACGGGCAATACACGTTGTCCTTTCAAAGGTTTCCAGTACATATCACTTTTCTCAACAGTAAAGGATTGTTGTACAATATCTAAGATTTTGATTTACCGACAGCAAAGGGTCGTAGTAGAATATCTAAGATTCTGATTTCTCAGTAGTAAGGGGTCGTGGTAGAATGCCTATAGTTCTGATTTCCCAATAGAAAGGGATCATGGTAAAATATATAAGGTTCGAATTTCCCAATAGTAAGGGATCATGGTAGAATATCTAAGGTTCGAATTTCCCAATAGTAAGGGATCATTGAAAAATATCTATGATTCGAATTTCCCAATAGTAAGGGATCATGGTAGAATATCTAAGGTTCGGATTTCCCAATAGTAAGGGATGATGGTAGAATAGCTAAGGTTCGGATTTCCCAATAGTAATGGATCATGGTAGAATATGTAAGGTTCGAATTTCCCAACAGTAAGGGATCATGGTAGAATATCTAAGGTTCGAATTTCCCAATAGTAAGGGATCATGGTAGAATATCTAAGGTTCGGATTTCCCAATAGTAAGGGATGATAGTAGAATATCTAAGGTTCGGATTTCCCAATAGTAAGGGATGATGGTAGAATATCTATGGTTCGGATTTCCCAATAGTAAGGGATGATGGTAGAATATCTATGGTTCGGATTTCCTAATAGTAAGGGATGATGGTAGAATATCTAAGGTTCGGATTTCCTAATAGTAAGGGATGATGGTAGAATATCTAAGGTTCGGTTTTCCCAATAGTAAGGGATGATGGTAGAATATCTAAGGTTCGGATTTCCGAATAGTAAGGGATGATGGTAGAATATATAAGGTTCGGATTTCCCAATATTAAGGGATGATGGTAGAATATCTAAGGTTCGGATTTCCCAATAGTAAGGGATGATGGTAGAATATCTATGGTTCGGATTTCCCAATAGTAAGGGATGATGGTAGAATATCTAAGGTTCGGATTTCCTAATAGTAAGGGATGATGGTAGAATATCTATGGTTCGGATTTCCCAATAGTAAGGGATGATGGTAGAATATCTATGGTTCGGATTTTCCAATAGTAAGGGATGATGGTAGAATATCTATGGTTCGAATTTCCCAATAGTAAGGGGTCGTGGTAGAATATCTAAGGTCCTAATTTCTCAACAGTACGGGATTATGGTAGATTGAAGACTGTTATGATTTCCCAACAGTAAGTGGTCGTGATGGAATATCGATTCTTGTGATTTAAAAGTTGAAAGGTATTTTGACAGTAATTATAGTCAACTTTATTTTTTAAAATAACAGTCAGTTTATTGTTGCTCAACTTAATGTGTTAAATAGCTTTCCGGCTTTCCTTTATGATAAAGCATGTAAATTTATCTACAATATAAGAAATGTGCGGAGGTAACCCCTGATTTTGGAAACTTCATACGGTCGGTGTGATTTTGGAAACTTCATACGGTCGGTGTGATTTTTACCACTTTTATTTTGTTCATAATTAAAATGATTCTAGAAAGAATGAGATATATTTAGATGTAAGTGTAAATTGCATAAAAGTTGTATTTCCTGTAGTTTGTATCTATGAATTAAAGTACAATTATTATTATTATTATTATTATTATTATTATTATTATTAGCAAGAAACCCAACAATAGCAAACAACAACAACATGAACAACTAAGGCTGATAGGGGTTACTCTTCTAATGGAAGGAGAGAACCAAGTTATAAGATTGGCTTAATGTCTATATTGCTGATATCGGACTACATTTTCTAGATTTCATGATGAGTCATTATTGATTGGAACCAAATAGTTCCTTTATCCAGGTATGAACTGATCTTGCATTAGAATCGTCCATCGGTGAAGATGTACGACAAAAATGAGGCATCGTAGGGTCATGGATAAAAATGAGGCATCGTAGGGTCATGCACAAAAAAGGAAAAAAGAAAGCCTAAATGGTTCATTCCCAGCACACAGGAGCAAGTGTAGCAACTTCTGTTAGAATGACGCGTAAAACAGAATCAACCGTCTCCTCAAGTTTGTGTAAAAAGAATGGAAATCTTGGCTACTTAGGAACCAGTAAGCTGTTTGAAAACTTTTGAATCAGACATAATGAATCTTCGTAAATTGGACGTAGACAATATATTGCATCTGCTATCGTAATGCACGGAATTAGCACCTCTTATGTGTCGTGAGATAGGAATGTAGTACCTATTGTAATGGCGAATCGAGGTAAGTTACTTCCCATGAATCCGATAAGTTGCGACATCCAGAAAACCCTGTCTAAATAATCTCTTATTCTGCGGTTTGGTATTTCTCTGTTTTTCAGTTATGTTTGCCTTGCCATTAAAATTCTTGTGCCACAGTAACATCTTCTAGGGATAAAATATTGTAACACGCAAGGAGTCTTGCTTGTGTGAGGCTGGCTTGAGGTCTGTATTTCCCCTATTTCCAAGGACCTCAAGACAACAGTCATTGTCAACGGAAGGGTTCTGAAACACGCTAATACCACAACTATTTTTTTTTAATCAACTAGCGATCACACATTCACGAGACTCTAATTTCACACTTGCGTGGTTTTTCTTACCTGACATTTGTATGATTTATCAGTACGCTTTTCTATGCCGTAGATATATATTTAATGCCACGTGCTACAAAACATGACCCAAACACCTAATACACAGAATTCAGAATTATTTCTATATCAAATAATCCAACACTTATCCGTGAGAATATCCCGAGGGTTCTTATGTTAAGAAATTTTAGGGTCCATTTTACAAAACTAATGTATGTTATCATAAAGTCTCGTAAATACTGTACATTATGATGTCTGCTACTAGTAATTGGTTACTTACTCGGTTTGAAAAATATATTCCTAACACTGACTCCCCCCATAATGAAACTCAAAATTCACTTAAATCTAATAAAGCTGTAAACTAAAACGTAAATACAAATAGCTGATGCCCTAGGTTTGCTACATTATATCTGCATAAACACTTTGGTTATATATATATATATATATATATATATATATATATATATATATATATATATATATATATATATATATATTTGCAATGTAAATTGAGGGTATAACAATTATTTCCTTCATTGTTCTTTCTTGAATTTCAAGACAACTGTTTTAGAAAAAACAAAACAAAACAACAACACCAAAGTAATGAAATTACTTACGCAATATAAATAAACAGAGAAATAAAAACCAAAATCTTGTTCCGTTTGTACTCCTTGGTAAGTAATTTTTACTTGAAAATATGTTATAGTCAATCATACAATTTGCAGTAATTATTGGAACTTATACAGCCATGTAATGATCGCCAATATCTGATGATAATGTCGATAATGAGGATGATGCTGATTGCAGTTGCTGTGCGTAAAAAATAGTCCCAGACGCTAGTTGAATTAATAATACGCATTTTTAGAACCAGTAATATTTAAAAGTAGACTTTTTACAAATTATAATTCAAAAAGCACCTGTCCTTCCAAATCAATAAAACATTTGACAGAGACAACATAATTTTTCAACACTGGATCTCCGATGGAAATTCCTATGTGATGTCACATAGTTCACTCCGGTTAGGGTAGACGCGCCATATTCATCTATGTCGATGAGAATGTTGCAATGTTTCCACCTAAAGTGTGTAAATTCCACTACTATGGACGCATTATTGTATACGGCTGAAAAAGTAGCATTACATTTGTTGGATATTCATGTGAAGGGGTGATGACTGGATGCAGAAATTGTACTAAATCTAGACTAAAGATGTTGCTGAGTAAAGTAATTTCAGATTTACTGTATTTGTGACCGGATATTTGCATTATTTGATTTGGAACAATGCTGTGGTTGGAAAACTTTCTGTCAGTCGTGAGACCGGCATTTGTCCACATTCTTCTCTAAACAGAGGTGTTTTATATACTCCTATAGGTTAATATTTAAACCACGCTTGTCATAGGGTGGGGTCCCTTTTATAGGTTTATACTCCCCCCTCCTAGACCTCTATCCGTTGACCGATACCCTTAATTTTATTTGTAACGAGCTCCTGTGGGGTAAGTTGGCCATATTCCGACAGACGTAATCTTTTTTTGGGCAATCGAAACGAAAACTGGCCGCCAAAAATGTTGATAGTAATAGTTAAAAAAGTTCCAGAAGGCGGGGAAAGGAAAAATCCAACGATCGCAGCCAATCAGTAAAGAGAATACTGCGCAAGAATTTCATTGGCCAATTTGGACCAATCAGATTCACATAAAGTGATATGTTAATATGTTAACATATCAAAAATAATTAACTGTACACACTATATGTAAAGTGTACAAACTATGTGATAAAGAAAGAGTATTTGGTTAATGTTGTTTTCTTCTTTTTAGGGAAGTCAACAAAGTCATTAATAATGTGGTATTTGTTTTCTCTCGAGACTTTAGCATTGTTTTGCCAAATTAATCTCAGGCTTTCATTCAAACTTTTGACTGTAAGCTACAGCTAAAAGGGACTGGTAATATTTGCAGAACCATTCAGTTTATATATATATATATATATATATATATATATATATATATATATATATATATATATATATATATATATATATAATAATAATAATTTTTTTAAAACAAACTAATAAAGATTTAGCCACTAAATATTTCGCATCAAGAGATAAATTTCAGAACTAATCATTAGTAAATTAAGCATTTGATATAATTATTTAAATAATTTAAATATAATTTTAAAATTTAATAAAGATTTACATTTATGAGAGGATAACATCAAGATATCAAAATTTCAGCTATAATATTCTATCAAATTATTCTTTTTAAATTTTTTCTTCATTTATTTTCCTATATAAAATGTGGGTCTTCTTATATAAACTGTGGGTCTTCCTACATAAAATGTGGGCTTTCCTATATTTAATGTGGGCCTTCCTATCTAAAATGTGGGCCTTCCTATATAAAATTTGGGTCTTCGTATCTAAAATGTGGGCCTTCCTATATACAATGTGGGTCTTCGTATATAAAATGTGGACCTTCCTGTATAAAATGTGGGTCTTCCTATATAATATGTGGGTCTTCCTATATAAAATGTGGGTCTTCCTATATAAAGTGTGGGCCTTCCTATATAAAATGTGATCCTTCCTATATAATATGTGGGCCTTCCTATATAAAATGTGGGCCTTCCTATATAAAATGTGGGCCTTCCTATATAAAATGTGGGCCTTCCTATATAAAATGTGGGCCTTCCTATATAATATGTGAGTCTTCCTATATAAAATGTGGGCCTTCCTATATAAAATGTGGGCCTTCCTATATAAAATGTGGGCCTTCCTATATAATATGTGAGTCTTCCTATATAAAATGTGGGCCTTCCTATATAATATGTGGGCCTTCCTATATAAAATGTGGGCCTTCCTATATAATATGTGAGTCTTCCTATATAAAATGTGGGCCTTCCTATATAAAATGTGGGCCTTCCTATATAAAATGTGGGCCTTCCTATATAAAATGTGGGCCTTCCTATATAATATGTGAGTCTTCCTATATAAAATGTGGGCCTTCCTATATAATATGTGAGTCTTCCTATATAAAATGTGGGCCTTCTTACATCAAAGAATACTATTCTTGATGTGAAAATTCTTCCGATGATGGAGAGAAGACCTGGCGATTATTATTTCTTAAATTCTCTGACTTTTTCTTGATTATGATTAGAATTCTTTATACATGTTTATCAGGCTGTAATGCTAAATGTAGATGGACCGCGTTTTAAAGAAGAAGGAACAAAATCGAATGTGAAAAGTATTATTGATGAAAGCAACCTATCAACTTTACGAATATTGATAGCATAAATGTTTACTTCCAATACTTGGCAGAATTATAAAAATATATAAGCGATGTTTGGTATTTCATAATTACACATGGGTGCGATAAGAGTTAATCCGAATGATATGGACCTGCTTTTACTGTGGCGCCATCTAACCGGGAGATAACTGACAAATGAAGTCCATTCGTCTCCAAAAAAATGTGAGCTAAAACAAGAAAATGTTCGGCAATTATTTCCGCACCTTAAAATAAAGATTTTCTCTCTTACAAACACACACACACACACACACACACACACACACACACATACACACACACAAATACACACACACACATATATATATATATATATATATATATATATATATATATATATATATATATATATATATATACACACACAGAAATGTAAGACGATAAGCTTCCCCCCCCCCCCAAGAAAATAGAATTTATTCCTTTCTTTTTATTCTGACCTTTATTGCAGATATATAGATATAACTAAAACAAGAAATATAAATCTGATAGAACCTCGCGAATACGGACTAAAATTATGCCAATCGTCCTTCTTAAATATATTCAGTGAAACCGTCCATAGAAAATCCAGAAAAGTGTTTGCTCTTCCGCTGGAGCATACGAAACATCGCGAACAAAGCAAATGTGGTTAACAACTAGATGTCAGAGTTGAGGAATAGCGTTTGGAATAAGTCCAATAATTCGTCGTGGCATGGGGAATGTGACAAATGTATGTACTTGTTATCTAGGGAATCAATCAGCACCCCTGATCTCTAGAATCTGATCAAGTGTAAGTAAACACAATAATGTTCATGCATGTGTATAATTAATGCCAAAATCACATGTACATATTAATTTACTACCTAACTATGATATTCACAGAATTGTTGGACCAGATATATCCAGATTAATCCTGGGTTTGCATTCCTCGAATGTCTGTGATTCGGCAAACAGTTTATGCTCTGTTGGAAAGGAAAAAGGCACTATTTACAGCATAGTATATCGCTGTTGGTTGAACACATTTGGGTATGATAAAGAATGTTTTAAATTAAAATTTGAAATAGTCAAACACTAGTCTGAAACAAGCTTGATTGACAACTGACAGGACGTAGAACTGTGGTTTTACTAGAGACAGCTATGAAATACGAGTATGTGATACACTAGAAGTAACAGGATCGTGAATTATGAGTATGTCCGGTACAACAAAATAACAGGCTAGAGAAATATGAGCATGCGCTGCACTGAAATATCAGGCTGTGACCTATGAAATTGCACTGAACTAGAAATATCAGGCTGGTGGAATATGATCATCTGATACACAAAAAATAACGAGCTGGTGAAATAAGAGCATGCGGCTACACTAAAAATAACAGACTGGTGAAATATGATATGTCCTGCAATAAAAATAACAGGCTGATTTTTAGTCATTACTCCGGAATAAGTTGCTGTTGGTTAATCAGGATCAATACTAACGGGAAATGCATGGTGCGTGCGCAATTGCGCCAACTTTTCTTATTACAGAAAACCTTACCCTGAGAAAACAGATGGGGACTGTCGTATGTCGATATGATACGTCTGTCTGCGACATAACATACCCTTGTGTAAGATGTGCAACTGAATGGGTATACATAACATAATATACCCTTGTGTAAGATGTGCAAATGAATATAATATACTCTCGTGTAAGATGTGCACATGAATGGGTATACACACAACATAATATACCCTTGTGTAAGATGTGCAAATGGATCGGTATACACAGAACAATGCACAGTCGGGTGTGTATTGTATGCCTAAATTCCAAAGCAAGAAAAATCCCATTTGGATGAAGCCAATGACCCGGATGAGTAAGTAACTGTATAAACTCATCATTTGATTTACGTATGACCTGGTTCTAATTAATGACAATATTCAACAAAAGTGAACGATTCCACGATATAAACATAATGAAACACCATTTTGTAACTTTTCCTAAACATAGATTGTTTTCTCCACTGAAAATTTACCTCAGTCAACATTATTTTCTCAGTAACGTTTTTCTGCTTGGCCTTTCTATTAGAAAAGTATATAAATGACAATTTTCAAATGATTTTGTTTGCTAACAAAAAATATGGAAAGCTTGCCAATGCCAAAGAATTCATGTTTGAATGCACAAATAAATAATATAAATAAGCCAAATCGTAATTTGTAAAATCACAAAATTTAAAGTCTTTAGCTTAAAGATGTTACATTCTGACAACTATCAAATATAACTGCTTGGGATGATGCTACTCCCACCACAAAAATGTTCGCTGTATCAGTCAAACAATTTGTGCCCTCAGAATTATGTAATGAAAAACAAATCCATCTTTTATTTTAGGATATATAAGATAATATTTTACATCGCACTTATGACAATACACTGTTTCGACTTCACTCATGAAGTATTTCCATCAAAGTATATATTCTCTATATTTCACATTTAAGATAAACATAAAACAAAAAAAAAAAAAAAAAAAACCCAAACAATTTATAAAATAAAAATAATAAATAAATAAACAAAAAATGATTTCATGTCATGTTTTGGATTTATCAGTAATAGTTGTTACGGCATGCTCATACCGTAGACGTGTTTAATCCGGGGAGTCAACTAAGTAATGAATTATCCGCATATTCCTACTTTTATGGAATATTACGTTTTCTAAACACACACACACATACACACTGACACAAACATCTCTCTCTCTCTCTCTCTCTCTCTCTCTCTATATATATATATATATATATATATATATATATATATATATATATATATATATATATATATATATATATATAACACATGTTTGTAACTGATAGTATTACTATTCATTATACAAACATAATAGAAAGTTCAGAACATTAATCAATACATATCCTTGAGTAAATTGTTACAGAAAGTATATATACAAAGGTTACTGGCTATAAAGACTTCAGACTATACTAATCCTTCATTTTAGTATGGGATTCAGTCTATACTAATCCTTCATTTTAGTATGGGATTCAGTCTATACTAATCCTTCATTTTAGTATGGGATTCAGTCTATACTAATCTTTCATTTTAGTATGGGATTCAGACTATACTAATCCTTCATGTTAGTATGGGATTCAGACTATACTAATCCTTCATTTTAGTATGGGATTCAGACTATACTAATCCTTCATTTTAGTATGTTATTCATTATAATAGTGTATTATGTCACTATTCATGAGGCGTCTATAGTGTGTATTCGTTGCATCAGGAAATTTGTAATGGGGAGGTTCGTTATAGCGGGGGACTATTGTACTTTCTTTCATAGAAATGTTGTCGCTGATTGTAGGTATCCTTGAAAATAAACATTAACGTTCATAACCGTAGACGCTGAGGATACAATGACATGCGTAGAATACGCTCAAATTACTGGCGGATAACGTTACAAGCACGTGGTTAAATGCCGGTTAAAGTTACCTTTTACCTATTTTCCACTTGAGCAGTTATACTTTGTAAAAATGTTGTATCCCACTGAACACTACAGCCATACATGTCTCCCAAATGGCAATTATTGTAGCCCAAGGAAAACTACAGCCAAACATGTCTCCCAAACATCCATTATTGTAGCCCAAGGAAAACTACAGCCAAACATGTCTCCCAAACATCCATTATTGTAGCCCACAGAACACTACAGACATACATGTCTCCCAAATGTCAATTACTTGTGATAATTAAGTGCTGGTCGTTACAAATACTTGTGATAATTACGTGGTGGTTGTTACAATTACTGGTGATAATTACGTGGTGGTTATTACAATCACATCGATGAAATGCACCCGTGGCATGCAAGAATTTCAATCGAATTATTTATATAGTTTCTTGTGTCCTTAACTGTACGTCCATAACAAAACTAAAAATAGAAAATCCACATACATTAGTCCATACATTTCAGCAAATGCTTCTAAAAAGAAGAAATACATTTATTTCCTTGATATACATGGTGTCCAAGCAGTACTAGCAAGTTCTGCCATTTGATTGCAACGATACTAAAAGACCAGACAATACGACTTTACGTCAAGCTAATCCATTCCTGATAATGCTACCATTTTAAAGTGGAGACCATGAACACAGAAGCAACATCCACATCTCTCTCATGATGACAGAAACAACACACGTATACAAGTTGGTCAAGTGGTGTAATGGTTATCAACCTTTACTCCGAGTCAAACTATCCGAGTTCAAATCTCGGTGGGACCGGTTTAGCTTTCCTGTAGCTCTTAGTTCTTGTTTAGGTATCTATACAAATAGGCGACCCTCTCATTGCCATGGAAATTGCTCATAGGCAGTGGCATACTAAGGATAAATGGCGATGATGGCCCAAAGGACCAGAATAAGAGGGCCGAATTTTTATCAGCTGTTTGACGCCCCAAGAACTCTCGCGCCCGGGGCAACCGCCCCGTCCGCTAACCCCATCACCCTTAGGACGTTACTGCTCATAGGATGCGGAGATTTTCTTTTGTATTATAGTATGTAACACAACAATTTCACCAGAATTGTATAAAGGTTCTACATATAAAAAGAACCCAGGGCCCCAAAATACAATACACATAAACTTAGGGTCCCAAAATACAATACACATAAACCTTGGGCCCCAAAATACAATACACTTCGTTTAAAAAAATACAACATACAACATGCAGTGAAATTACTGCATTTCCTGGGACAGATATAATACTTAACTAAGTAGAATATAGAAAAGTTATCGTGTAAATGCCATTATTAGCTTTAGGCAATTTTCAAAAGCTTGACAACAGATGTGACCAATGTATTATGCTTTGTGTAATGAATATATTTAGTTTTTTGTTCTCATTTATTAGCGATGGTAGTGTCTTCCCCACCTTCTTTGAAGATAACGAGAACCGCGTAATGCCTGATCCGTTTGCGATATGCTGGTGTGAATGAATCGGTAAGACCGTCATGTCGATTAACTCCTCCTACACCGTTTGGACAGACGTTTTGGATAAGATACGGTTATATAGATCCGAAAAATCCCAAGTGTTTAAGACTTATTGTCAACTCACTGGAGTCGGCGCTTTGGTTTGGAGTGGAGGGATCTGGGAGAAAGAGAAGACAAAAAACTGTAAAGCGAAACGCGAATGCATCCTGTTCTCTCTCTCTCTCTGTCTCTGTCTCTCTCTCGGTTAGTTTTTTTGGGTTATACCGCCATTTTCTGCACATAGCGTTTTCTGCACATAGCGGCCAGTATATTTGGTGAAGGCAGAGCCCTGGAAGACCCAGGGAAGAACCACCGACCCACGGGAAGCTACTTGCAAATTTTCTCACATGCCAGCGTTGGTCGAGGCAAGACTCGAACTCACGCGTAGAAATGTGAGATGTGTGAGTGATCTGTAAAGGCGAGCGCCTTAGACCACTCTGCCACCCGGAGTCCACGAGAGAGAGAGAGAGAGAGAGAGAGAGAGAGAGAGAGAGAGAGAGAGAGAGAGAGAGAGAGGGAAGAGTCATACACGAAAACTCATTTAAATTGAAATTTATGAGACGAGTGGAATTCTGTTAAATCTTTTGCGAACATAGGCGAGCAAAATATTAAAATTAGAAGGGGTATTCGAAAAATAGCTGAATATATCGTTATAATTAATTTTTTAGTTTCGTTGAACTTGTTAATAAATTTAATGCCGATCCAAAAACAAAATAACGTTCCATAAAATGATCCGCAGATGCAGGTGCAGCACGCCGGGCACCTGCTAATAGATGCGTGTGACGTAACATATGTAAATGACAGTGACGTAAAGATGTCGGAGAAGAGGAACAATTCTGTTATTGTTATAACGAGCTTACTGTAAAATCGGGGCGTTCATAGGGTACTCTCCGACTGATATCAAGGCCGACTTGAATATAGTTTGCGGATGCAATTCTCTGTCATATCCTACAATTCTGAGGTGGTTTCATTGTTTTAAAGATGTTCGTGGATCCATTAAAGATGACCCATGTTCTTTAAGACCGCTGCCTGTGATTGATGAGCGGAAGTGACTGCTGTGAAGGGGGCAATTGATAAAGTTGCTCGATACATATTAGAATATATTTATATTATCACAGACATTAATTCGTCAGCTGTTTTTAATATATTTAAGAATCATTAGAAGCTAAGAAAGGTTTGTACAAGCTGGGTCTCGTATTTGTTGACGGTTGATCAAAAATTAGACTCGGGTTGAAATTGCCCAAACAGCCACTAGATAAATTTGAAAAGAGTGACCAGAAACGTTTGGCTGAAATTGTCAAAGGTCATGAAACATGATTTACTTTTCTGAACCCGACTCAAGAGAAAATAATAAAGTTTGGATCGGAAAAATAAGCAGAGACCACAAATCGCTTGACGTAGTCGGACTGACAAGAGAGTTTTATAAGCATTATTTTTCGATATAAAAAAGGTCTGGTCGTCTTGTGCCTGCCTCTTCTAGTGTCATTGGACATTTTTTGGTCTCCAAAGTGTTGCCACATGTTGTAGAACGCTACCGAATTGACCCGTTCCTGCACCAATACTTGTGGTATCCATCTACTCTATGACAACGCACCGGTGTATACATCCGCCGTCGTGACAGAATTCCAGAAGGAGGACAGCATCCAAACTTTGCCGCATCCTTCACACAGCCCATGTGTAGCTCCAAGCAAATTTCGGCTGAATCCTGTTATCAAAGATTCGCTGAGTGGCAGACGATTTGAAACCCGCCATACTTTTGGGAGTGCAGCTTTTTAATGTATGAACAACCAAAAAGTGAATCCAAAATATCATTTAATAATTGGAAAATCAGACTGACTAAGTGTGTAGAGGTCCACGATGAGTACTGTGAGAGGATGCACCGACGTACTGTTCACTAATAAAGAACTTTGTTGTACAGCGCAGTAATATTTAGAACTTTTGAAATACCCCTCGTATTCGACAAGTTTTATATATTTAGTTTTGAAATGAGCACAGATGTAAGATCATGTTTATCGCCTGAAGAAAAATACTGACTGTATTTTACCAAACCACAGTGTAGTGAAAGGACCTCAAAGTTCATTCGGATGCCTCAGTCGTTACGCCTTTCATTGGCATTATGTTATGGCGTCCTTTTTTGATGTCGTGAGGTGTTATTATACGCGTTACAGATACAAAAAATTATGATATGGGTATATTAAAGAGAATAACAGTAGTCATGTGGTGAATATATACACACACACACAATCTCTCCCTCTCTCTCTCTCTCTCATTCTCTCTCTCTCTCTCTCCATAGATTTTTACGTATGTGTGTCCCTCATGCATGAGAGAGAGAGAGAGAGAGAGAGAGAGAGAGAGAGAGAGAGAGAGAGAGAGAGATAAAAAGGAAAGCAGAGGGGATTTCAATGAAATTGTGTACCATGTTTAATTAATTTAGAAAACGGGTATTATTAATATTTTGTCTCGTTATTTGCTTATGTCGATAATGACTAATAAGTGGAAATTCATCACTGATCTAGAGAGTATAGAAGCAATAACCACTATTGAAACCATGTTTATATATGCGTATTCATGCGCCATGGGCGGATCACAATTTGATATACCAACAGTACTGGTATATCAAATTGCTTTATACCAACACTTTAAAAGTCATGTTATTTTTAATGTCTGTGGTATATATATATATATATATATATATATATATATATATATATATATATATATATATATATATATATATATATATATATATATATTCAAAACAATTTGCAATAAACCACATTTCTGGAGATGCACACTGTTGTGAAGTTAATTTTAAAAGTAATGCGGTGAATAACAGCAACGGTGCAAGCATTTACAAGTCCCTAATATAACATTTTTACCTATATTCAATAGTGTGAAAAATGCAAAAAACAATGCAGTGTCCTCTCATACATATTTCATCAAAAATCATGCTTATCTTTCGAAACGGCAAGAGCCTGACTTCCACGAGATTTCCAAAATGGCGGTTTAATGACACCTAACTGACCTACATATTAGATTGAAGCCAATTTCCGTTTATGTTTAGGTAGATAGATAGATAGAAAGATAGATAGACAGGTAGATAGATAGATAGCAAAACACACACACAGACACACACACACACACACACACATATATATATATATATATATATATATATATATATATATATATATATATATATATATATATATATATATATATATATATATATATGCATGATACGATTCTATCCCCAGGAAGGTTTCGCAACACAGACTTGTTCATGGATTAAAAATTAAAAAACTTTAAGAAGACGTATTTGCATTGCGTTGCCCTGCTAAAGTCCAGTGCCGCAGCCATGTCGATATTCTGTGACAAAGTTGTAACTTCCTGGAAACCGAAATATACCGGCAGTCGATTTTTCGCATGAATTTGGAAGTTTGGACTGCATTTGCTCTCAAATAGATCCCAATATTAAACACAATGAAGAAAATGTTTGAAACAGGATGAATCATAAATGTAGCACTATAGAGTCCACAGTGTTAATTAAGTCGTTTGTCATGTTTTATTTCACTGCATTGTCTAACAATACTCAAGATGAATTAGTATAAAAATGATTTTTAAAAACGATTCAATTGTTTTTATTTTACAAATAATTAGTAATGTCGTTTAATCCTATACAATTACCCGCCATATAGTAGCTGTAATCATGTGAACGGAAGAAAAGGCAAACTGCATTTGCAATTGGAATAGGTCAATAAATAGATGAATACTTACATAGCGTATGAAATTAACAAAACAAAAACAGTAAGAAAAGGAAAACAATCCCCAGAAATGATGATCAGTCAAACATAGAAAAATACTCCTTAAGAAGGCTGTTTGAAATATTTTTTCTAAAATATCGATGATTTTTTGCTGTAAACAAAACATATTTCAAAATGATAGCTGGTAAGATAATAATAATAATAATAATAATAATAATAATAATAATAATAATAATAATAATAGTAATAATAATAAAATGCAGAGTACAAGGACAAACAGATAGGCGAGGAAAGAGTTGAAGGGTAGAAGATGGGGAGGAAAAAATTAATAGTGTCGTTGAAAACAACGCCAACCAAAATTTCATCGTCGATAACTACAATGATAATGAGTTGGACAAAACCCATTCAAACTATATGGAGGTAGAAGAAGAAGAAGAAAAAAAGATGAAAAGGAGCACGAGTAAGAAATTAGGAAAGGGATAACGACGTGATTAGGAGGAGGAGGAGAAATGGAATGGGGATGAAGGGATGGGGTGGGGTGGGGGATGCTAACATGAACTTACCTCGATATTCTCCGTTGTTAGACTTTGTTTTTCTACTGTTTTCCCATTCCTTTACCGCAACGTATTGTAAGCGACGGTTTTTTAGAACTGTATATACGCATATATATACCAAACATAATAAAATAACACTAATTATTCCTATATTTTTCACATTTTTCATAAAGTGAGCCTTCATTCCGTATATTTCCAAAGAATAAATATTTTTCAACAACACTTCTCGTCTGCCATGGAATTGTGTGCTTCGAATTACCATTTTATTGTCTATTAACGTAAAGCTAATATGGGACGTGATTCCCGCATTGCAATTACGTGTAAAGCGTTGCTCATTGTGTATGTATTCATTTCTATCATGACACCAATAACTTTACTCACCCATTTTGATGGACTTGCTGTGGCACGTGTTAGACGTTAACATTATGAACTCTTTTACATCACTGCGTGTTTGTGACCCATCATTCGTCCCATGTATGAGTATTTGAGGATTGTTGCAATTTGGAAAATTGCAAGAAGGAGGGGGGGGGGAGCCGGCGCCCCCCTCACCCCGCCACGCCCCCTCCCCCCCCCAAAAAAAAAAAATAGTGCGAAACAATCTGAACGTTTTCTTGGGTAAGTTTTCCTTACAGTTAGATGGTTAAAATTACGCCCTGGTCACACTTAAAATGCAGAAGCTTCCGAATGATTAGTACCAAAAGCCCAGACCAGGGATTCCGTCACACAGACCCGTTGCCTACTTCTTAAAGCCGCCCAATTCTCCCGCACCCCCAATACGATATTTCTGGATCCGCCCCTAAATGGCGCCACTTAAAAAATAAAGATTCGCTGAACATTTGTTGTCAATATTTGTTTATCAAATCCGCTTTGTTTCAGGGGTATCCATTAATGTTGGCGCTTTAGAGTTTACCGCACAAATAGTCGTAGGTCTCGGTTCCATAGAACTAGTTGCTGCATTCGTAATGGTGATTTACTCTGTAACATAATCTACCCCAACATTTCAGCGGATACAATATGTATATCGATACTTAAAGTAGACATTTAACAGCTGGTATTGCATCCTATTAAATAATTGATGTTAGTCACTATATCTTTTCAGTAATGCACCCCAAAACATCTAATGCATTTCTCCCTCCAACCCCCCTCTCTGTCTCTCTGTCACACACACACACACACACAGAAATTTGCACAATCAGGTCCTATGGTGCAATAACTAGCACTCTAAACTTTCTAAGACTTTCAAATGTGACACCAGAAGATAATCACGCCTGATATATATGTATATATATATATATATATATATATATATATATATATATATATATATATATATATATATATATATATATTAAAAACTGTGCTTAAATAGACTTAATTGTGTACATTATTTGTTGCAGATATAATTATTTTTAACTTTTGACTGTAATTCGAAGGATATCAACAAAATGAAGGTTATATGTTTAAATAGGTTAAGGAAAGGCTGTTGAGAGAGAGAGAGAGAGAGAGAGAGAGAGAGAGAGAGAGAGAGAGAGAGAGAGAGAGAGAGAGAGACTATGGCATCTTATCTAGTTTTATATTTTTGTTTCTCTTACGTCAATAGTCGACTGAGCTATCTATCTATCTATCTATCTATCTTTACGTGAGACTACACACTGCCACAGATTTTTCTCGCTCAGAAATCTACGATGAAAACGTAGATTTTTTTATGTTAACGGAATACAGCTGGCTTTGTTTTCATAACTGAAAAGCTAAAATTAGATCTACCATAAGAGAATCATATCACGATATGCAACGCATGCCGACATCTGATAAGATACCCCAATTCTTATATCGTATAAATGAATAAATAACACTTGAAAAGCTGTCTTGCACATTATGTCGAATCATCCAAAATGTACATTCATGGGAGTCACTTGCCTGACCTAGAACACAGCTGTTATCAGGTGTGTAAGAACTGCCGGAAGCCAGCAAGAGCTGGACACAGTGGCTTTAGAGATTCTAATCACATAGGTCATAAATCTGAGCAGGAAGCCCGATAATTTCAGTTGTAAGTTCAATATCTATTGCAAGCTGACATCTGTGTCACTATTAGGTGCCATGGGTCATTTTCAGATCTTCAATTTCCTTGAAAAGGTATACTTTAATTTCTGCTTAATTTCACTGATTTAGATTAAGGAACAAAGTGACTTACTGCAGTCTGTAATTTTCTTCAAATTAAGGTTGTTGTGTATTTGTAGACGATACTGTAAATTGTATGTATGTTCAAATATATCAAAAAGCTTGAGAAATAAAAATATTATATTGAAATAAATTGGAAACTTTCTCTACTGTTTCAGCTTAACTATTACCCCAAATGAATCATCCAATGGGTCAAGATTGAATCATCCAATGGGTCAAGATTGAATCATCCAATGGGTCAAGATTGAATCATCCAATTGATCAAGAATGGAAGAATGGTTTTAATATGGAGAACACATACTTACTAAGCTACGGTGAACGTATATACATGAAAAGAATGGAGATTTTTCAGCATGAAACATTCACACCTGCGTATCTACTTTCCCACCAACGTATACACATTAATTAATTAATGCATTTGTTCATTTATTCAATTGGCAGAATTTCAGCTTTTTGAAGATGCAAACTCCCCTTTGCGATCAGAAATGTTTCCTACTGGAGTCTTTCACATATATGGCTGTCTCTGTATTATGTGTCAGTGTGCAAGAGAGAGGCCGTCTTTGGACACCTGTTCTGGGGTTTCGTTCAAACAAAAAACACATTCGCATATTTTCTCCATTGTTCCTTAGTGTGCTTGATCTCTGAATCAAAAGCATGAACATTGAACTCTGGTCAAGAATCTTGTTCTCTCGTGTTTCGTCCAAGGACGCCCAGAGAGAGAGAGAGAGAGAGAGAGAGAGAGAGAGAGAGGGAGAGAGAGAGAGAGAGAGAGATAATTGCAATTTTTTCAAATCAAATACATACTTAAAGAAAATTCTTGAAGAGGCAAACATTGTCGCGCGATTTCTTGACACTTTCAATATTCTTTCCTCTTGTTTTTCTGAAGTAAAATATACACTAGATTGTATCCTTGATTATTTCCTGATAATTGCTAGTTTTGTATTTCGAACATCCTATCTATTACCCTTTATTTTTTATGTATGTTCATGATGTTTGCATTCCTTGTTACGTGAGACCAATTCTTTTCAAATGATATTTCACCTATTTTTTGTCAGATTTTAGTTGCCAAATCAAGTCTGACACTTCTAGAACAACACTCTTTGGGTTTTCTACTTATTATTGTTCTCAGTGAAATGGGCTATGTACTATTCTAATATAATCAAAGCACGGAAACCCCGGTTGAAGAACATGAAACAAATTATAAAATCAAGTTTATTGTCTGTAAACAGTCTGGCAGATTATCTGAATGAACCACTAATAACAAGACAAAGTAAAGCTTCGTTTTCTTACCAGCTTTAGAACAAAGCACTATCGACTCTCAGTCACACCCTCACTCTATCAATCACCCCCCTCTCCCCCAGCACAGGAAACATGATTGTAAGATTATAGAACGTATTCCCAAACACGCAAAACGAAGTATTTCGGTTGACGTACTCTAGATGCAGTAACGCTTGTATAAGGCGATGCTATGTTCAGAAATATTGTATAGAAACAAAGGGAATACCTTTAAATTCAATACACTAAACTTTGGTGAAGAAAACAATTTGAAACCTTAGCGAATTCGGCACAATAAAGACAAATACGGACCATTAAGTGGAGGTGCTGGAATAAAGAAACTAAATATTACTCAATTTGACCAGATTCCAGTATCACTTAATTTCTCAACATTTCTCCTCAATATTGAGATTGCACACTATCTGGCTGATGATACTTTTTTCAGAGATGGAGATAGTAAAAATGATTTAAACGTTATATAGCTTTAAAATCGAACGCCTTGGATTATTTGTAATCTTGAAAAGGTCCTGATGAACTCCTCAGATTTAAGAAAATACCTACATTTGGATTCATGACATCAGGTGCTTAAAAAATAATTTTAAAAAATTGCATAAAAACCTAGTACAAAGCAGGACATACCAAGCTTCGATGGACAATAAAGGGCGGTATTATTTGCCTGATTAGGCGTTGAGGGCGGTATTATTTGCCTGATTAGGTGTTGAGGTCGGTATTATTTGACTGATTAGGTGTTGAGATCGGTATTATTTGACTGATTAGGTGTTGAGGTCGGTATTATTTGACTGATTAGGTGTTGAGGGGGGGGGGGTATTATTTAACTGATTATGTGTTGAGGGCGGTATTATTTACTTCTCTCACGAATTGTAACATCCATGATATGTTCGTCCGGAATATGAAATTAAACAAACAAGGAGATACACAGCTCATGTTGGATTTTCCCTAGGGGTAGAAGGAATGTTTGAACACGAGTTAATGAAGAGTGTACTATAAAATCAGACTGGGAATCCTGAGTGGTTTTATTTTCTAAATTTTTTTTTCTCAATCCTTTGTATTGATTGAATAAAGAAAAGCTGAAGCTATTAAAGAAAGTTTAAATCCGCAAAAATGGAACGATGTTGGATGTAATTGCTGTATGCTCGATCCAATATCAGTTTTTATGTTATGCTAGCCCGTAAATTAGTGGATTTTCCAATATAAATAATTTTGATAATGCAATGGAGTGAATTGCGAAAAATATTTTTTCAATGCGCTCAATACATATCAATAGCATTATGACCAAGATTTGATCCAGCATATTGTCACTTGCTTGGTCTAGTGGTAAATATGACCACATGTCACGCAGTAGCACCAGGCTCAAACCCCACAACATGCTTATTGTATTTTTTTTCTTAATATTTTTGTTTGTTTATGTGCTTATTTTGCCTTGAATTAGGAAGAAGAATTATGTCACTACTTATATTTTCCATGCGAATATACAAAACACAGCAGAGCACAAACGGTAAACAGCTGACATTATCGCGCCGGATACCGCAAGAAATCTGCTACTTCAATCTGCTATAAATATTGCTAGCCAATACGTCTGAGCATAACATAAAAAGAAAACGTGCTTGTCCCGAGTAAATAAGGGATATATTCCATCTCCGCTAGTGTAAACTGGAGTATTGTTACCGTCTCAATGAAATATATCTGTTATTCACTCCATCTAAGCAAATAGCATGTATGTATTCGTTACGGTAATAATTAAAACTCTTTCAACAGATATTGGTTGATATAAACACTGTCTAAAAGAGCGGAAAGAGCGAACAGACTTTGTATGTACATATTGTCTTCTATTGTAATAAGATTTGAAATATCGATATTAAAGTTGACTAGATTTTCGCCGTATAATCGTGGTAAATGTACAGGGACAGGTTAAAGGAGCTTTCTTTCTTTCTCCAGCAAATATGTTCTGGTCCTTAGCTTTCCGACATATGTATTGCAAAGAGGGGACCAACAAATGAGTTGTGGTCCTTAGCTTTCCGACATATGTATTGCAAAGAGGGGGCCAACACATGAGTTGTGGTCCTTAGCTTTCCGACATATGTATTGCAAAGAGGGGACCAACACATGAGTTGTGGTCTCTATCTCCCCCTTCCCTCTCTTTCTCTCTTTCTTTCACCGACACAAACACACATACGATTGTGCAAGCCTCTGTTTCAGCTATATTTTCTTTACCAATACAGTATTTTTATCGCTGTATCACTTTCTGTCAATAATGTGGTTTACTCAGACATGAACTATTTATGCATTACTAATAAAGATTTGGAGTTTAAGAAAAGAAGTAGCAGATTTAAAGTCAGCAAAAGATAATATTCTTTCTTTGTATTTACATTTTAAAAGAAGCCAATTTATGGGTGCCTTTCCAGGCAAAACTGTCGCATTATTAAAGACCTTATGGACAAGTTATTTATGTTGTTCTTGTTCTATTTATGTTCTCTGTTTTGATTCTTTTTTTGTGTTTTCGTTGATACCCATTCTTACAGGAGGGGTCTTTGTATCGTGTTGTGTCACATGTTCTCTTTTATATCATTGTTAGATATTCTGATACCATGAAATCAAATCATGATGATGATTGTTATTATTGTTGTTATTATTGGTGATGGTAGTGTTGCAGGTGCTGGTGCTGTTCTCCAGGTTATATTTGAAACCTGATGATGGTTATACCTACTCTGATTCAAGTACTGCATATATTAGTTAATTGTCTTTAAGTAAAAACAAGAGTTATTAAAAAAAACTGTCTTTCATCGAATTATGAAGAGAAAGCATTTTTTTTTTTTTTTTTTTACTGAGGTTGAAAGTTAAATGTCTCAATAATTAATAAATTACATTGAATTTTTTTGAAAAATATTTCATGTATAACGTAAAAACCATATGCATTTAAATTCTAGATTTCTTGTTGGAAATCCGTTTTCCTTTTTAAAAGATAATTATTATCTGAAATGTGTCTTTTGTTTATCAAAGAAAAAATCCATATATCTTATCTCCATCTGCAATTTTCGAAGGTGATCCCTATTTCTTAGCTAGGTAAATGTCATTATTAATATAATAAGAATCCTAGGTAAATATCATATTGCGATTATGAAAAATTCTAATTGATTGCAGTTCAAAGCAAAGAAAGAAGGAATAGAGCCAAAATGATTCGTAATCTCAAAGTTAATTATGTTATTTTGGATTAAATAACTGACAAATTAAATAAATACAAGCAGTATTTTACTCTTTCAAAGTTAATTAGCAATAGGATTAAAGACGATAATAATTATAAGGACCGATTTTTCCCCAGTCTGAGCATACATGACGTTTTAAAAAAAGTCGGGTGTGTAGTAGGGGCAGCTTTTTTGAATTTGAGTCAATAAAACGGACTTATCACATGACGGGATTAGGTGACGAAATACCACATCACAGTGTAGGAAAACTGAAATAGTGTTTCATTTAAAAAAAAAAAAAACAACAGAGATTCAAAGTTACTTTAAGTAATGAATTTATTTCTTAGGCTTTATTTGACTTGTTACGTAGTCTATACAGATTCAGAAAATAAATCGTAGACTGTCCAAGACATTTGTACAGTTCTTCCCCCCCCCCCCCCCCCCACACACACACACACACGGTTGGGGAAAACAACCAACCTTATACATCCGCGTTGTTTTTCTTTTCTTCTTCTTCTTTTTTTTTTTTTTTCTTTTTTACGTTACAGAAAAAGCCGAGGATACTACGACTGGACTTTTACTGTAGAGCTATCTAAGCAGAAGATAACGGCTCAAAGGTGGCTCTTGGAGTTTCTAAGCAGACAGCCTAGAGCGCGACTACATGGGGCGGGGAACACAGAGAGACAATATACCCATACGTAATGCATTTAAAGCTCACCAGCTGGTGCTGCATCTAATATATTTGCAACAGTTATCCTATGTTGTATTTCATATCGTATTTCCAAAGACAGTCTATTCAAAACATTGATGGCATATTGGCATATTATTGATTTTTTCCTTCTTAACTCTCTCTCTCTCTCTCTCTCTCTCATTGATTGATGTGTGTTTATATGTTACAGAGACTTCAATCATACTGCCATATTTAATTTGGCCGCTTGTTCTGCATGTTTTCTTTTTTTTCCTTGATATAGTCCTGGCATTTAACAACAGGTAACTAATATAGTATTTGTAACTAGAGCCGATTTTTTTGTTTTTTTATTTAAAATTTAATTTCTTTTAGTAACAGATTGACTGAATGACTGATACACAGACGAAGGAAAGTGAAATGCTTCGTAATCTGTCAACATGAGAACAAGGCAACGTCCGAAAATGTCGTGTCGAGGCAAAAGCTTGCCATGCCAGTCTAATACTGTCTATTGCTATTTCTCTTCGGTCCATTCGAGCCCTCCTTCCATCCTCGAAAGAGGAGTATAAATTAGAGTCTGTTAAAAAAAAAAATATTAGAGACTGTTAGAAAAAAAAGAATGTTGTTAATGTCACTGAAAAGAAAACGTTTTAACAGACGAAGCTTTTTAAACTGTTAATATCTTTCAAAATCAGAGAGAAAATTTGAAACAAATATATGTGCAATTTACTCTCGTAGAGAAAACAAGAAAATTATAAGGATGAGCGAGTAAGATATATATATGTGTGTGTGTGTGTGTGTGTGTGTGTGTGTGTGTTCTGTACTGCTTTGATACCCGTGTTTGTCTAGATTGTCACTGAATGAGGATTTCAGGGCTGAATTGAGTAAACTATACTATGGGCCCGTTCCATTCTGAATCGTACACCACCGTTGGTCTTCAAAAGTATTTACCTGGGCCAGTTGCTATCTAGCTGAGGATTATTTAATCTCTTTATACCTTACAAAATTTCAAACCAAACCTTGATCCGTCAACGCATACTTTTTTAATTTGGAAAAATAAAGATGTTAACGGCGAGTGCAATGTTAAAGAAAATGCTATTTATAGTACAAGCACTGCCTAATACACGTTGTAAGGTGCATGGTTGCGACCCGGTTTCTCGCGTAGGTAAAACTAAAAGACGATACATTAATACTGTATAAAACGTGCACAATACCATCTGCTATCATCAGTAAAATTAAAATAATGGCTACGAAACTACAATGAAAACAATTATCTGAATCATAAAAATGTAATGTAAGTAAAATATAGACTTTATAATTTTTTTGTTAATTATATGCCACACATTCCAAAAAAATGAAGTCTGAATAAAAATAGCAGTATAATATTTTTGTAAAAATCGTAATTAAGTACATTTAAAACAGCAAGTAATTTAGTCATTATTATTATTATATAAGACCAAAAAACCCCATATAAACATGCATGCAGAATAAGTAATAATTCAAATAATTAAGAAATTGAATCAGATTGTAAAATAAATAATCTTAGTAATAATGATTTATATATGATTTATAGCATCCCAGCAATTTTATTACATTTAAAAAGAGCATGTAATGTAGACATTATAATAATAATTATTATTATTATTATTGATGTTGTTGAAAATATAAATAATTCCTAAATATAAGTGTAAATGTCTGATAAACATATAAATCATTATTACTAAGATTATTTATTTTCCAATCTGATTCAATTTCTTAATTTTAAAATTGTGATACAAAATATCAACATTATTATACAATATTATTTCTATTTTTATTTGTATTTGTTTTTGATCTGGGAAAAAAGTATTGTCATCTGAATATTTTCATTATTATTTGAATTATTACTTATTTTGCATGCATGTGTATATGTTTTTTTTTGTGTTATATAATAATAATAATGACTAAATTACTTGCTATTTTAAATGTACTTATTTACAAAATATAATAATGGTATTTTTATTCAGACGGATCAAGGTTTGGTTTGAAATTTTGTAAGGTATAAAGAGATTAAATAATCCTCAGCTAGATAGTAACTGCTCCAGGTAAATACTTTCTAAGATCAACGGTGGTGTACGATTCAGAATGGAGCGGGCCCACACTATAGAAGGCAAATCGTATTGGAGAGAAAGAGAACAAGACTTTGTTTGTATAGAATGAGGCGAGAGAGAGAGAGAGAGAGAGAGAGAGAGAGAGAGAGAGAGAGAGAGAGAGAGAGAGAGAGAGAGGTGGGAGCTGGGAATGTTATTTAAGTCTAACCCTGCCCTCAACTACAATATATCTCCCACTTTGGCGTATGGATCACACGTGCGAAATAACGTGGAACGAAACAGTAATGGTCTGAAATGGAACATCCGTCCTGACTTTCAAATTTCATTGGACAAATGAAGAGAAGTGTCTATAGTGACTTCAGAAATTTGTAAATTCTACTGCAATTCGCAATTGAAATGACTATATGGAGAACTATTTTATGGCAAAGTATTAAAAGTCTAGAATGTATACTCCATGTGACTGTAATGTACACTCTATGTGCCTTGTATAGTACACTACATGTGGCTTTGTAATTTACACCCCATTTGGCTTTGCAATGACAATTCCTTGCAGTATTGCAATGTACATTCCGTGTGTCCAGGTAACGTACACTCCTTGTGGCTTTGAAATGTAAATCCTTTATAACGTACGCTCCATGTGGCTTCGTAATGTACATTCCTTGTGGCTTTGTAATGTACACTCTACGTGCCTTTGTAACGTACACTTCATGTGGCTTTGTAATGTACACTTCTTGCGGTTTTGTAATGTACACTCCTTGTGTCATTTAAAGGTAATATTGGTGCAAGGTTTGTTTGCCTGTAGACCCTTCCTAGATGATGTAATAGCCAGATACATTGATTTAAAATCGATAATTTGCCAAGAATTACATAGAGTTTTAAACAAGTGATAGAAAATTCATTTTTTAATTCTCTAGAAAATATTGCAAAACATATATTAGCTACAAGATCAGAAAACAAGCTTCTGTCATTGTTTATATGGCAAGTTTTTGATTACTTGCAAAGGACCTGCTGCAGGTTGTAAACGTTACAGGCAAATTTATGATCACCCAGTCTCAGAATCATCAGTTAGTGAGCTAGCTGACACAGGTCTATTAATGAAGCCTTTTAAACTCCTCTACAAACTGAGAAAAAAAAAAGTGAATCAATTAGCAAAATGTAATTTCATCAAATAGATTTCGATCATTGCTAATGCTTGGCATACCCAAGAGTGCAAAATATCTCAACCGAATACATAACATTGTTTCGCTAACGAAACATTTGATCTGAATTTTGATTTTTGCGGGTTAACGCCATTTTTAGCACATGATAGGCTAGACATGGCGGCCAGTATATTTGGGGGATGAAGAGCTGGGCAAGACCTCGGGAAAAACCACCGACATACGGGAAGCTACTGGCATACTTTCTCACCTACCCACGTTGGTCGAGTCAAGACTGGAAGCCACGAGCAGCCTGATTACTTCTAGTCAAATATGGATGTAATTACCAAATATAGACTATCTTCATTGTTCAGTTCATAATACACGCCTTTTTAGATGAGGGTTTTACCTGCGCAACAGATGGTGTTTATTCAAAAGTTATTAATTAAACGGCTTTTTTTGGAAGGGGCAAAACAAGATGTTATTGAGTGAGATCTTAGAAATCAAGGGCATAGGTTCTACAGAATTTTAGCATGACCATACATTTTTAACCCATCATATTTATATGCATTATTTTGTGAGAGACTCTATCCGAAGAAATACGACTTGAACGTGTAAAATAATTAAAATAAAATATTAAGCTTTCGCTGGTCTTGAATGGTGGCAGTTTTGGGGGATATACTTTGTACATATTTTATAAAAATCATCAGGTTATTATATATATATATATATATATATATATATATATATATATATATATATATATAAAAATATATATATATATAAACGTATATATATCTATATCTATATATATATATATATATATATATATATATATATATATATATATATATATATATATATAGACGTATTTATGAGAGCCTTTGGATATATATGAAATATACCATGAAGGTTCCTCTAGTCCATACTCACCATAGAGATATTGTATCTATTTTATAATATTTCTACACATGCTAGGGCCGTTGGAAATAAAAATAAAAGTGAATTATACGTGTCTTTCATTCTTCATGTAATTTACCTAATGTCACACTGAAAATATCGTGTGAAATAACTATAAATCTACCTGTTATAATATTTACGTGGATTCCCCTGTTGTCTGTTGATAACAACTTCGGCATCCAAAGCTACGTCCCATTGCCACGCCGCCTAGTGACCATTGGAGTGCTATATAATTTACAAATAATCAAATCTATTTAAAAGATATTACCTAATGATTCGACTTTAACCATTTCATTAAATGATCGGTGCCAAGGGCGCAGACATGAAATAATATTTTGTGCTGAGACAAGGGGAATAAAATGACTTGATAAGAGATACACTGTGGTAACTGAACCGGGATGATCTGGGCAGGATTCGAACGCGCAACCCACTAATTCTGAGTCCGGCACGTTAAATATTGAACCACCGCAGCTGAGCCTAGGAGGAAGTACAACATTATTAGCTTCTTTTTATATGAAATCTCACCTTAGCTTGTTGATCAGTAGTTGTGATGTTGCGCTTGGATGATTCTGCCAAAGTATGTGTGGAACTATAGAGACAATATATAAGTATAGTTTTATATTATTGCTTAGTGGCCTAATGGCAACTTACGTCCATGTATCTCCTGATAAATTAGATTTTCGTCATTATTAGATTTGAGATATAAAATACGGGTATTTGGGGGCCAGTTTTTATTTATTGCAGCAAAAGAGAATTAATAAAGAAGTTACAAGTTGTTTCATTGATCTGAATAAAAAAAGAAAAATATCTTTCAAACATTTAAACTCCTAATTAAAAATGCGAAATAAATATCCAGTCAGAAATCAAATAATTTGATGTAGAATAACAACTATACCTTACTGAACCTTGTTCATGCTGTTAATTGATACTGACAAATGTTTGATATTACCACAATTTGTATTCATGCTTGATAATTTCTTTTTCTAAAAAAAAAAAACTTTGCTTTGGAGAGTGTAAAACCAAACTTTGCTCAGATATTTTATCATTACTGTTGGGTACAAGAATGTTGGCAATAGTAGTCAGAATTTAATGTCTTGTTTTATGTAAGAGATAATTACTGAGATATAACATGTCTTGTTTTATGTAAGAGATAATTACTGAGATATAACATGTCTTGCTTTATGTAAGAGATAATTACTGAGATATAACATGAACGTACTGGTTAACGTGTGAATCAGAAAGATCAATTGATGCAGAGTTTCGTTTAAGATAACATACTTAGAATCTACGCAGTTTATGATTTTCACTACTATAAATAATACATTAAAAGACACAAATACAAAATATACGTGTAAAATCAATATGGTTCAAGTGCTTAAGGGTTCACCTTCTATGCTTTTGTGTGCACTCGTTCTTTTACTTTTCTTGTGTTAATCCTTTGAAAATCCAACGAATTCTTAGCAAACACATTAAATATTTCCAGCGAGCTCATACAAATATATTTTCCACGATTGAGGAAATGTGTGAAAAAACGCCTGTGATTACCTTTATAGAGCTTGGAAGTAAGAAAACATGGCTTTATTATTGTGAGAGACCGGGAGCCTTGGAAGCTCTGTGGTAGAGTGTTGGACTCGTAATCCAAGGATCGCGGGTTTGATAGCCTGCCTAGGCCAGTACATATCGACTTCCGTGGTACCTCTGTAAAGGCACTTACCTCTCGTTTCCTCGGCAAGATACAGCCACATAGCTCCTCAGTGTACCGTATACTAGCTATTTATGTATTACTAATAAGGATTTAGAGTTTAAGCAAAGAAGTAGTAGATTTAAAGTCAGCAAAAAATTATATTCTTTCTTTGTATTTACATTTTTAAAAGAAGGTAATTTATGGGTGTCTTTCTAGGTAAAACTGTCGTATTATTAAAGACCTTTGGAGAAGTTATTTATTTTGTTCCTTTTCTAATTATGTTCTTTATTTTGAATTTAGTTTTTCTTTGATACCCATTCTTATAGGAGGGGTCTTTGTATCTTTTTGTGTCACATGCTATCTTTTATATCATTGGTAGATGTTCTGATACCGTGACATCAAATAATGATGGTGATTGTTATTATTGTTGTTATTATTGGTGATGGTGGTGCTGCTTGTGCTAGTGCTGCTCTCCGATGTTATATTTTAAAACCTGATGATGGTTAAACCTACTCTGAGCCAAGTACTTGAATATATTGCTAAATTTTCTTTAAGTAAAATAAAGAGTTAAAAAAGAGTTATTAAAAAGCTGCGTTCCATCAAATTATGAAGAGAAAGCAGTTTTCTTTTTTTTACTGAGGTTGAAAGTTAAATGTCGCAATAATGCATAAATTACATTGAATTTGTTTGAAAAAATATTTCATGTATAACGTAAAAACCATATGCATTTAAATTCTAGATTTCTTGTTTGGAAATCAGTTTTTGTTTTTAAAAGAACATTATTATCTAAAATGTGTCATTTGTTTATCAAAGAAAAAATCCATATATCTTATCTCCATCTGCAGTTTTCGAAGGTGATCACTATTTCTTAGTCAGGTAAATGTAATTAAATGTAATTATTCATATAATAAGAATCCTAGGTAAATATCATATTGAAATTATATAAAATTCTAATTGATTGCAGTTCAAAGCAAAGAAAGAAGGAAAATTAAATATTTAAAATTACTTTGATGAGGGCAAATTGAACCGTATTTTCAAAGTTGATTACGATATTTTGCATTAAATAACTGACAAATTAAAATAAATATAAGCGGTATTTTGCTCTTTCAAAATGATGTAACAATATGATTAAAGACGATCCAATGATAAGGACCGATATTTCCTCAGTCTGGGCATCTATGACCTTTTCTAAACAAGTAACAAAATTAAAATATAAAAAGTCTATAATATCTGGTGCGTAGTAGCAGCAGTCTTTTTGAATTTCATTCATTAAAGCGGATTTATCATATGAAGGGATCAGGTAACGAAATACCACGCCACTGTAAAGGAAAACTAAAATATTTTTTCATAGTTGAAGAAAAAAAAAACCCCCAAAAAAACAAAAATAAAACAAAACAAAACAATAAACAAACAAGCAAAAAAAAAAAAAAAAAAAAAAAACAACAACAGAGATTCAAAAGTTACTTTAAGTAATGAAAATATTTCTTAGGTTATATTTGACTTGTTACGTAGGTTATATAGATTCTGAAAATAACCTTAGACAGTGCACGACATTTCTAGAGTTCTTTTTTCCCGCCACAAATGGGAAACACAACCAGCCTTATACAGCTGAGGCTCTTCTGTTTCCTTGCGTCACAGAAAAAGCCGAGTTTACTACGATTGGGCTTTTACTGCGAAGCCATCTAAGCAGGAGATAACTGAGCAAGGACGGCTCTTGGAGACTGCCGAGAGCGCGGCTACGTGGCGGAAGACACATAGAGACGATATATCCATACGTATTGTATTGAAAGTTCACCAGCTGGTGCTGCATCCAATTATTTTTCAACAGTTATCCTATTTCGCATTTCATATCATATTTCCAAAGTGACAAGCTCTTCAAAACATTGATCACATTTTGGCATATTATCGATTGTTTCCCTTCTTAACTTCTCTCTCTCTCTCTTTGATTATTGTGTGCTTATATGTTGCAGAGATTTCAATCATACTGCATTGTTCATGTCTTAACTTGGCCGCGTGTTCTGAAGGTCTTCTTTTTTGTCTTTCCCTTATATAATAACTATTCAAAAACAGGTAACTAATATTGCAGAATTTGCAACTAGAGCCGAGATTTTTTTTTTTTTTTTATTTAAAATTTGATTTGTTTTAGTAACAGATCGACTAACTGACTGATACACAGACGAAGGAAAGTGAACTGCGCCGTAACCTGCAACATCAGAACAAGGCAACGTCACGAAATGTCGTGTCGAGGCAAAAACATGCCAAGACAGTCTAATACTCAGACTATTGCTACTTCTCTTCGGTCGATTCGAGCCCTCCACCACCACCCCACCCCATCTCCCAAAGAGGAGTATAAATTAGAGACTGTTAGAAAACAAATATATGTAGTTCATGTCACAGTCATTGAAAAAGAAAACAACATTTGTTCAAATGAAGCTTTTTAAACTATTAATATCTTGAAATATCTTTCAAAAGTGACATCCAAAATCAAAGAGAAATTTAAGACAAATCGATATAAAATTTACTCTCGTAGGGAAAGCAAGAAAATCATAAGGATGAGCAAATAAGATATATATATATATATATATATATATATATATATATATATATATATATATATATATATATATATATATATATATATTCTATACTCTGTACTGTTAAGATGCCCGTGTTTGTCTATATTGTCACTGAATGAGGATTTCAGGGCTGAATTGGTTACACTAGAAGGCAAATCGTAATAATCGAGAGAAAGAGAACTTGACTTTGTTTGGATAGGGTGAGGCTTCAAGAGAGAGAGAGAGAGAGAGAGAGAGAGAGAGAGAGAGAGAGAGAGAGAGAGAGAGAGAGAGAGAGAGAGAGAGAGAGAGAGAGAGAGATGGTGGGGGTGGGGGAGCTGTTTTTTTAAGACTAACCCTGCCCTCAACTACAATATATCTCAAACTTTGGCTTATGGATCACATGTGCGAAATGTTGTTGTTCGTCCTTCGAGTTCGAAGATGATAATGTGGAACGAAACATTAATGGTCTGAAATGGAACACCCAACCTGACTTTCAAATTTCATTGGACAAATGAAGAGAAGTGTCTATAGTGACTTCAGAAAGTTGTTAATTCTTCTGCAATTCGAACTGAAAGAACCATATGCAGAAATATTTTATTGCAAAGTATTCCAGGGACTGGAATGTACACTCCATGTGACTGTAATATACACTCTACGTGACTTTGTAACGCACACTCCATGTGGCAATGTAATATACACTCCTTGCGACTGTAATGTACATTCTACGTGGCTTTGTAAAGTACACTCCATGTGGATTTGCAATGTATACTCCTTGTGACTGTAATGTACACTCTACGTGGCTTTGTAATGTACACTCTACGTGGCTTTGTAATGTACATTCCATGTCATTGTAATGTACACTCCATGTGATTGTAATGTACACTCCATGTGCCTGTAAGGTACACTACACGTAGCTTTGTAATGTACACTCCCTATGGTATTTGAAAGTAACATTAGTGTAATATTTGATCGTCTGTAGACCCTTCCTAGATGATGTAATCGGCAGCCATATTGACTTAAAATGATAATATTTACCAAGGATTTCATAGGGTTTTAAACAGCGAAAGAAAGTACATTATTTAATTCTCTAAAAAATATTTCAAGACATACATTAGCTACTAGAACAGAAAACAAGCTTCTGTCATTATTTATATGGCAAGTTTTTGTTAACTTGCATAGGACCTGCTGCAGCTTGTAAACTTTACAGGCAAATTTATGATCACCGACATACAATTTACTCTCGTAGAGAAAAAAAGAAAATTACAAGGATGAGCGAGAAAGATATATATATATATATATATATATATATATATATATATATACATATATATATATATATATATATATATATATATATATTCAATATTCTGTACTGCTTGATATCCGTGTTTGTCTAGATTGTCACTGAATGAGGATGTCAGGGCGGCATTCGGTAAGGAAGGCAAATCGTATTCTAGAGAAAGAGAACGAGACTTTGTAAAGGATGAGAGAGAGAGAGAGAGAGAGAGAGAGAGAGAGAGAGAGAGAGAGAGAGAGAGAGAGAGGGAGGGAGGGAGGTGGAGGTTGTTATTTAAGTGTAAACCTGCCTTCAACTACAATATATCTCCAAAGTTGGCGTATTGATCACCCGTGCGAAATAATATGAAAGTTGTAAATTATACTGCTGTTCGAAATTGAAAGAACTATATGGCAAAATATTTTATTGCAAATTATTCCAAAGTCTAGAATGTACATTCCACGTGACTGTAATGTACACTCCATGTGGTTTTGTAAAGTACAATCCATGTGGCTTTGTGATGTACACTCCTTGTGGCGTTTTGAAGGTAACATTGATGTAATATTTGATCGCCTGTAAACTCTTCTTAGATGATATAATTGGCAGCAATATGGACTTAAAATCGAAAATTGTTGCTAAAGATTACATCGGGCTTCAAACATACGACGGAGCATAAGACCCAAGTGGACTGATTTATCCTGTTGAAAGTAACTCTTAATTTCGAGAAAATAACTCGAAACTTTGAGTTACTTTCGACAGGATAAATCAATCCAATTGGCCCTAATACCCTTTCGTACTAACACCGTATAGAAAATACGTTATTTAATTCTCTAGGATATATTGCAAAACATACATTAACTATAAGAACAGAAAACAAGCTTCTGTCATTGTTTATATGGCAAGTTTTTGTTAACTTGCATAGGACCTGCTGCAGCTTGTAGACGTTACAGGTAAGTTTATGATCACCGAATTTGAGAATCATCAGCTAGTGAGCTTGCTGACACAGTTCTATTATTGAAACCTTCAGCCTTTTAAACTCCTCAACAAATTGAAACAAAAATGTTAATAAATTAGCAGGCAGTAATTTCAACAAATACATTTCAATCATTGCTAATGCTTAACATACCTAAGAGTGCAAAATACCGCAGCCGAATATACAGCGTTGTTTTGCTAACGAAACGTTTGTTTTTATATTTGGTTTTGGGGGTTTAATTCCATTTGTAGCACATGGTAGGCCAAACATGGCGGCCAGTATATTTGGCGGAGGAAGAGCTGAGCAAGACCTCAGGAAGAACCACCGATCCACGGGAAGCTACAGCCAAATTTCTCACATACCCACATCGGTGGACCTACTTTACTCCTTGCGCACGTACAAAGCATTCAGTCGATTATAACTGCTCACCAGTTTTAATTGAATCTAAATTTCATAGAAGTGCACAGACACATGTGCGTGCGAGCGAACAAAGACACACAGACAAACACTGACATAGATCATATACTTCAGCAAGAGTAAAGATATGACCGTAGAAACATCCCGGTAGCAGTAGCTTTGAAAGCTTCAACAACTGCAACGGTTGAAGCCATCGCATAAGTACATTTAAAGGAAGTGATAATAGAAAAGATAGACATCACCGGTGACAGGAACCTCTCACACGCACACAACCACATGTACACACACAAGTGTATATAAAAGACCATAAACAAACGCTTCCAATGACTTTTGCATGGATACCGCTGGAAAAGACTTTTTACATATGCTTCCAATGACCATTGCATGGATACCGCTGGAAAAGACTTTTTACATATGCTTCCAATGACCATTGCATTGATACCACTGGAAAATACTTTTTACATATGAAAGAGAAAAATACATAGAATTCCAGCACCAAGAGACGAATGGACTTATCTCATAAATTTGAAAATGAGGTATGTATGTATGTATGTATGTATGTATGTATGTATGTATGTATGTATGTATGTATGTATGTATGTATGTATGTATGTATGTAGTTATGTATGTATGCATGTATGCTATATTTTCCGTGTCTGACTCTTAGCTTAAACTGTATATGTATTCATGTTGCATACTTTTTTTTGCTCAGTTAGGTTGTAAACGTAGCGATGAAAAATGACCAGAAGATTTAAAGTTGTTAGCAATTTGAGATTTCATGTGAATGAAGTTAAGTAGACAATAACATATTCTTTTTCACGAAGAACAGTAAGCCCGTGAAACATCAATGATTTCACAACAGACTATTAAAATAATGATGCAGTAGACAGCAGATGTATTGATTTTATGAACAACATGAAACAGATTCATTACTTATCTCTAAATGAATATCAGAGTTACCATAATAAACCTGCTATCAGCTTACGGCAATCTATAATTGATAACAGCTGCGTTCAAGTTAGTGTGCATGATCTTTGTGAGTGTACAATTCTTTATTAATTTATAAACGGGCAGAATATATAGTTCATGATTTATACTATCTTATTTTATTTATTTTTTGTTCAAGATGTTTTTATTCCAAATTTGCACAATATGCGACTTGAGAAAGCTTATTAAATAGTGTCAAGGTAATGTTTTTTTTTTATAGAGATATGTCTTTTTTCCTATCAGTAATTCAAACAATTGATGTATCGATTCTAAATTGATCTTTCATAAAAGAGTGTTGTCGTGAAACCTGACACATTTAGATAGATGGATATATATGTAGAATTTGCTCCGACGATGAAACATTCCCAAAAAGATCTGAAGAGTTATCTGTACATTTGATAAACCGAGGCTACGACAGAGACCTGATATCGGAGGCAACACAAAGGGCTAAACAAACAAGCCGCAATGACCTACTAAAATATAGAGAGCAGGAAAAGGTTGATCGGATACCAGTACCACAGACCAAAACACCTCAAAGACATCCTAGTCAGAGAAAAGATAATTCCTATCACAAGCCAAGACCATCCTAGCAAATCTGGTCCCTGTGGTGATAAAGGTGCAAAACCTGTCAACATATGATAGTGACCAACACATTCTCTAGCACAGCGACGAGCGAAATATTTAACACACATGGTCCAAACAAAACGTGCGAATCAGAACATGTAATTTATCTCATCACATGTAAGATCTGCGGCCTTCAGTATGTCAGAGAAGCTGAAAAGCTACACTAAAGGATCAATCTTCACAGATCCGATTGGATGACAAAGAAACTGGACAGAATTCCAGTTGCAAAACACGTCTCTTCCTCTAGCCTCACTTTCAGTGATGTAACACTGAGTGGAATTGCTCGCAGCCCCAACTGGAGTTTCAAAAACCGGGAAAGAAAATGAATCTTACTGGATACATCGCCTTAGAACACTGAAACCAAGAGGTTTAAACCAAGAAAAGGACAACCACACACAAATAAAATCATTATTTGTTTATAGCCACCACTTTTTCAATTAAATAATTCATTCATGGTGCTCATTACTCGCTCACTCATTATAAATACTAATGTTTTTGTAGTTCTTCCTGGTGTTGTTATTGCTATGGTCATTACTCGCATTACAGAAACAACGAAATATCCTGGATATAATTTGCGGTACACCAATTTACATTAAAAAACAGATGTCGCTATGCTTCCTCCCTTTGTAGGTTAATACCAACTAGTTACAACATCATCAGTCAATCTGAAGTCAACTAGACGAAACATCAAACATTTGTATTAATTCCATAAGAAATAGTTATGTAAACTTATGTAATTTCAACGCATTTGTGTGTTTATTGTTTGTCTTGTCTCTGTTTTGTGTTTGCCTTTTATAAAAACTCAGTTGGAGTCGAAAGCGCTTAGGCTGGTTAAAAACTAGTTTTGCACTGTTCGTTGTCAGTTTATTGTATATATCTTAATTAATCCCTGACACACGCGATCCCTTGCTGGATCCAATGCCATATGATTTGTATTATATATATATATATATATATATATATATATATATATATATATATATATATATATATATATATATATATATATATATATATATATATCGATACATTGAAGAATGAGAAGGGTTGGAGAGAAGTTTGACAGGAAGAAAGCAAGACGTGTATATATATATATATATATATATATATATATATATAATATAAATACTATATTGGATCTACACAATCAGAGAGAGAGAGAGAGAGAGAGAGAGAGAGAGAGAGAGAATATATATCATGCATTTGTGTCTTTGTATATATATATATTTTTTTTCTGGACATAAGCTTTAACTGATTGCTTTTCTTTATTGTGTATTACAATATTGTTATTGTAAGGGAAAATTGGGTTATAAATAATAAAGGCACTATTCTCTATTCAAGCAATTTTTTGATGTTGTTGTAATGTAAGCATTCTGCTGAATATATCCGTGTGAACACTCTTTCAACTGTACATGTAAGCATTCTGCTGAATATATCCGTGTGAACACTCTTTCAACTGTACATGTATACCGGGAGCTGACATGGCATATTGTGCCGACAGATCTCGATCTTGGCTGTTCACATACTGTTTTAAGTAAAACGAGCAGTGTATGTCTTGATCTGCAGGCACATATAAAAAACGGCAAATATGGATGTGCACAGTTCACAGTGGAGTCCGCGTTGTGCAAGGGTAAAACCGAATTTCGTGCATAAAATATTTAACTGGAGCCGACAAATTTCACAAATGTTGAAATATATATATATATATATATATATATATATATATATATATATATATATATATATATATTATGGAACATTTTGTATTGAGATAAACAAACTTCACATCACGCAGATTATTATCCAATGAGCTCCTCCTGGTTTTCTTTTTGTTATTATTCTTTATTTAAGCCTTTACGAAATCTAAGTTTTTCTTTGTTTACCTCGGCTAACGTTGAACAGTTACCTAGATATGGCTTCGAATAAAAAGAATGATTTATGTTTCTTGACAGGAGATTAAATTCTACCAAAGTATAAAATGTTTATTCTTTTGCTCGCGACAATGTGTGGAAAATCGGTGAATGCAATCCATTTATATTGATTCTCACAAAGCTAGTTGTTTAGTTTTAAAATATTTTATTTCATAAATTTGTAGTTGAAGATTATAAGATGTACAATATAGAAGGTAACGCACTAGAACGACAGCTAATGGCTTATAATGTTCTTCTCCTTTGACGATACAAACGTTATATATATATGTGTGTGTGTGTGTGTGTGTGTCTGTGTGTGTGTGTGAATATGGTGAATGATATTGAGCTTTAATGACAAAAACAATGTAAATTGTTGAATAGTCAAAGTGAAGAGTCTCTTAGTTAAAAATTAGAATTTAGCCAAGGTATATAAAGCACAAATATGAACAACGAAGGAGTTGATAAAAGATGAGAATAAAGAAACGAAATTAGATCAAAGGAGACACCCATAATTAAAATGTGCAGAGCATTGTGTGCATAGGTTCTAAATTAAGGAAAAAAGAAAGGGAAAGAACAAAAGAAAGGAAGAAAAAATCGAGATTAAAAGTGAAGAGCACTTCCTTGTAGAGCGAGTTGTTGCACAAACAAGGCCAATCATAAAAAAAAAATGAATTGTTGTTTATACTGTTCATGGCCAGTAGAAGCGCATGCGTGTTAGTAAAAGATGCGCTTAAGTTATCTTTTGACATTCCGATAAATGTATGAACGACATCGAAAATACTAATGTTTATTTCATATGTAAACGCCATATCACCATGAAAGAAGATATTTAAAAGTATTTATCATATAGTGCATGGGATTGAAATAGTTCGATGCGTAATTCTTGGTAGTCAACGCAAGAGAAAAAGAAGTGTTGTGTACTTTGTATAAGTCCACTTCTACAAAGATGTGATCCAGTTATATTCTTTGTAAATAAATGTCTATTAAGTGAACTGCAATTTGTCTTAAGTCAAGCTGCAGAATTTGAAAATTTCCTCTACCCTTATAAAAGTATCGGGGAACATGAGTGCCTCGATAATTTAATACGCTTTTGAAGTTGTAAACGTAATTGCTTTGACTAGTCTCGATAGATAATTTATTCCATTCTCAAATGACTGACGGTATAAACGAATTGTAATAAAGACTTGGGCTTAATATGGATGCTTGGGGCACACCAGTTCTAATACTGCTCCACTCTGAAAACACCCCTGAAAGTATTGTTCATTTTTGTTTTTAGATGGCTGGAAAACCATTTGAAAAGGTCTTTTGTAATGCCAATAGTTTTAAATTTATGGACGAATCCTCCATGCCACACGCGAGCTTAACACAACTGTAATATCCTTTTCCGGAATAAAATGAGCTATTTTGCATATTTCTTGTATCCTATTAACTTAATGCGGTTAGTCCGTGTGTATTTCGCATTATATTTCGAGAATCATCTAATACACCTGTCTATAATTCTCTCTATCTCTCTCAATTTTGTTAAAACTTTTGTTTGCATCAATAAGTGAAATTAGATATATGAGACAGGCTATGATAATCTTACTTTATGAGCATCAACTTTGCCTCTTGTTTCGCGCAGTTTATATTTTCTAATACTTATAGTATAAATGTAAGATTGCTCATGCTGTATATTTTATATACTTATAGTATAAATGTAAGATTGCTCATGCTGTATATTTTATATACTTATAGTATAAATGTAAGATTACTCATGCTGTATATTTTATATACTTATAGTATAAATGTAAGATTACTCATGCTGTATATTTTCTAATACTTATAGTATAAATGTAAGAATGCTCATGCTGTATATCTTATATACTTATAGTATAAATATAAGATTGCTCATGCTGTATATTTTATATACTTATAGTATAAATGTAAGATTACTCATGGTGTATATTTTATATACTTATAGTATAAATATAAGATTGCTCATGCTGTATATTTTATATACTTATAGTATAAATGTAAGATTACTCATGCTGTATATTTTCTAATACTTATAGTATAGATGTAAGATTGCTCATGCTGTATATTTTATATACTTATAGTATAAATGTAAGATTGCTCATGCTGTATATTTTATATAGTTATAGTATAGATGTAAGATTGCTCATGCTGTATATTTTATATACTTATAGTATAGATGTAAGATTGCTCAGGCTGTATATTTTATATACTTATAGTATAGATGTAAGATTACTCATGGTGTATATTTTATATAGTTATAGTATAGATGTAAGATTACTCATGCTGTATATTTTATATACTTATAGTATAGATGTAAGATTGCTCAGGCTGTATATTTTATATACTTATAGTATAAATGTAAGATTACTCATGCTGTATATTTTCTAATACTTATAGTATAGATGTAAGATTGCTCATGCTGTATATTTTATATACTTATAGTATAAATATAAGATTGCTCAGGCTGTATATTTTATATACTTATAGTATAGATGTAAGATTACTCATGGTGTATATTTTATATAGTTATAGTATAGATGTAAGATTACTCATGCTGTATATTTTATATACTTATAGTATAGATGTAAGATTGCTCAGGCTGTATATTTTATATACTTATAGTATAAATGTAAGATTACTCATGCTGTATATTTTCTAATACTTATAGTATAAATGTAAGATTGCTCAGGCTGTATATTTTATATACTTATAGTATAAATGTAAGATTGCTCATGCTGTATATTTTATATCGACATATCAGGCTGTTCAGTGATGGATCAGTTTAATATTCCGGATTTAGTCTTCCCTGTATAAGCGGACATTATGTGTTCAAACATCAGAATTGAGACTCTATGTACCTCTGTGTTCAAACATCAGAATTTTGACCCCATGTACCTTTGTGTTCAAACATCAGAATTTAGACCCTATGTACCTTTGTCATGTTTTGATTTTTCTTTTGAGGGTGTTTCATAAATATCAATTAACATATACACGCCAAGACTAAATTGCTTTTATAGGATAGTAAAAATATACAATTCATTTCAAAATAGTCATAATTTTATAATTAGAAAACAAAATATACTCCTTACTGTTTAACTGTTTACATTGACTATGCAAATTTCATTAATCATATTGGAATATACCAGCACAAGGTTATATACCTCTGATGGATAAAATCGCACATTTCTAACTCAGAATTATATAGACAAGAATAAGAGTAAAAAAATAAAAAATAAAAAAAATAAAATAAATAAACCGAACAAAAACAACAACAAAAAGCAAAACACTATTCAAATTTCATGGCAGATTAAAAATTTAGGAGAGCGAAGTTGTGACTGTAGCATGTCATAAGGTAAATGTGCGAATTCCAAGCTCCTGAAATTCTTTTGTTTTATTAAAAGAGAGAGAGAAACATTAGTAATGATTTATTAGCGTGTTTTACTCCACTTGAATGGGACTTCACCTAAAAGTATTTGTAATAGGTTAATAAATAAATTGAAATTTGGAAAAAATCCACAGTCAATACATCTCACTGAGCAAATTCTTTAATAAGCAACAATACAGTGATTCCTCGCTATAACGAACGACTTCGGTCTATATTAACTGTTCCCTATAGCGATGAGTACATTATAGCTGGTTTTTAAATTAATAGTTACGTGGCGTTTTGCTGATTGTACTTAGTTTGGAACTATTAAACACCACCAGGAAAAACAACGACAACATTCCAGTCACATGGCTTAATTACGTTTAATGTATGTTTTACGTACTGTCTCCTTAAGCGTTTTATATTTCTCCAAGCGTTGTACCCCATTGAACAATACACTCAAATTCATCTTTCCGAAATGTCAATTACTTGTGAAAAGTAAGTGGTGGTTGTTACAATTATTACGACGCACTGTATCTGTGGTATGCACGAATTTCACTCGAATTCTTTGTATCAATAAAATTGTTCAATAATGTACATGAATAAATGACGTAAAACACAAAATCCGCGGACATTGGTCCATTCATCTCCTTGAGAAAATATTTAGAGAAAGAAGATATATATTTATTTCCTTCATCGAAATATTGTCTCTGATTGTACTTCGTTTTGAAATATAAACCCGAAAGTCAAAGCAGTACTATCAAGTTCCGCTATTTGGTTGCAATGAGATTAAAAGACTAGACAATACAACTTTTCGCAAGCTAATCCATTCCAGGTGAGAATATCGTTTCAGAAGACACCACCAATACAGGAGCAACATTTATCTCTAACGTTCTAGTTAACATAGAAATTGATAGAATGACTGAATCCAGAGATCCGAGTTCAGATCTCGGTGGGACCTATTTAGCTTCTTATGGTCACATGGTTTTTGTTTATGCATATCAACAGACAGGCGGCCCTTTCATTTCATGTCTGCTACATGATTTACTCTATACGGGCAAATTTGTGAGTTTATCAGAGAGTGGTAGGCACCAACCAATTAACTTAACCTTTTTTTTTTTTTTTTTTTTATAGAGTTTTATTTTTTCAAGACAAATAAAGATATGGACACTAAATACTATAAAAAAACCAATACATTTATTGATACAAGGAACCAAACAATAAAAATACGTCGTTTTATAAGTAAAATTATTATTATTCAAGTGGAAAGTTAGTGTGATCTTTGGCACTGCATTTCATCAGCCAAGTGTTCAAAGTTGGGAGTGTAGAATGATGTTCCTACTCGCAAACAATCGTCAAGATGGGCATCAGTAAGTCGAGATCTGTACTTTGATTTTATAATGTTCATGGTTGAAAACAGTGATTGGCAGAGGTACGTGGAACCAAAATAAGATTTTATCTTGTAAGCTGCACTTTTTAAGGAAGGACAGTTTCCTCAATCAACCAAATTCCAAAAGTTCTCATGTATTGCATAGGATTTCAGAACAACGTCGTGTTGAAGGTCCCAAATCTCCAGTTCCAGTTATTCTGTCCTTGCTTGAATGAGTCTGCCAATAGATGCAGCAGTTTTTGTAACCTTTATTTGGCAAGTAAAAGGATTTATAAAAATAGATACCACTGGCTCAATGGTGGTGAACTGCTGAAATCTCTTTTCGAACTTCTCCAGAAGCGTTTGGAGGTGACCAATAAATGGTGACGGGCTAAAATCGCCCTCACCTACCATCTTCTTCATACTTGGGAAGTGTACGAGAGACTTCATCTTCATATGTGACATCCACAAGACTAGTTTTGCTTTGAAAGATTTTACAGAGCCTATCATTTGAGCCACCTGTTTGTCTTTTCCCTGAAGCTCCTAATTGAAATTGTTCGCTTTGTCAGTGACGTCGGTAAGGAAAGCCAAGTCCAGTAGCCAGCATGACTCCCTTTCTTCTCTGAAGTCCGCATTCTTAGACTTCAGAAAATCTTTTGTCTCCTCAACCAAGCTGAAAAAGCGTGCAAGAGCGTTACCTTTGCTCAGCCATCGCACTTCTGTGTATAAGATAAGATCAGATTGTTTGTCTTCAAACTCTTCCAGCAGGGCCTTAAAAAGTCGGTGTTGCAAAGGCGTCGCGCGAATTGAGTGAATTATTTTTATAGCAACATTCATGACGTGTCAAAACGGAAGTATTTTAACACACAAAGCTTTCTGGTGGATAATTCAGTGATAAGATATTAAGTCCGGAAAGGATTCATCCTTCTTGCAGAGGGCAATGAATCCATTGATGCTGCCCAACATTGCTGGTGCCCCATCAGTGGTGATCGCAGACAGATTGTGCAGAGGCAAACTAATTTCTATTGTATAGGTTTTAAATGTGTTATCAATATCCTCAACGTTTGTTCGCCTTTTCATAGGCAATACTTTCAGTAGCTCTTCCTTTACAGTGAAGTCACTAAATACCATTCTCACCATGATTGCCAACTGTGCAGTGTCTGATATATCCGTCGACTCACTGAATTGAAGTGAGAACCAGTCACACAGTTCTAAGTCACTCTTCAGTTGAGTTTGCATATCACTTGAAATTACTTGTATCCTCCTGGTAACTGTGTTGTCAGATAACCGCAAGTCTTGTATTGCCGACATAATCTCACGTTTGCTAGAAAACACTTCAAAAAGGCAATCAGCACCAGCCAATAATCAAACAGGCAATCAGCACCAGCCAGGAATGCCTCCTTCAACAACTCGCCATCTTGAAATGTTTGTTTTTTTTTCTTTGCGAGCAAGTGAGCAATTTTAGGGGAAGCAATAGTAGCATATTTCGGTTTTACCACGGGTCTAGGGAAAATCAACTACTGGCCTGAGAGTTTTGATTTCAGTTCCTTAATTTTCTTCTTTCTTAACTCAGGTTTAAGTGGATAGTTAGCATCAAAGGAGCTGTGATTAGTCTGGAAATGACGCTCAACGTTATGTTTCTTTGGCACTCCAACATTACTACCGCACAGTAAACAAACACATTTCTCTTTGATGTCGACGAAGCAATATGATTCTTCCCACTCGGCATTGAAATTATAGGTCCGTTGTCTCTTATTTTGCACACTCATTTCGGCACAGAAAGTAGCACAATTAGTGCAGAGAAGAACTCCAAGTTAAATAAACCACCAAGTGTGAGAAAACGGCAAGATAATGATATGGTAGTACAGCTCACATTCAACGCACTGTCCCACTGTGTCCTCGTACTGTCCCTCTGTGTCCTCGCACTGTCCCACTGTGTCCTCGCAAGCTTACTAGTAACGGGTGTAAGCAGTTTTTCTACGATAGCTGCGTAGTGCATGTCACGTGATACTAACATCCGGCCGGGAGGTAAACTACTACTTGCAAACAAACTGTAATATGCATGGGCATACGCATAGCATTGACGTACCTTGCGAGTTTATCATCTTAATGTACGTTCCCTACTCATATTACCGCTTTCATTATTCATTATAACCTCTTTCCGTATAACCTCTTCCGCGGGCACACACACAAACCCCCCCCCCCCCCTAGCGGGCACCACGGCGCCCGCGGGCACCGCGTTGGGGACCACTGATTTACTCTATAACATAATATATAAGGACAATATTTTAAACGAATTTTTCAAGTTTTTAAATATAAAAATGACTTAGGTCCCCCAAAATGTATTTCCTTGGAAACGATATGATACAACATGCACTGAGGTTAATGGCTTACAATGTACAGATTTATTATTTACTCAAAAAAAAAAAAAAAAAAAAAAAATATGGAGAAATCACTGTGTCCTCAAGCCCACTCTTACTTTTTGCCAATATTACAAATGTTAACAAGTGACGTGAGCAGGCTATGGTACCTGGTCTGATGAATATAAAAGTTTTAAATGTTACACATTGGTTAGCAATTTCTGTTTTTTCCACCTTGACTAAAGAAATTGGGACTCGGTAATGCATACTTGTATGAATGGTTTGGCATGGACTCGCCTACACCCAGTAATAGACGCCTCGAAATTTGGTATCTATACATCTGAGAAAAAATTGTTTTAGATTTTACGTCCACCCCCTGGAGTCGGGAATAGATGTTGGAGTGGTAGGATCGGGGAGGATCCTTAATACATATAATTTTTGTATTATTAAAGAGTGTGAAAATGAAAAATAATAAATTGGTTTAATTTGGTTCCATCCCACAGTACGATTTTGCATCACGAACTTGCTCTCGGAATTACGTTACAAGATTAAGAAGACTTTTATTTTGTGTTGCATTGTGGTCTCATCCATGCTTTGCATTCTTGTTGATAGTCCATGTGTCATGGCCGTTTCGATACTCTGTGATAGTGTTGTAACTGGAAAAAGAAATATACCGGCAGCTGATTTTTCTCATGTGTTTGTATGTCTGGAATGTGGAAAATTGTTTGCATATGCTCTCAGTAAGTTTGCAAAGTAATAATATTACAATAATTGAAGAAAATGATTAAAACGGAACAACATCCCCACTAAATCCTATATTTTGTACGATATAATCACTGTGTTATATAACTTGGTCTTTAAAATAATCCAAGCCGTATGTTCTAACTGTATTGTATAACACCTGATAAGGTGAAAATCGATTAGTTTCTGCACAAAAATGAGAAAATGATCAATTGCTTTTACTTTAAAATAATTAATAATGTAGTTTAGTCCTACATAATTACTTGCCAAGCACTAACTGCAATCGTGTGAAGGACTTGAGGGACAATGTCAACTGGACTCGTTATTTTAATATTATAAAAACAATGGATAAATAGATAAATATAGCACGAACCTAACAGAAAGAAATCAGCTACAAAAAATACATCAATACCCAAAAATGACAGTCTAGTAAAACATAAAAAAACAATCACTGAGAAAAGTACATTATGAAGACTGCTTGAAATATTGTATTTTCTAAAATATCAATGATTTCCTTTCTTTTTTTTCTTTCTTCTTCAAATTTTGTATTCCATAATTATCACTATAAATCTTCCAATCTGTTGCAAGCAAATGATTTATATAGATGGTGAGGTAATGAAACTACTACTACTATAAAGAACACGGGGGCAAACAGGAAGGCAAAGAAAGAGTAGAATAGGATGGAGAGGTAAAGGAGAATAGTATAAACAGGATCATTGACAATGACGATGAAAACAACGACAAGCAAGTTTCATCGCTGATTACTGCATGATAATGGAATTGACAAAATCGATAGAAAAACAGATATCTCGAAGAAATAAGCCTGAAAAAATTTATAACCGACAAATTTCTGAATATTTGTTTCCTTTCCTCGTTTTCATCTATTTATTGAAGTCAATTAAACTTTCGCCTAATTGATCCATGAATTGCATTACAAGGTGCTTGAAAAGACAAACAAACCAGAAGATAATAGTTAGAGTTGACTTTAATTAATACATTTGTAAAATCTGAGCACAACTGGCCAACCTGTTTGGGAGAAATTCACGTTTAACTTCCGGCATCTGCTTATAGTGGACGTGGAGGCTTTCTTTGGTGGCATGTAAACGTCACTTCCAATGAACGCCCTGTTAGTGATGTTAGATCATTTGAACTCGAGCTGATCGATCTACGTGTATGTGTGTGTATGTGTGTTTCTGCGAGTGAGAGAAAGATAGAGAGAGAGAGGGTGTGAGGGAGAGAACGAGTGAGCTCACTGTATTATTGGATACGTGTCTTTATAAAATAACAAACATAATATAAAGAATCAGCAAGTGTTATCCCTAAGTTTGATAGAACGTTTCGAATCAGCAAGTATTATCCCAAATTTCATATTATGTAAAGAATCAGCAAGTGCTATCCAAAATTTCACAGAATGTAAAGAATCAGCAAGTGTTATCTCAAATTTCATATAATGTAAAGAATCAGCAAGTGTTATCCCTAATTTCATATAACGTAATGAATCAGCAAGTGTTTTCTCAATTTTCTTATATTGTAAAGAATCAGCAAGTGTTATCCCTAATTTTATATAATGTAAAGAATCAACAAGTGTTATCCCTAATTTTACATTATGTAATGAATCAATAAGTGTTGTCCTATATTTTATGTAATGTAAAGAATCAGCAAGTGTTATTCCAAATTTCATATAATCTAAAGACTCAGCAAGTGGTATCCATAATTTTGTATAATTTCCTCATGACTATGATCATTAAAAACTAAAGATTTTACCTGCTGTGAAAGACGTATAACTACAGAAGTCAACATTTTTAAATAACACTTCTTATCTATGAACAGTCTCTTCACAGGGTTTGTGACATGCGGTTTTAGACATCTTAGGACATAGGCCTATTCACATTAACTTCAACATGGCATTAATAGTATTTGTATACTTTTCATGTAGAAAGGAATTTATCTATTTCTATTTTTTTATTCAGTCGATGAAATTTACAGTATTTTGATCGATGAAATTGTGTGGATTTTGTGTAACTTACGTGCGAGGAAGAATTGAATTACCGCTGATAAAAATGTATAATTCAAGTGCATACTTTTTCGTTTATTTAATATTCATCTTATTAAATATATTGTGCACGAATTTATTAAAGACAAAAATATTAAACAAAGTGATCATTGTACATTCGTATAAAAAAAACGTGTAAATCCCATATATTGTTGATAGCAGAGAAGTGTCGGTTCAACGTTACCGGAAGAGAAAAGAGAGTTAATTCAGTTCTTCTTGGAGTAACTGGGTAGATCCATCATGGCACGACCATGTAAAAATAAATCTTCAGCATATAGATTGATTAGGTACAAATTTGCAAACTGATACAGTGGCTTATAATTTATTTAGGACTAATATAGTGATAACATAGTTCGAATGCCCAATTATCCCTTTAATAATATTGGAATATTCCACCACTATGCTACATACCACTGCGGATTAAATGCTTTGTTATTCCGATACAATGTACATGGAATACATCATATATACTTTTAACTCCCATTTCAACCCTGTAGAATATCTAGGCAAGAAGGAGAGCAAAGTGACAAATATTCACATTTTATGCCATTGCTTGGATTTATGAGTGGGTAGTTGTAACTGTAATGTATTCATATAGTAAGAATGGGAATTCCAGGCCAATGGGATTCTTTGTTTATTAAAAAGATTGAGAAAATAAAAAGCCAAGACGATATTAGAAATGATTTCTCTCTGTATTTCTACTTCAGTGGAATGGGACATCTTCTAAACGTATTTAAAACATGTGTGTGGCCTATAATATTTATATTCATTACATGAAATAGAGAATCAACGGACTTTAGTCCATACATGTCTTTAATAATCCACGGACATTAGTCCATACATCTCCTTAATAATCCATGGACATTATACATCACTGGAATAATCCTTGGGCATTAGTCCATACATCTCTTTAATACTCCTTGGAGATGGAAGAAATACATTGCTTTCTTTCATGTAAATGTTGTGTCTGATTCCAGTTAATTTTGAAACCTGAAAGTAAAAGTTTCACAATTTCGTCGCAATGAAAGCAAAAGGCCAGACAATACAGCTTTCCGCAAGATAATCCATTCCTCATAAGATTGCAGTTTCAAGAAAGGAACCGCAAATACGGGTGGGGCAACTCTCTCTCTCTCTCTCATGGTCACACTTTGCGCTATGTTTGGTGTATATTTGTAATGGTTCTCTCTCTCTCTCTCGGTATATATATATATATATATATATATATATATATATATATATATATATATATATATATATATATATATATATGGTTTGCAATATGATATGATATGGTGCAAATATCTCAAATATTTAAATTTTCAAATCAATATGTCATATTGGATGGATACATTTCAAAAATTACTATAAACAGGAATCGGCTAAAGTTGACTATACAATAATATGAAATTTCAGTAAATAATTGACCTCGATATAATTCTTGACTCCGATAACAGATGAAATGTCCCTTATGAATTGCGGTCCAATAATCTCTGTTGAATGCAGTTCTTGAAGTCAAATATCAGTTCCGAAATGTTTGGTGTTCAATAGCGAATCCAAGAATACGAAGCAAATTTCTCTAGTCTCTGAATCAAAAAGGAAGCAGAAAACCTCAATCTGTGTTCACAGTAACAAAGGAACTTAAAAAAAGCAGTCCAGCACAAATAAATAATAAGCAGAGAGATAGTGTAACAGGTAGGAAAGGGTTCGTCGGTTTAGAGGGCTCAAGTGGTAGAGCCCCCTTCTAGAGTTATGGAGGTCTTGGATTTGAGCCCCAGTCCGGCCGTGAATTTTTCCCTTATACATTGGGAGCAACAGCATATACTCAGTGCCGCCTTAAGGCATGGGCACATTGGGCAGTTGCCCAGGGCCTCACGCTTCTAGGGGCATTATGCTGCCCATATTGTTAATGAATATTGAAAGATCTTTTGGCAATTTAATTTGCTTTAAAAGTGCAGTGGGAAGCACGTTTCCCAATTTTAAAAAATAGTGACGTCTAGCGGAATTCGTCACCAGCACAATGCAATAGAGATCTACTTTATTAATCGTAACATAACCATCATTTACCAGTGTTTGTTTTGAGCGGCGCACTTGTGAGTTTGACAGGACAGAAAAATCCAGTTTTTTCATGATATAGGCTTATTTTTTAACTATATCTGTTGGGCGGATCCCCGCTATTATAATATAAATATTTGTAATAAATTAAATTAAAAAATATTTAAATTTTTTCTAGGTGTATAACCCTTTGAGCAGAAATGAAACGTACTTTTATGAGTGGAGCAAAGAAGAGGAAAAGAGCTTCAGAGGAGACAAGGAAAACGAGTAAACTTGCAAAATTAACATCTTGGTTCAATCCAGGTGCAATATCAGTTACTAGTACTGCTCCTCAAAATACAGTATTGCCATCTACATCCACTATTGTATCCAGCAATCCAGTTCCAGACATACCATTAACTATTCCTGCTGCTGGGGAAATTCCACAAGACGAAATACACAAAGCTGTAACGGAAAACGAGTGTGTGATTCACGACACAGATCCCGGGCTATGGAACATTAAGAATACTAGTAAGGTGGATTACTGTATTCGCAGAGGGCCAGCATCGTGTCAGAATCATGATTGCAACCTTTCAAACTCAGGCAGAGTGTACGCCGGAGCCGGAGGAGAAAGAACTCAGACAAGGTATTTATCAAGGAATATGTTCAAACGTGAACTGCGGAATGGCGAGTGTGTAAAACGCGAATGGCTACTCTATTCACCATCCCAGGGTTGTTTGTATTGCTTTGCATGCCGTCTATTGTCCAAGAAAGAATCTTCCTTTGCTACATCAGGATTCAATGACTGGAAACATAGGAATCTTATTGTAGAACATGAAAATGGAGAAGAACATCGCAAGAACATGACGGCATATTTGATTCGGCGTAAAGAAACTGGGTGTGTAGATTCTTTATTAATCAAACATCATCGGTCAGAACAGGAGTACTGGCATAAAGTTCTGACACGTGTGGTTTCTGTCGTTCGCTTTCTTGCCTCCAGAGGTTTGGCATTTCGTGGAGATAATCAAACTATTGGGTCAGCAAAAAATGGAAATTTTTTAGGTATTCTAGAGCTGTTGAGTGAATTTAACCCTTTTTTGGAAGAGCATCTCAAACTATATGGAAATGCTGGAAAGGGGAACACATCATATCTATCGGCAAATATGTGTGAAGAATTTATTGATTTAATGGGGCAACATGTCCTTTGTGCTATTTTGGAAGAATATATAAGAGTCAAAGTATTATTCAATATGTGTGGATTCCACTCCAGACATTTCACACATTGATCAACTGACATTTACGGTCCGGTACATTCGAGGATGTGAGTCTGTGGAGCGTTTCATCAAGTTCATTCCCATATTTTCTCATGGAGCAAAGGATCTAGCAGACACTGTTGTGGATTTCCTGAATGAGAACAAAATTCCGCTATCAAACTGCCGTGGTCAATCGTATGACAATGCTTCAAATATGTCTGGACGCTACACTGGATTGCAAGCACGGATTCGTCAACTGAACGAGTTCGCCGTGTATGTCCCCTGTGCTGGACACAGCCTGAACTTGGTGGGAGTAAAAGCAGCAGAGTGTTGTCTACAGGTTGGAAAATTCTTTGACTTTGTTCAGCGCCTATATTCCTTTTTCTCAGCTTCTACACATCGATTGAATGTTCTGATATCTTCTTTAGGAAAATCTCTCGTTGTCGTCAAGCGTCTGTCTGACACGAGATGGTCGTCACATTTTGATGCCGTCCATGCTCTGCATGGAGGTTTCGAAAAAATTCAAGATGCGCTGAATTCTATATCAGCTGACACTGATCAGGAAGTGAATACGAGGCGAGAGGCAGAAGGACTGAGCAAGAAAATGGAGAACCTGGAAACGATCATTCTGACAATTCTTTGGAACGACATTCTGGAAAGAGTGAACAAAACAAGTAAGGTCCTGCAGTCAAAAGATTTGGACATACTTGTAGCCATAAATCTTCTTGAATCTCTGAAAACGTATCTTCAAGAAATTAGAGACAAATTTAGTGACTATGAACTGAAGGCCAGGAGTAGGTGTCCAGAATTGGATTATAGCGATGCGAAGAAACGGGAACGAAAGCGAAGTGTACGTCTTAGTAGATATGATGGACCAGAAGAAGAGATACTTCTACATAAAAATGATAAAAGTGAAAAGTTCAAGGTAGAAACATTCCTCCCTATTCTGGACTCTCTGAACTCTGACCTGACAAAACGTGCAGAAGGTTATTCGTGGATTGGAAATCTGTTTTCATTCTTCACTAAATTAAAAACAATTGATTCTGATGAGCTAAACAAAAAGTGTGAAGATCTAGCTAATATGTATCACAAAGACCTTAATAATGATGACCTTCTAAATGAATGCAAGCATCTCAAGCACTACATGGTTCTTGATGAAAATTGTGAAACTCTCCCTGCGTTGTACAAAAAAATCATTTCAGACAACTTGAAATCTGTATTTCCTAATGTTGAAATTGCACTCAGAGTGTTCATGTCCATGATGATAACCAACTGTACAGGGGAACGTTCATTTTCACGATTGAAGCTCATAAAGAATCAGCTTCGCAGTACAATGGGGCAGCAACGTTTGAACTGGCTTTCACTCATGTGCATGGAAAATGACATCCTGAAGACCATTGACTTTAAACCACTTATAAATCAATTCTCTGCAAAAAAATTACGCAAACGATTATGTTGATTTATAATAAATAATTCATTCCATCCATCAATAATAATAATTCATCCCCGTCTGTATGGTGTACCAATTAATTATCGTTTATATGTTGAAATGTTTTTGAACTATTATTGATTTTGATTTTGAATTTTTTTTTTTTTTTTTTTTTTTTTTTTTTTTTTTTTTAGTATCAATAAAACTATGTTTAATTTTATTGACCGTTTATTTTTATTTTACATTTTTATTCCTGTGGGTGGGTAGGGCCGGTAAAGGGCCCCAATGCAATCTTTGCCCAGAGCCTACAATGTTGTTAAGACGGCCCTGCATATACTATCATATTTCCAGTTACCCTTTCCAGTAGCCCTCACGTACCTCTATAGAGACTGTGTACTCTTTCTGGTAAGCATCCGAACGCGCTGTCCTTAATACAGGTCAACTATCTACCAGCACAGCACGTGCAGGGTCATCCGTACTGAGGCGCATGGTTCCGGTGTACGCACTATGTTAAGTCTTCACAAAATAAGTTTCTAATACGTATAAAGTCACTAAAACACCCCAATAGATGCTACGATAAAAGATATTTTCATAAGTCAATTTGGAAGTCTCTATCTTCCTTAGAAACATATAAACAAACTAATAATATCACTCACCCTTTACGTTGATCACACCATCAAAACATTCAACCTGCGGCGATTTATATTAACACGATTGCGTTCTTTTGGCGTTTCTCATACATCTGATTTCACTTAGCGATTTAATAAGAACACGTTTTGCGTGTTGGGGGGGGGGGTAGATATATTAGATGCTTCTGGAGATAGGATGGGAAAGATATAATGTCTAACAGCAATAACTTAATAGAATGGAATACCAGCTGTTCAATATCTAATCTTGTAAGGAGTACTGTCTGGTGACATTTCTTTTACGTATATAATGATACAGCCTCAACATTAACTTAATAGGATGTAATATTCGCTGTAAAATTTATAATGTTTTAAGTAGTGAAATGTCTGTATTATTTAGTGAAATTTTGTATGTGTATAATGTTTGAGAGTAAATTACCAGAAAGCATGCTGCTGTACTTTTCACATAACTGATAGTGTCGCCTATTTGTACGGTAAACTCTAAGATGCCAACATTGATTTTTGTATCTTAATAAATTATGTATTTGATACTCAGTATTTAAGGAAAATAGCCATTAGATCTTTACTGATTAGGTGGCACCATTTCCTAAATTGCATTAAGGTTTAACATGTTTTTACATATATACATACCTACACAAAAACCAAGTGCAACAAAAATATAGACAGGTCCCACCGAGATTTGAACTCGGATCGCTGGATTCAGAGTCCAGAGTGCTAACCATTACACCATGGGACCGACCTATGCTTAGGGACTTCCTTTGTGTGACCATAAGAGAGAGAGAGAGAGAGAGAGAGAGAGAGAGAGAGAGAGAGAGAGAGAGAGAGAGAGAGAGATGAAAAGGAGATTGTTGATAAATGTATATTTATACATGTTAAAGTTGAAATTGATGATATACTGAATTATTTTATAAATATGCATGTCCCAAATATTGCGCTTTTAAGGTCTACTTTCTTCATATGACTAAATACATGTATACTCAATATTACAAGAGACAACACTATCTTGGTATGTGATTTCAATACAATATTAGACATAATAAAAACATGCATATTGATGACGTGACTGTCCAAGAGATTTGAAAGGTTATAGATGATAGGAATATTTCTAATATTTGGAGATCATGAAATTATGGTACTTTCATATTTTCAAGAAAACAAGTGACTAGATGAACTGAAAGAGAACAGGACCGATTATTGTTTGTATTTGTATTTCCTCCAAACTGCATTCTTGTATTCAAAATATTAAATATGGAGATGCATCATTTAGTGATCATTTTGGTGTATGCCATAAATTAAAAAACACACATTACAAATATGATCTGGTTTATGGATATTAAATAACGATGTCTCTTGTGAGGATGAATATCTACAGAGAGTGACATCTTGTATTGCAGAGTAAATTGTTCAGGAAATCAATGTTTCTGAACAACTTATTTGGTGTGATAATCTAAAATCTAAAATTAAACATTCTCTCAGCTACACAGTGCAAAGCGATATAATGAAAGATTGCAAGAATTTTATAGATTGCAAAACAAATTGAAGTTAATTTCTAAATACATTTGCCAAAAATAAGTCAAATGATATTACCAAATACGAAGAGCGCAAACATCAATTAAAGGACTTTCAAAGATAACTTTGTCTAGGTGCTATATTAAGATCTCAAGCGAGATGGCCGATTGAAAGCGTTAGGAACACTCAGTGTGTTCTTAAATTTGAAAATTATCAACAATCGAAATATGTGAATAATGATTTGATTGAGCATGATGATGCAATTAACTAATCGTTTGAAATAGGTATTAGAAATAACTATATCTCTAACATGTTGTATAATTGGGACAGATATCATTGATACTATAGTTACTCTGAGAAAAAATAGGTTTGGTTAAAGTTTCATTAATTGGACACACACATTTTATAGTGAAATGAAAGGTATTGAAAAGTTTCATTAATTGGACACACATATTTTATAGTGAAATCAAAGGTATTGTAAAGTTTAATTCATTGGATACACACATTTAATAGTGAAATGAAAGGTATTGTAAAGTTGCATTAATTGGACACACACATTTTATAGTGAAATGAAAGGTATTGTAAAGTTTAATTAATTGGATACACACATTTAATAGTGAAATGAAAGGTCTTGTAAAGTTGAATTAATTGGACACACACATTTTATAGTGAAATGAAAGGTATTGTAAAGTTGAATTAATTGGATACACACATTTAATAGAGAAATGAAAGGTATGGAAGAGTTTCATTAATTGGACACACACATTTTATGGTGAAATGAAAGGTATTGTAAAGGTTCATTAATTGGATACACACATTTAATAGTGAAATGAAAGGTATTGTAAAGTTGAATTAATTGGATACACACATTTAATAGTGAAATGAAAGGTATTGTAAAGTTTAATTAATTGGATACACACATTTTATAGTGAAATGAAAGGTATTGTAAAGTTTAATTAATTGGACACACAAATTTTATAGTGAAATCAAAGGTATTGTAAAGTTTAATTCATTGGATACACACATTTAATAGTGAAATGAAAGGTATTGTAAAGTTGAATTAATTGGATACACACATTTTATAGTGAAATGAAAGGTAGTGTACAGTTGAATTAATTGGATTCACAAATTTTTGTAGTGAAATGAAAGGTAGTGTAAAGTTGAATTACTTGGATACACATATTTAATAGTGAAATGAAAGGTATTGTAAAGTTGAATTAATTGGATACACACATTTTATAGTGATATGAAAGGTATTGTAAAGTTGAATTAATTGGATACATAAATTTTATAATGAAATGAAAGGTATTGTAAAGTTGAATTAATTGGATACACAAATTTTATAGTGAAATGAAAGGTATTGTAAAGTTGAATTAATTGGATACACACATTTTGTAGTGAAATGAAAGGTATTGTAAAGTTGAATTAATTGGATACACACATTTTATAGTGAAATGAAAGGTATTGTAAAGTTTAATTAATTGGACACAGAAATTTTATAGTGAAATCAAAGGTATTGTAAAGTTGAATTAATTGGATACACACATTTAATAGTGAAATGAAAGGTATTGTAAAGTTGAATTAATTGGATACACACATTTTATAGTGAAATGAAAGGTAGTGTACAGTTGAATTAATTTGATTCACAAATTTTTGTAGTGAAATGAAAGGTAGTGTAAAGTTGAATTACTTGGATACACATATTTAATAGTGAAATGAAAGGTATTGTAAAGTTGAATTAATTGGATACACACATTTTATAGTGAAATGAAAGGTATTGTAAAGTTGAATTAATTGGATACATAAATTTTATAGTGAAATGAAAGGTATTGTAAAGTTGAATTAATTGGATACACACATTTTATAGTGAAATGAAAGGTATTGTAAAGTTGAATTAATTGGATACACACATTTTATAGTGAAATGAAAGGTATTGCAAAGTTGAATTAATGGGATACACACATTTAATAGTGAAATGAAAGGTATTGTAAAGTTGAATTAATTGGATACACAAATTTTATAGTGAAATGAAAGGTATTGTAAAGTTGAATTAATTGGACAAACACATTTTATAGTGAAATGAAAGGTATTGTAAAGTTGAATTAATTGGACACACACATTTTATAGTGAAATGAAAGGTATTGTAAAGTTGAATTAATTGGATACACACATTTAATAGTGAAATGAAAGGTATTGTAAAGTTGAATTAATTGGATACACACATTTTATAGTGAAAAGAAAGGTAGTGTAAAGTTGAATTAATTGCATACACACATTTTATAGTTAAATGAAAGATATTGTAAAGTTTAATTAATTGGATACACACATTTTATAGTGAAATGAAAGGTATTGTAAAGTTTAATTAATTGGACACACAAATTTTATAGTGAATTTAAAGGTACTGTAAAGTTTAATTAATTGGATACACAAATTTTATAGTGAAATGAAAGGTATTGTAAAGTTGAATTAATTGGATACACACATTTTATAGTGAAATGAAGGGTATTGTAAAGATTAATTAATTGGATACAAAAATTTTATAGTGAAATGAAAGGTATTGTAAAGTTGAATTAATTGGATACACACATTTTATAGTGAAATGAAAGGTATTGTAAAGTTGAATTAATTGGATACACACATTTTATAGTGAAATGAAAGGTATTGTAAAGTTGAATTAATTGGATACACACATTTTATAGTGAAATGAAAGGTATTGTAAAGTTGAATTATTTGGACACACATTTTATAGTGAAATGAAAGGTATTGTAAAGTTGAATTAATTGGATACACAAATTTTATAGTGAAATGAAAGGTATTGTAAAGTTTCATTAATTGGATACACACATTTTATAGTGAAATGAAAGGTATTGCAAAGTTGAATTAATGGGATACACACATTTTATAGTGAAATGAAAGGTATTGTAAAGTTGAATTAATTGGATAAACACATTTTATAGTGAAATGAAAGGTATTGTAAAGTTGAATTAATTGGACAAACACATTTTATAGTGAAATGAAAGGTATTGTAAAGTTGAATTAATTGGACACACACATTTTATAGTGAAATGAAAGGTTATTGTAAAGTTGAATTAATTGGATACACACATTTAATAGTGAAATGAAAGGTATTGTAAAGTTGAATTAATTGGATACACACATTTTATAGTGAAATGAAAGGTATTGTAAAGTTTAATTAATTGGATACACAAATTTTATAGTGAAATGAAAGGTATTGTAAAGTTGAATTAATTGGATACACAAATTTTATAGTGAAATGAAAGGTATTGTAAAGTTATATTAATTGGATACACACATTTTAAAGTGAAATGAAAGGTATTGTAAAGTTGAATTAATTGGATACACAAATTTTATAGTGAAATGAAAGGTATTGTAAAGTTGAATTAATTGGATACACACATTTTATAGTGAAATGAAAGGTATTGTAAAGTTGAATTAATTGGATACACACATTTTATAGTGAAATGAAAGGTATTGTAAAGTTGAATTAATTGGATACACACATTTTATAGTGAAATGAAAGGTATTGTAAAGTGTAATTAATTGGATACACACATTTTATAGTGAAATGAAAGGTATTGTAAAGTTGAATTAATTGGATACACAAATTTTATAGTGAAATGAAAGGTATTGTAAAGTTGAATTAATTGGACACACACATTTTATAGTTAAATGGAAGGTATTGTAAAGTTGAATTAATTGGATACACAAATTTTATAGTGAAATGAAAGGTATTGTAAAGTTGAATTAATTGGATACACAAATTTTAAAGTGAAATGAAAGGTATTGTAAAGTTGAATTAATTGGATGCACAAATTTTATAGTGAAATGAAAGGTATTGTAAAGTTTAATTAATTGGATACACACATTTTATAGTGAAATGAAAGCTATTGTAAAGTTTAATTAATTGGATACACACATTTTATAGTGAAATGAAAGGTATTGTAAAGTTGAAATAATTGGATACTCAAATTTTATAGTGAAATGAAAGGTATTGTAAAGTTGAATTAATTGGACACACACATTTTATAGTGAAATGAAAGGTATTGTTAAGTTGAATTAATTGGACACACACATTTTATAGTGAAATGAAAGGTATTGTAAAGTTGAATTAATTGGACACACAAATTTTATAGTGAAATGAAAGGTATTGTAAAGTTCAATTAATTGGACACACAAATTTTATAGTGAAATGAAAGGTATTGTAAAGTTGCATTAATTGGATACACACATTTTATAGTGAAATGAAAGGTATTGTAAAGTTGCATTTATTGGATACACACATTTTATAGTGAAATGCAAGGTATTGTAAAGTTGAATTAATTGGATACACAAATTTTATAGTGAAATGAAAGGTATTGTAAAGTTGAATTAATTGGATACACAAATTTTATAGTGAAATGAAAGGTATTTTAAAGTTGAATTAATTGGACACACACATTTTATAGTGAAATGAAAGGTATTGTAAAGTGTAATTAATTGGATACACACATTTTTTAGTGAAATCAAAGGTATTGTAATGTTGAATTAATTGGATACACACATTTTATAGTGAAATGCAAGGTATTGTAAAGTTGAATTAATTGGATAAACACATTTTATAGTGAAATGAAAGGTATTGTAAAGTTGAATTAATTGGATACACAAATTTTATAGTGAAATGAAAGGTATTGTAAAGTTGAATTAATTGGACACACACATTTTATAGTGAAATGAAAGGTATTGGAAAGTTGAATTAATTGGATACACAAATTTTGTAGTGAAATGCAAGGTATTGTAAAGTTGAATTAATTGGATACACAGATTTTATAGTGAAATGAAAGGTATTGTAAAGTTGAATTAATTGGATACACACATTTTATAGTGAAATGAAAGGTAGTGTAAAGTTTAATTAATTGGATACACACATTTTATAGTGAAATGAAAGGTATTGTAAAGTTGAATTAATTGGATACACACATTTTATAGTGAAATGAAAGGTATTGTTAAGTTTAATTAATTGGATACACAAATTTTTTAGTGAAATGAAAGGTATTGTAAAGTTTAATTAATTGGATACAGACATTGAATAGTAAAATGAAAGGTATTGTAAAGTTTAATTAATTGGATACACACATTTAATAGTGAAATGAAAGGTATTGTAAAGTTGAATTAATTAGACACACATTTTATAGTGAAATGAAAGGTATTGTAAAGTTGAATTAATTAGACACACATTTAATAGTGAAATGAAAGGTATTGTAAAGTTGAATTAATTAGACGCACATTTTGTAGTGAAATGAAAGGTATTGTAAAGTTGAATTAATTGGATACACACATTTTATAGTGAAATGAAAGGTATTGTAAAGTTGAATTAATTAGACGCACATTGTATAGTGAAATGAAAGGTATTGTAAAGTTGAATTAATTGGATACACACATTTTATAGTGAAATGAAAGGTATTGTAAAGTTGAATTAATTAGACACACATTTTATAGTGAAATGAAAGGTATTGTAAAGTTAAATTAATTGGACACACACATTTAATAGTGAAATGAAAGGTATTGTAAAGTTTAATTAATTGGATACTCATTTTATAGTGAAATGAAAGGTAGTGTGAAACGCAATAAGCCTCTAACAAATTCACTTCCGATTACAAAGTCTGTACCTGTTGTTATAGACATGAAGTTGACAAGGAAATTATTTATCGTGTCTTCCAATAAACAACAATTGAAAGTCATCTCATTGTTTTATAGAGAAATATTACATGCATGGAGATAAATTAGAAAGAATATCGACATAAATATTGATCTGCTGACTGTGTTAGAACAACCTCTCTTGTTATATCCCAATATTGCATGTGGTGGAAAAAACTTTGCTGTTCAAAGTCTATACAGACAGGTATTGTTCGTGTTCAGGACATTGTGTACGGATTTGCCCTTGCAATATTACCGAATATGGCTATCTAAGAAATGATAAATAAATCAAACCCGTAGGTCAAAGCAGAAAATCTAGAAAAAGACAACAATTGTATAATAGAAAGTATACCATTAGATTAGAGAAATATTATTACAAAAGAAGTGGAATCAACTGTGATAAGTAGAAGAAATACCATGCGTCTCAAAATTGATACCAAAGTTTATAGTTTATGTTTCTGTACTACAAACATATTTTACATACTGTTATGTAGTTGGATTGCTGAAGAACCAGCCTTTGTTCCATGTCAGAATGAGATATTTAGCTTGGAAACATTTAATCACAGGAAATTGATACGATTGCGTCTCACAGAGTATTATACCTTAGAATATCAAGTAAAATGATTATTGAAAAATATTAAGAATTAAGCAGCAACTGTTGCCTTTTCAGGTATTTTTGTAACTATGTGTTAAGTCTGAAAATCTTGAAATTGTTGCTCCCTCCCCCCCCCTCTCTCTCTCTCTCTCTCTCTCTCTCTCTCTCTCGCTCTCTCTCTCTCTCCGACACACTTGGACAACACAGAGACAGCCACATGTATAAGTGCCTCCAAATATAAGACACATTCCTGTTCGTAAAGCCGAGTTTGTATGATCACAAATTTGAAATTTTGCCAACTGAAAGAATGAATGAGAAAGAATAAGTTGATGAATGTATGTTTGTATATAGGTCTGTAGGTAGTTAGATAGGCAGGTAGGCATATAGATGGTTACATGTTGAAAACTTTCCTTTTTCTCTCATTTATGAATATACGTGAGTTTATTTTAGGTTAGTAAATATGTACACTGCATATCGAAACGTGTCGATTCCATACTTGTTGGAGGACTCCAATCAGGGTAGTAATGCAACTGAAACAATGCACACACACACAAACACACACACAATATGCTTACATTTTCAGATTTCGCTTGTGCATGTGTTTAGAGATATTTAAAGATACATATAACATACAGTATCAGGTATGAATACGCAACGATTTTAATTCGAAGGATATTACAGCCTGCAGTATGTCGGTTTGCTCCATAACATAAATCTGCGAATTTAAATAGAAATTGACGTATGCATTTTCAAGGAAAATGAGAATGTAAACTATGACTCAGTAATGACACAGCTGGCTTGAAAAGTGATGATACATCTTACAACAGATATTGAACTTACAACTGAAATTATTGGACTACCTGGCACACATACATTTGACCTATCTGATTAGAATCTGGATTAAAAAGTAATGATACAACTTACAACATATATTGCACTTACAACTGAACATATTGGATTTCCTAAAACAGATGTATAACTTATCTGATTAGAATCTCTAAAAATCATTGTGTCCATCCCGTACCGGCTTCCGGCAATTTTTGTACACCTGATGACAGCTGTGTCCTAGGTTGGGCGCGTGATTTTCATTAACGTAGAATTTTGAATTCGACACTGTGCTGGATAAAGTTCTTTTAATGTTATTATGTATTTATACAATATATAAATTACATTGATTTTTTTGACAAATATTTTATGTATAACATAAAAAGTATATGCATTTAAATTCTAGATTTCTTGTTTTGGAAATCAGTTTTCCTTTTTAGAAGAAAACTATTCTCTGAAATTTGTCATTTGTTTATGAAAAAAAAAAAAAAAAAAAAAAATGCTGATATAATCTCCAGATGCAAATTTCGAAGGTGATTCCTATTTCTTAGTAAGGTAAATGTCATGATTAATAAAATATGAATCCTGGGTAATTATCATATTGCAATTATGTAAAATTCTAATTTATTGCAGTTCAAAGCAAAGAAAGAAGGAAAATTAAATATCTAAAATTACATTGATGATGGCAAAAATGAACCGTAATATCAAAGTTAATTACGATATTTTGCATTAAATAACTGACAAATTAAAATAAATATAAGCTGTATTTTGCCCTTACAAAATTAAAATTAGCAATATAATTAAAGATGATGCGGATAAGGACTGACATTTCCTCAATCAGAGCATCGATGTCCATTTAAAAATTTGTTTTTTTTAAAAATCGGGTGTGTAGTAGAGGCAGTCTTTTTGAATTTTATTCATTAAAGATGATTTATCACATGACGGAATCAGGTAACGAAATAACACGCTACAGTGTAGGAAAACTGAAATTCAAAAGTTACTTTCAGTAATGAAAATATTTCTTAGGTTATCTTTGACTTGTTACATAGCCTATATACACTCAGAAATTAAACCGTAGACTGTGAAAGACATTTGTACAGTTCTTTTTTTTCCCACAAATTGGGAAAACAACCGGCCTTATACATCCGCGTTTTTGTTTTTCTTGCGTCCCAGAAAAAGCCGATTGGGCTTTTACTGTGGAGGCCTTTTAAGCAGGAGATAACTGAGCAAGGACGGCTTTTGGAATCTCTATTCAGACTGCAGAGAGCGCGGCTACGTGGCGGGGTATACAGAAAGACATTATATCCACACGTAAAGTATTGAAATTTCACCAGCTGGAGCTGCATCCAGTTAATTGTCAACAGTTATCCGATTTTGTATTTTATATCATATTTCCAAAGAGACAAGGTCTTCAAAAGATTAATGACATATTGGCATATTAACGATTTTTTCCTTCTTAAATTCTCTCTCTCTCTCTCTCTTTGATTAATGTGTGTTTGTATGTTACAGAGACTTCAATCGTACCGCTTTGTTCATGTCTTAACTTGTCCGCTTGTTCTGAAGGTCTTCTTGTTTGTCTTTATCTTATACAGTCCCACTATTCAAAACGGGTAACTAATATTGCAGTATTTGCAACTAGAGCAGAGTTTTCTTTTGTTTTCTGTTTAAAATTTAATTTATTTTGGTAACAGATCGACTGACTGACTGCTACACAGACGAAGGAAAGTAAACTGAGCCATACTCTGTCAACATCAGAACAAGGCAACGTTTGGAAATGTGATGTTGAGACCAAAGCTTGCCAAGTCAGTCATATATTTCGACTACAGCTACTCCTCTTCGGTCGATTGGAGTCATCCTCCCCCACCCACCCTATTACCGAAAGAGTAGTATAGATTAGAGACTGTTACAAAACAAAATGAATTTAGTTTATGTCAAAGTCACTGAAAATAAAACATCTGTACAAAGTTTTCTTAAACAGTAAATATCCTGAAATATCTTTCGAAAGTGACATCCAAAATCACAGAAAAATTAACAACAAATCGATATACAAATTTCTCTCGTAGAGAAAACAAGAAAATTATAAGGATGAGCGAGAAAGATATATATATATATATATATATATATATATATATATATATATATATATATATATATATATATATTCTGTACTGCTTGATATCTGTGTTTGTCTAGATTGTCACTGAATGAGGATTTCATGGCGGAATTGGGTAAATCGAATGTAAATCGAACTATGTGGGGTTCCTTGTGACCTGTACGCTGCTGTCTGGTGACGTTGACTCGGATGAGAGTACTGGTGTTCTCGATGTGAGGGACCAAGGCTTCGAGAAAAGCGGGTCTGTGTTGAATGAGAAGGCTCTCGAGGGATCCTGCAACAGAATGGGAGGGGCGGGCCATGCGTGGTGGCTCCTTTGCCATTGGCTAGAGCAGTGGAACCGGAAATAGATCTTTGTCGTCAACTGGACGCCACGATATATATATATATATATATATATATATATATATATATATATATATATATATATATATATATATACGTGTTCCATGTTGTAATTGGTTATTTCACTATTGCTATCTGAGCATAAATTCATAATTCGTGAATTCATATTTCAATATCGCTAAATGAGTGATAAATTCATATATGAATGCAGTCATATTTCAATATCGCTAAATGAGTGATATATTGATAAATTCACAATACATGCGTCCTACTTGTGGATAAATGATTAATGATACATTATTCATAGTTGTATATAAATCACATGCTTTGCTCACACTTGGTGCTGAATAAGACATTATTTTTATTAGGGTAAATAATTAACATCTCATTAATGCAATTACTTTCGGTGTCTTCGATAATATAATCCCAACCCGGCTTCATCCTGTTACACTCCATATGGCTTTGTAACTTAAAATCCTTGTGGCTTTGTAATGTACACTCCATATGGTTTTGTAACGTACACTCTTCGTGCATTTGTAATGTATACTCCATGTGACTTTGTAACGTACACTCCTTGTGGCTTTGTATCGTACACTCCATGTGGCTTTGTAACGTACACTCCTTGTGGCTTTGTAATGTACACTCCTTATGGCATTTGAAGGTAACATTGGTGCAATATTTGATCGCCTGTAAACCCTTCCTAGATGATGTAATTGGCAGCCATATTCACTTAAAATCGATAATTTTTGCTAAAGATTACATCGGGTTTCAAACATACGACGGAGCATTAGGGCCAAGTGGATTAATTTATCCTGTCGAAAGTAACTCGAAATTTCGAGTTATTATCTCGAAATTTTCCAGTTAGTATCTCGAAATTTCGACTTAGTTACTCAAAATTTCGAGTTATTTTATCTCACAATTTGGAGATATTAACTCGAGATACTAAATCGAAATTTCGAGATAATAACTCGAAATTTCGAGTTACTTTCGACAAGAAAAAATCAATCCACGCGGCTATAATGCTCTTTCGTCTAACACGTGATAGAAAATACGTTATTTAATTCCCTAGAATATATTTCAAAAGATACATTAACTACAAGAGCAGAAAACAAGCTTCTGTCATCGTTTATATATAGTTTTTGTTAACTTGCATAGGACCTGCTGCAGCTTGTAGATGTTACAGCAAAGTTTATTATCACTGAGTCTCAGGATCATCAGCTAGTGAGCTTGCTGACACATTTCCATTACTGAAACCTTCAGCCTTTTAAATTCCTCTACAAATTGAATAAAAAATGTGAATAAATTAGCAAACTGTAATTTCAGCACATTCATTTCGATCATTGCTAATGCTAAACATATCTAAGAGTACAACATACCTCAACCGAATATACAGCATTGTTTCGCTAACGAAAAGTTTGGTCTAATATTTGGTTTTGGGGGTTTAACGCTATTTTTAGCACATGATAGGCCAAACGTGGCGGCGAGTATGTTTGGTGGAGGAAAAATGGGCAAGACCGTAGAAAGAACAACCGACGCACGGGAAGCTACTGCCAATGTTTTCACATACCCACGTTGGTCGAGTCAAGACTGGAAGCCACGAGGAACCTGATCACTGCTAGTCAAATAAGGATGTAATTACCAAAATATTGCCTGTCTTCATTGTTCAGTTTACAATACACGCCTTTTGAGATAAGGATTTTACGTACGCAACAGATGGTGTCTATCCACAACGGATTAATTAAACAGCTTTTATTAGAAGGCGTAAAGAAGATTTTATAGCGTAGGATCTGATAAATCAAGGGTATGGATTCTGTAGCATTTTAGTATGACCATACATTTTTAACCCTATCATACTTATATGTATCATTTTGAAAGAGACCAAAGCCGAGGGAACAAAACTCAAACATGTGAAATAGTTAAAATAAAATATTAAGGTTTCATTGGTCTCGAACGGTGGCATTTTAGGAAGACGTAATTTGTACATATTTGATACATATCATTAGCTTCCTAGCATATATAGCCGTCTTTATGGGAACCTATGAATATATGAAATATACCATGAGGGCTTCTACATATATGCACAGCATAGACGATATTTTTTGAATGTTATATTTCTACACATGCATGGGCCGTCGGAAAAAAGAAAGAAAATGAAATGTCTTTCGTTTTTCATGTAAATTGCCAAGTGTCACGCTGAAAATCTTCGAGGAAATAACTATAAATCCACCTCTTATAATATTCACATGGATTTCCCTGTTGCATATTGATAACAACTTCGGCGCTACGTCCCTGGATCAAGCCTTCTAGCAACCATTGGAGTGCTATACAATTTAAAAATAATCAGTTCAATTTAAAAGATAGTACCTAATGATTCGCATTTATCCATTTTATTAAATGATAGGTGGCAACGGCGCAGACATGAAATAATATTTAATGCCGAGACAAGGGGAATAAATTTACTTGAAAGAGATACACCGTGGTAACTGAACAGGGATGATCTGGGCAGGATTCGAACGCACAATTCACTATTTCTGAGTCCAGTATGACAACTATCGAACCACCGCAGCTGAGCCCACGGGAAAGTACAACATTATCAGCTTCTTTCATATGAAATCTCATCTTAGGTTATTGACGAGATGTGGTGATGTTGCGCTTGGGTGATTCTGACAAAGTATGTGTGAAACTATGGAGACAAGATATGAAAATGCAAGGAGCAAGTTTGCTTTGGTTATGTGAGTTTAACGCCATTTTTCAGCACATGATAGGCTACACATGGTGGCTAATATATTTGGTGAAGGAAGAACCCGGGAAAACCCCAAGAAGAACCATCGACCCACAGGAAGCTACTGGCAAACTTTCTCACATACCCACGTTGACCGAGCCGAGACTTTAACTCACGCGGATAGAGGTGAGATGTCAGTGATCTGTAAAGGCGAGAGCCTTAGACCACTCGTCCATCCGGGGCCCCTTGACGGAGCAAACCCTTTTTTTTTTTTTTTTTTTTTTTTTTTAAAAATGTAATACGGTCTACGTGATTTTTTAAATTTTTTTTGTTCTCAAAAGTAAATTGATCCTCGAAAGAATGAGATGGATTGACGAATGGGTCGATGTAAGTGCAAAATACATAAAGGTTTAACGTGTATCTTTGATCAGATCTCTGAAATATTTAAAGCCTGTTCTTTTTTATCTAAATATTATTTTCTTTTTTTGGGGGGGGGGGGGAGTTGGGCACAGTTATTTGTGCCTTTGAACATAATTAAATATTGTCCTGCCTCGCCTGCAAAACATAGACGATGGAACAAAAATCATCATTTTATTGTTTCCAAACTCAGTTTCGTTGACATTTTGTTAAAATTTTCTAGCTGAAACTGTCTTATTTGCAGTAGTGAAACTTTATTGCTGCATTGGGTAATAGAAGGACTACTGGCCTCTAACAAACGATTAACACATTCACGCTTTGTCGGTAATTTGAAAGTCATTGCATTTAGTCGTATTTCTAAAACGAAGAAGCATCCATATTTACCAAAGATCATATGCAAATTCATTTTGATGGCTTACAGATGCAGTTTTTAAATATTGTCATAGGGATATTTTTTTTTCGTAGTAATACGGTCTACGTGATTTTTTGAATTTTTTGTTCTCAAAAGTAAATTGATCCTCGAAAGAATGAGATGGATTGGCGGAGAGGTTGATGTAAGTGCAAAATACATCAAGGTTTAACGTGTATCTATGATCAGATCTCTGAAATATTTAATGCCTGTTATTTTTTTAACTAAATATTATTTATTTATTTATTTATTTATTTATTTATTTTTGTTTTGGGTGGGACACAGTTATTTGTGCCTTTGAACATAATGAAATATTGTCTTGTCTCGCCTGCAAAATATAGAGGATGGAAAAAAGTCGTCATTTTATTGTTTCCGAACTCAGTTTCGTTGGCATTTTGTCAAAATTCTCTAGCTGAAACTGTCTTATTTGCAGTAGTGAAACTTTATTGCTACATTGGTTAATGGAAGGACTACTGGCCTGTAACAAACGATTAACACATTCACGCTTTGTCATTAATTTGAAAGTCATTGCATTTAGTCGTATTTCTCAAACGATGAAGCATCCATATTTACCAAACATCATAGAAGAAGAGTCTTTATTCATTCCAATAGCCCAAACGGACTGTGAGGATAAAATATTTTCAATGAATTGAATTGGATGGCAGATAGTACAATAAACAACAAGGTATCATCATCTATAGTCTACAATATACAAAGAAATCATAGTAAGAAACGAAATTACATATGCATGCAGATGCAAATCCATGGAAATGAAATAAGCAGATTAATTCACAAAACTTCTCCGTAGGGAGAAAGAGATATCTACATTATTAAAGGTAATAAGTTAAAATCAGAGGTTATGTAATTCAAATTCATATTGACATGGTGGTCAGTCAAAATATTTACATGATCTATGCATATACGACGGTATTTCTATGATAAAAAGCTGTATAAATGTAAATGGCCAAATTATTCAAAATTCTAGTATTCTGGATATTCATATGTTCTATAAAGTTAAACATATTTGGTCTTTTTCTGAAATATTGCTCTATATATTTGGCTCTTAGATCTTTATACAATACGCATTCAAGGACAAAATGATATTCATCTTCAATGAGGTTACACACAGAACAAAGTCTATCATGAATTGGTTTATATGGTCTCGTCCATCTACCAGCTTCAACTTCGAGTCTGTGAGAGGATACTCTAAATTTAGTAATTGCATTTCTATATTTCAAAAAATGGATGCTATCAAGGTAAAGTTTTGATCCGAAATTTGCAATATTTCTATAAAGTAATGCTCGACTACTGTTCTTAAGACGAGCCATCCAATTTTGGATACAATTGTCAGATAGCCTTAATTTAAATGACTGTAAAAATATGTCAGTGTTGACGACCCCTTGGTTAGCCCAAACTTCATAGAATCCTAATCTTGACAATAAATCTTTAACTAAATATGCCCAATTTACTTTATTGGGTAGAGCTTCTAAATCGTTCAACATCATTTGGTATATATATTTTATATATTTGTCCTCCTTTACCTCTAATATCTTAAACCAATACTTCACAATGTAATAAAATCTATTGACTATCATTGTCGTACGCCCTAACTCCCCATAAATAAAATCATTTTGTGTCGTCTTCTTCACTCCTAATATCTTTTTACAAAAATGTAGATGCACTCTTTCAATGCATTTAGCAGGAGTAAATCCCCAAACTTGGCAACAATAATTTAAGGTAGGTTTTATCAGTCTATCAAAAAGATTCATGACATGGCTTGTTTTTAAGGACGTAAATTAAAAAAGGTATTTTTCAAGTAAAAATATCGCTTTTTTGGCTTGCGCTGCCAATGTTGTCTGTGCTTCTGTAAAGGCACCACCAGACGTCATAACAAGTCCGAGATATGTAAACTTATTTACAATTTCCAGTTTTTCCTTACAGTAAGTGAATTCCATATTTCTAGATTAAGTACCACCTTTTCTGAAAATCATAACCTTTGTTTTTTAGGTGTTCACCACAAGTTTCCACTTAGTACAATAATCTTTCAAATAATTTAACCCGGATTGAAGACCTTCGGGCGAACCTGAAAACATGGTAATGTCATCTGCATATAAAAGAATAAAAAGATGTAACATGCCAATATCTATACCTTCAATACCATGCATAGCAAACTCTTCCTCTAAATCATTTACAAATATTAAAAACAGAAATGGTGATAAACATTCAACTTGCCGGACACCAAGAATACAAGAGAATTCATCACTTAACTTATTATCATATTAACTCTTGACTTTACATTGATGTACATTGATTTGATTATATCTAAAATATTTCTCCTTAAACCAAGCTTTATTAGTTTATACCATACGTTATCCCTTACTATATAATCAAACGCTTTGGTGAAATCAATAAACGCACAAAATATTTTTTTTTACCTTGATTAATGATATATTTTTTCATCATATTTCTTTGGCACTCTATCATGACATGTTTTAAATCTTTTGAAGATTGGCAAACAAACATTGTGAAAAATATCATGTAGGGCCAAAACAATTTTCAAACAATTTTCAATAATCTCAGCGTTAACATTATCAAGTAATTGTTCGTTAATACTTTCAAGTTGTTCGGTTACAGAATCGTCACTTAATTTTGATTTATATTCAGTCATGAACTCAGGTCGCCAAACATATTTACCCTCTATCCTTTTATATTCATATTGTTATTTATGATGTTTATGTAATATTATAAATATTTTATGAAATTATAAATGTTTCTTGACTTTAATATTTGCTTAAATCTTAATGTTGTTTATCAGGAAAAATATGTTTAACTAGTGTCCTTGAATTAGGTTGTTTACTTCAGATTTGAGCTAAAGGATAGTTTTGATAAACAAAATGTTTACTGAATTTGAGGTCAAGGTTGATTTTGTTTACAGATAAAACTTGAAAATTCTTAGAGTTATGTGTAAAAAGTCATGTTCATACAAGTAAAATTCCATTAAGATGACACATATTCTAGAACATTCTGTCATGTGACCAATCTTTATATATACCATGTTTAGTGGACACTTTTTCAGTTTTGACATTTGTATCAGTCTTGTAAAGAGCTAGTACAGTTGTGAAAAGTAATTCAAAATTCTGATAGAGGAATTATTTTAAATATTCATTGGATTGTAACAGTGCTCATAGACTCTTGGATTTTGGATCTTTAATTGATGATTTTGGAATTTATGTGAACTTATTCAGAGATATTTTGGAGTACTTCATTTTGACATAAAGCACATTGTTATGTATGATGTTTATATAATATTATAAATATTTTAGGAAATTATAAATGTTTCTTCACTTTAAAATTTGCTTAAATCTTAATGTTATCAGGAAAAACATGTTTAACTAGTGTCCTTGAATTAGGTTGTTTTGATCAATATGTTTTCTCAATTTGAAGGTCAAGGTTGAATTTTGTTTACAAGTAAAATTCCATTAAGATGACTCATGTTCTAGAACATTCTGTCATGTGACCAATCTTTATATGTGCCATGTTTGGTGGACATTTATTCAGTTTTGACATTACCATCAGTCTTGTAAAGAGCTATTACAGTTGTGAAAATTCATTCCAAATTCTAAGAGAGGAATTATTTTAAATATTCATTGGATTATAACAGTGCTCATAAACTTTTGGATTTTGGATTTTTAATTGATGATTTTGGAATTTAGGTGAACTTATTCAAAGATTTTGGAATACTTCATTTTGACATCAGCACATCAAGATTTCTAGTACATCAGGACGTTGGAGACCATTAGCACATCATAACATTCAAGGACACAGCCGTGAATTCGGAACATTCTATATTTAGGACTTGTGATTAGAACAATCATTCTTATTGGATTATTAGGATTTCAAAACACATTACTGTAAGTGACTTTTTGATTTTTCATTTTAATTATCTAGTAATAAATTGCTTGCTGATTTTTTACTTGATTTGTTGGTTTCACTTTCTTTCTGTTACATTTTTCTTAGACCATAGAGTCGTAACAACATTAAAGACTACTAGTACATCAGGACTTTGAAGACCATTGGCACATCATAACAGTCAAGGATACAGCCGCGAATTCGGAATATTCTATATTTAGGACTTGTTATTAGAACACTAATTCTTATTGGATTATTTGGATTTTAATACACATTACTGTAAGTGTCTTTTTGATTTCTCATCTTAATTATCTAGAAATAAATTGCTTGTTGATTTTTACTTGAGTTGTTGGTTTCACTTTCTTTCTGTTACATTTTTCTAGACCATAGAGTCGTAACAATATGTAGATTCATTTTGATGGCTATATAAGCACAGCTTTTAAATATTGTCATAGGGATATTTTTTTCTCTAACTGAATTGAGTATTTTAGCTTTTTGGATATATCTAGAAATGGCGTTCCACGGAAGTCTTGCTTGAATTGTTACCTCTCATTAGAATTTAACATATTTTATTTTATTGTGTATATGTTTGCGTCTTTTTCTTGGCTCTTATGTAGCTAGTTTGTATTGCTGGATCATTTATAGCTAGTTTGTACCCTAGGATCATTTGTAGCTAGTTTGTACCCTAGGATCATTTATAGCTAGTTTGTACCCTAGGATCGTTTGTAGCTAGTTTCTACTGTTGGATCATTTATAGCTAGTTTGTACCCTCGGATTATTTGTAGCTAGTTTGTTCTGTTGGATCATTTATAGCTAGTTTGTACCCTAGGATCGTTTGTAGCTAGATTGTACTGTTGGCTCATTTATAGCTAGTTTCTACCCTAGGATCATTTATAGCTAGTTTGTACCCTAGGATCATTTGTAGCTAGTTTGTACTGCTGGATCATTTATAGCTAGTTTGTACCCTAGGATCATTTGTAGCTAGTTTGTTCTGTTGCATCATTTATAGCTAGTTTGTACCCTAGGATCATTTGTAGCTAGTTTGTACCCTATGATCATTTGCAGCTAGTTTGTACTGTTGGATCATTTGTAGCTAGTTTGTACCCTAGGATCATTTGTAGCTAGTTTGTACTGCTGGATCATTTATAGCTAGTTTGTACCCTAGGATCATTTGTAGCTAGTTTGTATCCTAGGATCATGTGTAGCTAGTTTGTACCCTTGGATTATTTGTAGCTAGTTTGTATCCTAGGATCATTTATAGCTAGTTTGTATCCTAGGATCGTTTATAGCTAGTTTGTATCCTAGGATCATGTGGTGCTAGTTTGTACCCTAGGATCATTTGTAGCTAGTTTGTACCTTAGGATCATTTGTTGCTAGTTTGTACCCTAGGATCATTTGTAGCTTGTTTGTACCTTAGGATTATTTGTAGCTAGTTTGTACCCTAGGATCATTTGTAGCTTGTTTGTACCTTAGGATCATGTGTAGCTAGTTTGTACTGTGGATCATTTGTAGCTAGTTTGTACCTTAGGATCATTTGTAGCTAGTTTGTACCCTAGGATCATTTGTAGCTAGTTTGTACCCTAGGATCATTTGTAGCTTGTTTGTACCTTAGGATCGTTTGTAGTTAGTTTGTACCCTAGGATCATGTGTAGCTAGTTTGTACTGTGGATCATGTGTAGCTAGTTTGTACCTTAGGATCATATGTAGCTTGTTTGTACCTTCGGATCGTTTGTAGTTAGTTTGTACGCCAGGGTTTTATTTCTTCCTAATTACACATATTCATCTCATTAGCATTTTCTGAGAATATTTCTTACAGTCGTGATTTATATTTTACCAGACGGGAGAAGGTACATCATATCAAGTCAATATTCATTAGGTTTTTTACATGTATCGAATTCATGGTTTTGTTTTATGATTGTAGAACTAGAGCAAGGATATTTAATTGATTGACAAATTGGTTTTCTTTTCATGTATACTGATTCCCTTTAATATTATTACTTTCAAGAGAGAAAGATCAAGAGATTGATGGGAACCCTTTTGATTTAGACGAAGATGAACTGCATACGCTCCCAAAGAAAACTAAGTGTGGAGAAGGCATAACATGATATTTCTTTCTCGAGACTTTTATAATTTTTATTCCGAAATAAACATAGTGTTTCTGTACAATCTTTTACCGTTAGCTAGATGTTAAATAGAATGGCCGTATTTGCATAACCACAAAAGTATTTATAATAATAATAATAATAATAATAAATTAAAAGAAAACTCTTGAAGATTATACCACTGAATGGTTAGTATCTTTAAATTAATTTTAGGACCATGCATTTCTACATTTAATTAATTAAAATATAATTAAAAAGAAAGTAAATGAACGAATTTATGAGAGAAGAGCATCAAACGAATGATATGGAAACTTTAATTAGAATATGATCTCAAATACATTTTTGATTTATTTATTTTCAATTTCTTTTTCCTATATAAATATGGAGCATATTACATAAAAGATAAATATTTCTAGGCGATAAGAAAAAAAATTCAGATGGTGCGGGATTTTACAGAATGCGGAAAGGAATAAAATTTTAAAGATTATCATTGATGAACGAACAAAATCAACTATACTCCGAATATTGATAGCAAACATATCTACTTGCAACCACTGGCAGAAATATTAAAATATGAGGGGTATTTGGTATTTCATAAATAAATCTTAGGTAGGATGAGAGTTAATCTGTATGAGTTTGACCGTTGTTTCCTGTGTTGCCATCTAATCGAGGGGGTGGGAGTGGTTGTGGTGGATAACCAATCAAGACAGTTTGTATCGAAGACAAAGAACTAATAAAAGACAGTGTTCAGGAATAATTTAAGCACCACAAAATAAAAGCTTACACACACACACACACACACACACACACACACACACACACACACATATATATATATATATATATATATATATATATATATATATATATATATATATATATATATATATATATATATATATATATCAGCGCAGCAAAGTAAATAAGAAGTAGCTCCTTCCTTCTGGTTTTGACTTTTACTGTAGATTTATAAATATAGCTAAAATAAGAAATATCTGTCCGATGGACATTCGCCAATACAAATTAAAATGATACTCTTAACACACTCCCATAGAAAAGTCTCTAAAAAATCCAAATAAGTGCTGGCTCTTTCCCTGTAGGTTACAATTAAAGCAAATCTGGCCAAATTTCTCAGCAACTAGAGGCCAAAATTACACTTGTAGGAAGATGACATTGTAAAGATAAAGAGCCTTTCAGTTGTACAACAGAGTGACTTTCTATCAGACTGAACGATAATCAAGCTCCAGAATTGTCTTTCTTTCACAGTTTGTCCTTAGGGGTCAAGACATTATCCTCACGGGCTATGTTTAGGTATTAGGGTAATAACGAATTGCGTCACATCCTCATAATTCGTAATCGGCCCTATTGAACGACTATATCCAACAGAACTGAAAGATTGCACGATCTGAACATAATAAAACATCATTTTGTAATGTTTCCCTAAAGATGTATCGTCTGTTCCGTATAAAATGTACGTCAATCAAATCAACTTTCACGTTAGCCTTGTAGCTTTTCCTTAGTCTGTCGTTATAAAGAAGAATCTTCCTAACAATTTCTTTATGATTTTATGCAAGTAAATACTTTATTTTTCTATCTCAATTTACCGATGCAAATACTTTATTTTTCTATCCCAATTTATCCAACAAATATTCATTTTTCGACCCTAATTTGTCGAAGTAAATACTTAATTTTTCTACCCCAATTTATCCAAGCAAATATTCATTTTTCGACCCCAATTTATCCAAGTAAATGCTTCACTTCCCAACCAACTTCTGTATGCCACTACTTCAAAGCACAAAATCAAAAAAAAACCGCGTTCTAAATCTTCATGCGATACTTGCCACTTTCGTGGCAGTTCTAATAACCAGGCGTATTTACTGAAAAATTGAAAGCAAGTTGCAGACCTTTTGTGTAGTTGGTGTGCTACGTCATCAGCTATGAGACGGCCCTTGCAACTGGTCTACTAAGGACTTTTCATAAATATACAGGCATGGTCTCACTTTGCTAATAAGTTTGTATTCCTTTTAATTTGAAATATTTAAAACCTGGAATTCAATATTAAGTTAAATCTTCTCATTGCAATCATTTTATGGTGATGTGGTTAAGAGAATCATTATTTCTCTCAACTCTTCCGATCATGATCTAATCTGTCTTATGAACACACTTTAGAAACTGGAGGATTCCGTCTCTCCCTCAGTCCCTTACAAAACGGCCCGATAGTGTAATGGATAGCACTCTGGACTCTGAATCCAGCGATCCGAGTTCAAATCTCGGTGGGACCTACTTAGCTCTTTGCACAAGTACAAAGCGGTCAGTAGATTATAACTGACCAACAGTCTTAACTGAATCTAAATTTCAAGGAAATGCACACACACGTGCGCGTGCGAGCGAAGAAGTACACACACACACACACACACACACACACACACACACACACACACACACACACAGATCATATATTTCAGCAAGAGTTAAGACATGACCACAGAAACATCCAGGTAACAGCAACTTTGAAATTTCAACAATTGCAACGGTACATTAAAGGAAGTGGTAATAGAAAAGTTAGACATCACCGGTGAAAGAAACCTCTGTCACGCACACAACTACATGTACACACACAAGTGTGTATAAAAGACCATAAACAAGTGCTTCCAAATACTATTGCATGGATACCGCTGGAAAGGACTCTTTATATATGAATAAAATACATAAATACAAAGAATTCCAACACCAAGAGACGCATGGACTTATCCCACAAACTTGAAAATGAGGTACGTATGTATGTTATTTTTCCTTGTCTGATTCTTAGCTTGTTCCTATACTGTATATGTATTTATGTGTCATGCTAACGCCGGTATTTCTGTTCAATTGGGTTGTAAACGTCGCGATGAAAAATGACTAGAAGATTTATAGTTTTCAGCAATTTGATATTTCATGTCTGTGGTTTAACTACCCTCCTTACAAGGTGTCCGCTTTGGTCGGTTATCGTTATCTAGAGGATGATCGACCTCGGTGTTATTGCTCGGTTCGAGTAGATTATAAAATATGAAATTTTATAGATGGGATAAATAGAGATCTGAGCAGATATATAGAACAGAATAACCCGAGCCCCCGTACATGAAATATAACAATTTAATCAATTAATCAATAACAATCAATTACATAAAGCAAATTGAAATATTATATAACATTAGAAAGGTAGACTTCTTTTCAAATCATTTATCGAATTTCAACTCAAATATAATTACGTAATTAGCCGATCTGTTAAAAACGATAGACTTAGTTCATCATAGAATCGAGTGAACAATTGAAGTCATTGCCCAGTCTGACTGCATAACCTGGTTATCGCTGGTCACTCCAAATTCAATGCTGCTGTGCAGTCAAGATTGATGTTCTCCTATTGTTTTTCTTCCTTTCCTTCTCACGCTCTCTTATCTCGCCTCCTTCGGCCCTCAAACTTTGTGTGGGTAGGTAGGTGGATAGGTGGATAGGTGGATGGGTGGATGGAGCTATTTCCCCTTTCAAAATAAACAGAGAAGCAACCTAAATCTTCTGTCAGATATCCTACTGGGAATAAAACATTACTCCACTCTCGTTAAATCAGATATCGTCCTATCGGAATTCAAACAGATACCAAAGGCTATCTGGTCAGGCCAAACCTGGCAGACCATAAACAAACCACGTTTCAGAAGATTAATGCATTTCTAACGGCTATTTCATCACTTATTCACATTAACATTACACGAGACATAACAGTTTCAGTTCCCGTCTCAATTATACAAATGAATCAATGAAATTCACTTCATGGCTTAACTACGTTAATTTCAGTGAATACTCACTCAGGACAACTTGTATCAAATAAAGTAATGCACGAAATTCTTAGAATACATGATTCCTATAGCAATCAAGACGACAAATTCAAACAATTCGTCAAACTCATATAAAGAAGATTATTGTACGAATTCAGATAAATGAACTCAAACACATAGTTATACTCATATCAAGAAAATTGATCTACGAATTTAAATAAATAAATTCATGCAAATATAAACAAATAAATTCAAGCAAATAATTATATTGTTAGCAACGAATTACATGAGATTGATGCAAATACCTTGTGCTTTCAAGACTCACTCGCTTCTACCGCCAGAAGTGTGTCCGTCCACTTTCCAGACATATGTCCCTTGAATAATTGTTTATACGAGAGAATTTCGTCCTATTCTGCTCGGAGTCAAGATATCTCTTTCTCTTGCAGAAAAACTTAGACTGATTTAAATTTTGCGATGGGGCATATTACCATAACAAACCTGCTATCAGCTTCCGGCAATCTATAATTGATAACAGCTGCGTTCAAGTTAGTGTGCATGATCTTTGTGAGTGTACAATTCTTTAATAATTTATAAACAGGCAGAATATATAGTTCATAATTTATTCTTGTTCAGAATGTTTATATTCCAAATTTGCACAATATGCGACTTGAGGAAACTTTTTAAATAGTGTCAAGGCAATGGTTTGTTTATAGAGATATGTCTTTTTCCTATCAGTAATTCAAACAATCGATGAATCGATTCCAAATTGATCTTTCATAAAAGAGTGTTGTTGTGAAACCTGATATATATATATATATATATATATATATATATATATATATATACATTGGGAAATGACGAGAGAGGGAGAGAAGTTTGATGGGAAGAAAGCAAGATATATATATATATATATATATATATATATATATATATATACGTATATAATAATATATTAATAATATGTTGGATCTAACTCAGAGAGAGAGAGAGAGAGAGAGAGAGAGAGAGAGAGAGAGAGAGAGAAAGACACGCAGACATACAGACAGAGACACATAGAAAGAGAATGTATGAGATGCTTGAGTGTGTGTTATTCTTGTTTTGTTCTGGACACAGGCTTTCACTGGTTGCTTTTCGTTTTTTCTTTTTTTTGTTTGTATTACAATATTGTTATGGTAAGGGCAAATTGACTTATAAATAATAAAGACTCTATTCTTTATTCAAGCATTTTCTTTATGTTGTTATTTTGTAAGCATGTTGCCTAGTATATCCGTGTGAACACGCTCCCAACGGCACACATATGCCGGGAGCTGACATCGCATATTGTGCTGGCTGATCTCGATCTTGGCTGTTCACATGCTGTCTTAAGTAAAACCAACAGCGTATGTCTTAATCTGCAGGCACATATAAAACGGCAAATATGGATCTACACAATTGCATATATGTTGATATATAACAAACTTCACATCACGCAAATTATTATCCAGTGAGCTATTCCCGTTTTTCTTTTTTGTTATTATTCTTCATCTAAGCTTTTACGAAATCTACGTTTTTCTTTGTTTACCTCGGCTAACTATGAACAGTTGCCTAAATATGGCTTAAAATAATAAGATTTATTTATATTTCTTGACAGGAGATTAAATTCTTCCAAAGCCTGGAATATTTATTCTTTTAATAGCGACAATGTGTGCAAAATCGGTGAATACAATCCACGCATATATATTCTTACAAAGCTAGCTATTTAGGTTTAAAATATTATATTTCATGAAATTGTAGTTGGAGATTTTAAGACGTACAATATAGAAGGTAAAACATTAGTACGCAAGCCAATGGCTTAAAATGAACTTCTCCTTTGTCGATACAAAGATTGTAAATATATATGAATATGGTGGATGTGTGTGTGTATGTGTGTGTGTGCGAATATGGTTGATGATACCGAGTTTTAATGACAATAACAATATAAATTGTTGAATAGTCAAAGTGAAGAGTCTCTTAGTTTAAAAATAGCATTTAGCCACGTTATATAAAGCACAAAAATGAACAACGAAGGGATAAAAGATGACAATAAAGAAAAGAAAGAAGATAAAAGGAGACACAATTAATTAAAATGTGTCATACATTGTGTGCATAGGATCTAAATAAAGGAAGAAAGAAAGGGAAGAACAACAGAAAGGAAGAAAAAAGCGAGAGTAAAAGTGAAGAGTACTTCCTTGTAGAGCGAGTCGTTGCACAAACGAGGCCGAGCATTTAGGAAAAAAAAAATGGAATTGCTGTTTACAGCTGTACATGAACAGTCGAAGCGCATGCGTGTTACTAATAGGTGTGCCTAAGTAAATCTTTTTGACTTTCCAATAAATGTATACCCGACATTAAAAATACTAATGTATACTTCATATGTAAGCGTTATAGCACCATAAAAAAGATATTTAAAGTTAATTCGATATGGTGTATAGGGTTGAAACAGTTCCATGAGTAATTCTTGGTAGTCAACGCAAGAGAAAAAGAAGTGTTGTGTACTTTGTACAAGTCCACGTCTACAAAGATGTGATACAGTTATATTCTTTGTAAATAAATGTCTATTAAGTGAGCTGTAATTTTTCCTAAGTCGAGCATGAAGAATTTGAAAATTCCCTCTACCCTTATAAAAGTACATGGGAACATGAGTGCCGCGATTATTTAATGCGCTTTTGAATTTGTAAATGTAATTGCTTTGACGAGTCTCGATAGATAATGTATTCCATTTACGAATAGCTGAAGATAGAAGCGAGTTGTAATAAAGACTTGTTCTTGCTTATGATGATTAGACATTAGTCACATTACGTAAGTTATAGCGTGTAATGTCACTAACAGCTGGTGGAATTAGAGACGCGAGGAGCTTATAATAGTTGTCATTTTACATAAAAGTGTAAGTTTGTGTTTTTGTCGTCTGGTTTCAAGACCTTCCCATCCTATTTCTCGATGTAAAGCTTCAATCGATACTAAATTTTTTGTCTCCACCAGTCACGATTCTGGTTTGGTTGCCTCATTTTTTTTTTTTTTTTTTTTAGTTCACTTGATCTAGTAATGTGCAGTTGTCGCTTAGCATATTTCTTAATAGGTGGTATAAAAGACGTATTTATAACTTTTTAAAAATTTCTGTTAAGTTGAAATTAGAGTCTACGCATTACATTATTTCTTGACCATGCCTTTTCGTTTATATAATCTATTTGTTAATGTCACGAGCAGTCGTTCTGGAGAAGAAAAAAAAATCCAAGAGGCTTCTGCGAGTGAACTTCTTGAATTCTGTATATATGGGCATATACAGTGGTGTATATATGGGCATATACAGTGGTGTATATATGGGCATATACAGTGGTGTATATATGGGCATATACAGTGGTGTATATATGGGCATATACAGTGGTGTATATATGGGCATATACAGTGGTGTATATATGGGCATATACAGTGGTGTATATATGGGCATATACAGTGGTGTATATATGGGCATATACAGTGGTGTATATATGGGTCTATGAATCTTCTTAGAAATTTCCAGAGATTCAGTTTTGAAAGGTTTAAAAGATACAATCCACTTATTTATCCATTAAGATATTGTTTCCAAGTCTGAACTGAGTTTGTGGGTGGTGACAACGGGATTATCTAAGATTTGATACAGACTTGTATCATCTGCAAATAAGCTTATATTGAAGTGTATATCATGTACAGTACCATATATACATAAAGCAATGGGATTAAATGGATCCTTGGGGCACACCAGTTGTAATACACCTCCACTTTGTAAATACCCTGGAAATTATCACTCGTTGATTTTTGTTTTTAAAAACAAGTCTAATTTCCTTTTCGGAATAAAATGAACTATTTTGCATATGGCTTGTATCCTATTAACTTAATGCTGTTAGTCAGTGTGTCTTTCCCATTATATTTCAAGAACCATCTAATACACCTGTCTACCCCTCTCTCTATCTCTCGAATTTTTTAAAATTTTTTTTCATCAATAAGTTAAATAAAGATATATGAGACAGGCTAAGATAACCCTACTTTATTAGCATCAACTTTGCCCTTTGTTTCGCTCTGTTTGTTCTAATACTTATCGTACAGATGTAAGATTGCGCAAGCTGGATATTTTATATCTACATATCTACAAATCTAGCTGTCCGATATTTATGTGAGGAGAAATATCAGAATTTAGACCCTGTGTACCTTTGTGTTTAAATATGAGAAATTAGACCCTATGTACCTTTGTGATATTTTGCATTTTCCTTTGAGTGTGTTCCATAAATATCAGTTAGCAAATATCAGTAATATATGATAGTAAACAAAAATAATTCATTTCAAAATAGTCATAACTTTATAATTAGAACTTAAAAGATACTCTTTAACTATTTTACTGTTTATATTCACTACGCAATTTTCTTTAATCATCTTGAAATATTCCACCACAAAGTGTCACGACTCTTGGTCTTAAAAATATGCAACAGATTTAAAGTGAAACCAACAATGTAAGTAATATCAACAAACAATTTATTTCCCTATAATACAAAGTGAATTTCAAAAGATACTTATAATATTATGAATCAAATTCCTATAATCCTAAATGTCCTAATCACAAGTCCAAGAATATAGAATATTCTGAATGAGTTCCAATAGTCTTGAATATCCTGATATACCACAATGATACAATCCAGAATGTCTTTTGATGAGTTCACAAAAGTCCAATGGAATGTATTAATTCAGAAGTCAATGAACTGTTTATTAATTCCAATGAATATATATTAAATAAATAATTCCTCTAGAATTATATCTGATTTCAACTTCATAACGTAAAATCTGATCACAAATGGATTCCCACAGACTGATCTAAAACAGGAATGAATTTAATGCGTGTCAAGTCTCTATTATACACATATGTTCTTCTAAACACCCTCATCGTAACTAGACGTGAGTCATCTTAATGGAAAAAAAATCAGTCTAATTGTAAATTAGACTGGGCCTTGAACTTAATTGCTGGTAAACATCATATTGACAAGTAAACGTAATATAAAGTAAAATTAAGGACAACCTTACTATAGCAGACAAAGTTAAGCACACAATAGATTCAATATACATAACAAAAGTTATATATTTCTGACAGATACAGTTCATTTATTGTTTTTTGATTTTTTATTTTCATTTTTTTTAATAAGAAATAATTCACTTGGAATAGTTTGTGTATACTTTTATCTCACATTTCTAACACGGAATATATAGGCAACAAAGAGAGAGACCCCCTCCCTCCACAAAAAGCAAACAAACAAACCCAAACAAAAAAATAACAATATAAAGCAAAACACTACTCAGATTTCATGGCAGATTTTGGATTGAAGTTTTGACCGTGGCATCGTATACGATAAATATCCGAATTCCGAACTGCCAAAATTCTTTTGTTTTCTTAAAATAAAGAGAGAAAAATTAGCAATGATTTATTCTCGTGTTTTACTCCATTGGAATGGGGCTTCACCTAGAACGTATTTATAACAGGTTCATAAATTAATCGAAATTAGGAGAAAATCCACAAGCAGTCAATACATCTCACTAAGCAAATTCTTTGAAAAGTAATAGTACAGTGATCCCTCGCTATAACTAACTACTTCAGTTTATACTAAATGATCCTTATAGCGATTAGTGCATTATTTCTGGTTTTCAAATTAATATTTACTTGGCATTTTGCTGATTGTACTTAGTTTGGAATTATTAAACACCACCAGAAATAACACGGATAACTTTTCCAACTTTGGCTATATGACGTTTAGAAGTACGTTTTACCTATTTTCTCCTTAAGACATTTACATTTCTCGAAACGTTGTGCCCCATTGAACACTACACTCATTCGTGTTTACGAAATGTCAGTTACTTGTGATAATTAAGTGGTGGTTGTTACAATTACTTCGACGCACTGTATCTGTGGTATGCAAGAATTTCACTCGAATTCTTTACATCAGTAAAATTGAATTCTTTACATCAGTAAAATTGTCCGTTAATGTACACGAATAAATGACGTAAAATACAAAATCCGCGGACATTGGTCCATACATATCCTTGAGAAAATACTGATCGATCTACGTACGTGTGTGTGTGTGTGAGAGAGAGAGAGAGACAGAGAGAGACAGAGAGAGACAGAGAGAGAGAGTGAGAGAGAGAGAGAGAGAGAACGAGTATAATCCAGCTTAGAATGTAAAGAATCAGCAAGTGTTATCCCTAATTTCATACAAACTAAAGTTTTTACATGGTGTGGGTGACGTATGGTGGGAAGGTAACTCAGTTCATCAATCAAGGGGAAGTAACTCGTGTGCGCCAAATATTTCAACAAGCAAGGGAGGTAACTCATGTACCAAATATTTTGCTGAAGCTCATAGGCAAGCATCATTGTTATATAAAATCATTATATAGAGAATAAAAAGACTCGATAAGCTTTTGCCTGCGATCTAAACGTTAGTGTAGGACGTTAATGTTGGGAAATAAGAATATTGTTTGATCGAGTAGGACCATGAAGGAGCAAAGCGGACTGAGAGCTCACAAAAATTGTCCCATACGCTCACAGTAACATACTAGTAGTGTTATTCCTAATTTCATATATTTCCTTATGACTATGATTATTAAAAATTAATGTTTGTACCTGCTGTGAGAGACGTATGACTAGAGAGGTCAACATTTTTAAATAGACACGTCTTATCTATAAACAGTCTGTTGACCGGGTTTGTGACATCTTAGGACATAGGCCTATTCACACTAACTTCAACATGGCATTAATAGTATTTGTATATTTTTTATGTAGAAAGGAATTTATCTATTTCTATTTTTTTTTTATTCATTCGATGAAATTTACAGTATTTTGATCGATGAAATTGTGTGGATTTTGTGTAACTTAGGTGCGAGGAAGAATTGAATTACCGCTGAAAAAAATGTACAACTCAAGTGCATGCTTTTTCGTTTATTTAATATTCATCTTATTAAATATATTGTGCACGAATTTATTAAATACAAAAATATAAAACAAAGTGATCATTGTATACTCGTATAAAAAACGTGTAAATCCCATATATTGTTGATAGCAGAGACGTGTCGGTTCAACGTTACCGGAAGAGAAAAGAGAGTTAATTCAGTTCTTCTTGGAGTAACTGGGTAGATCCATCATGGCACGACCATGTAAAAATTAATCTTCAGCATATAGATTGATTAGGTACAAATTAATCTTCAGCATATAGATTGATTAGGTACAAATTAATCTTCAACATATAGATTGATTAGGTACAAATTAATCTTCAGCATATAGATTGATTAGGTACAAATTAATCTTCAGCATATAGATTGATTAGGTACAAATTTGCAAACTGATACAGTGGCTTATAATTTATTTAGGACTAATATAGTGATAACATAGTTCGAATGCCCAATTATCCCTTTAATAATATTGGAATATTCCACCACTATGCTACATACCACTGCGGATTAAATGCTTTGTTATTCTGATACAATGTACATGGAATACACTATATATACTTTTAACTCCCATTTCAACCCTGTAGAATATCTAGGCAAGAAGGAGAGCAAAGTGAAAAATATTCACATCTTATGCCATTGCTTGGATTTATGAGTGGGTAGTTGTAACTGTAATGTATTCATACAGTAAGAATGGGAATTCCAGGCCAATGGGATTCTTTGTCTATTAAAAAGATTGAGAAAATAAAAAGCCAAGACGATATTAGAAATGATTTCTCTCCGTATTTCTACTTCAGTGGAATGGGACATCTTCTAAACGTATTTAAAACATGTGTGTGGCCTATAATATTTATATTCATTACATGAAATAATAGAAAAGCAATGGACTTTAGTCCATACATGTCCTTAATAATCCACGGACATTAGTCCATTACATCTCCTTAATAATCCATAGACATTATACATCACTGGAATAATCCTTGGGCATTAGTTCATACATCTCCTTTATAATCTTTGGAGATGGAAGAAATACATTGCTTTCTTTCATATAAATGTTGTCTCTGATTGCAGTTAATTTTGAAACCTGAAAGTAGAAAGTTCCAAAATTTCGTCGCAATGAAAGCAAAAGGCCAGACAATACAGCTTTCCGCAAGATAATCCATTCCTCATAAGGTTGCAGTTTCAAGAAAGGAGCCGCAAATACTGGTGGGGCAACTCTCTCTCTCTCTCTCTCTCTCTCTCTCTCTCTCTCTCTCATGGTCACACTTTGCGCTCTGTTTGGTGTATATTTGTAATAGTTCTCTCTCTCTCTCTATCTATATGTATATATATATATATATATATATATATATATATATATATATATATGTCTCTCTCTCTCTCTCTCTCTCTCTCTCTCTCTCTCTCTCTCTCTCTATATATATATATATATATATATATATATATATATATATATATATATGGTTTGCAATATGATATGATATGGTGTAAATATCTCAAATATTTAAATTTTCAAATCAATATGTCATATTGGATGTATACATTTCAAAAATTACTATAAACAGGAATCGGCTAAAGTTGACTATGTACAATAATTGAAATTTCAGTAAATAATTGACCTCGATATAATTCTTGACTCCGATAACAGATGAAATGTCCCTTATGAATTCCGGTTCAATAATCTCTGTTGAATGCAGTCCTTGAAGTCAAATATCAGTTCCGAAATGTTTGGTGTTCAATAGCGAATCCAAGAATACGAAGCAAATTTCTCAAGTCTCTGAATCAAAAAAGGAAGCAGAAAACTTCAGTCTGTGTTCACAGTAACAAAGGAACTTAAAAAAGCAGTCCAGCACAAATAAATAATAAGCAGAGAGATAGTGTAACCGGTAGGAAAGGGCGCGTCGGTTTAAAGGACTCAAGTGGTAGAGATCCCTTCTAGAGTTATGGAGGTCTTGGATTTGAGCCCCAGTCCGGCCGTGAATTTTTCCCTTATACATTGGGAACAACAGCATATGCTATCATATTTCCAGTTACCCTTTCCAGTAGCTCTCACGTACGTCAATAGAGACCGTGTACTCTTTCTGGTAAGCATCCGTACGCACTGTCCTGAATCCAGGTCAACTATCTACCAGCACAGCACGTGCAGGGTCATCAGTACTGGGGAGCATGGTTCCGGTGTACACACTATATTAAGTCTTCACAAAATAAGTTTCTAATACGTATAAAGTCACTAAAACACCCCAATAGATGCTACGATAAAAGATATTTTCATAAGTCAATTTGGAAGTGTCTATCTTCCTTAGAAACATATAAACAAACTAATAATATCACTCACCCTTTACGTTGATCACACCATCAAAACATTCAACCTGCGGCGATTTATATTAACACGATTGCGTTCTCTTGGCGTCTCTCATACGTCTGATTTCACTTAGCGATTTAATAAGAACACGTTTTGCCTGTTGGGGGGGGGGGGGGGGGGAATAGAGATATATTAGGTGCTTCTGGACATAGGATGGGAAAGATATAATGTCTAACAGCAATAACTTAATAGAATGGAATACCAGCTGTTCAATATCTAATCTTGTAAGGAGTACTGTCTGGTGACATTTCTTTTACGTATATAATGATACAGCCTCAACATTAACTTAATAGGATGTAATACTAGCTGTAAAATTTATAATGTTTTAAGTAGTTATATACGTGTATTATCTAGTGAAATTTGTTAAGTGAATAATGTTTGAGAGTAAATTACAAGAAAGCATGCTGCTGTACTTTTCACATAACTGATAGTGTCGCCTATTTGTACGGTAAACTCTAAGATGCCAACATTAATGGTTGTATCTTAATAAATTATGTCTTTGATACTCAGTATTTAAGAAAAATATCCATTAGATCTTTACTGATTAGGTGGCACCATTTCCTAAATTGCATTAAGGTTTAACATGTTTTTACATATATACATACGTACACAAAAACCAAGTGCAACAAAAATATAGACAGGTCCTACCGAGATTTGAACTCGGATCGCTGGATTCAGAGTCCTGAGCGCTAACCATTACACCATGGGACCGACCTATGCTTAGGGACTTCCTTTGTGTGACCATGAGAGAGAGAGAGAGAGAGAGAGAGAGAGAGAGAGAGAGAGAGAGAGAGAGAGAGAGAGAGAGAGAGAGAGAGAGATGAAAAAGGAGATTGTTGATAAATGTATATTTATACATGTTAAAGTTGAAATTGATGATAGAGTGAATGATTTGATAAATATGCATGTCCCAAATATTGCGCTTTTAAGGTGTACTTTCTTCATATGACTAAATACATATATACTCAATATTACAAGAGATAACACTATCTTGGTATGTGATTTCAATACAAAACATAATAAAAACATGCATATTGAAAAGTTATAGATGATAAAAATATTTATAATATTTGGAGATCATGAAATTATGGTACTTTCATATTTTCAATGAAATAAGTTGTACTAGGTGAACTAAAACAGAGCAGGACCGATTATTGTTTGTATTTGTATTTCCTTCAAAGTGCATTCTTGTATGCAAAATAATAAATATTGAGATGCATCATTTAGTGATCATTTTGGTGTATGCCATACATTAAAAAACACACATTAGAAATATGATCTGGTTTATGGATATTAAATAACGATGTCTCTTGTGAGGATGAATATCTACAGAGAGTGACATCTTGTATTGCAGAGTAAATTGTTCAGGAAATTAATGTTTCTGAACAACTTATTTGGTGTGATAATCTAAAATCTAAAATTAAACATTCTCTCAGCTACACAGTGCAAAGCGATATAATGAAAGATTGCAAGAATTTTATAGATTGCAAAACAAATTGAAGTTAATTTCTAAATATATTTGCCAAGAATAAGTCAAATGATATTACCAAATACGAAGAGCGCAAACATCAATTAAAGGACTATCAAAGATAATTTTGTCTAGGTGCTATATTAATATCTCAAGCATGATGCAATTAACTATATCTATATCTCTAACATGTTGTATAATTGGAACAGATATTATTGTATGTATGGTAGGTTGTTACACACTTTCAGAGTGTTAAGAATAAATCAATTATGTCCAGGTCAATGATATCACTTATTCATAAAAAAAAAAGATGCTTGAAAAATTGGCTTACTATAAATTTACTTAATGTTGATTGAAATATTTTAGCGAGGATTTGGATTTCAAATAGGTATTAGACATAACTATATATCTAACATGTTGTATAACTGGAAGAGATATTATTGATACTATAGTCACTGAAAGAGAAAAATAGGTTTGGTTAAAGTTGAATTAATTGGACACACACATTTTATAGTGAAATGAAAGGTATTGTGAAGTTGAATTAATTAGAGACACACATTTTATAGTGAAATGAAAGGTATTGTAAAGTTTAATTAATTGGACACACACATTTTATAGTGAAATGAAAGGTATTGTAAAGTTTAATTAATTGGACACACAAATTTTATAGTGAAATGAAAGGTATTGTAAAGTTTAATTAATTGGACACACATTTAATAGTGAAATGAAAGGTATTGTAAAGTTTAATTAATTGGACACACAAATTTTATAGTGAAATGAAAGGTATTGTAAAGTTTAATTAATTGGACACACAAATTTTATAGTGAAATGAAAGGTATTGTAAAGTTTAATTAATTGGACACACATTTAATAGTGAAATGAAAGGTATTGTAAAGTTTAATTAATTGGACACACAAATTTTATAGTGAAATGAAAGGTATTGTAAAGTTTCATTAATTGGATACACAAATTTTATAGTGAAATGAAAGGTATTGTAAAGTTTCATTAATTGGATACACAAATTTTATAGTGAAATGAAAGGTATTGTAAAGTTTAATTAATTGGACACACACGTTTTAATTAATTGGACACACACGTTTTATAGTGAAATCAAAGATATTGTAAAGTTTAATTAATTGGATACACTAATTTTATAGTGAAATGAAAGGTATTGTAAAGTTTAATTAATTGGACACACACATTTTATAGTGAAATGAAAGGTATTGTAAAGTTTAATTAATTGGATACACAAATTTTATAGTGAAATGAAAGGTATTGTAAAGTTTAATTAATTGGATACACACATTTATAGTGAAATGAAAGGTATTGTAAAGTTGAATTAATTGGATACACAAATTTTATAGTGAAATGAAAGGTAGTGTGAAACGCAATAAGCCTCTAACAAATTCACTTCCGATTACAAAGTCTGTATCTGTTGTTATAGACATGAAGTTAACAAGGAAATTATTTATCGTATCCTCCAATAAACAACAATTGAAAGTCATCTCATTGTTTTATAGGGAAATATTACATGCACAGAGATAAATTAGAAAGAATATCGACATGGATATTGATCTGCTATTGCATGTGGTTGAAAAACTTTGGTGTTGAAAAGTCTATACAGGCAGGTATTGTTCGTGTTCAGGACAGTGCTTATGGATTTGTCCCTGGATTATTACCGAATATGGCTATCTAAGAAATGATACATAAATCAAACCCGCAGGTGAAAGCAGAAAATCTAGAAAAAGACTACAATTGTATAATAGAAAGTATACCATTAGATTAGAGAAATATTATTACAAAAGAAGTGGAATCCACTGTGTTAAGTAGAAGAAATATCATGCGTCTCAAAATTGATACCAAAGTTTATAGTTTATGTTCCTGTACTACAACCATATTTTACATACTGTTATGTAGTTTGATTGCTGAAGAACCAGCCTTTGTTCCATGTCAGAATGAGATATTTAGCTTGGAAACATTTAATCACAGGAAATTGATACGATTGCGTCTCACAGAGCATCATACCTTACAAAATCAAGGAAAATGATTATTGAAAAATATTAAGAATCAAACAGCAACTGTTGCTTTTTCAGGTTTTTTTGTAACTATGTGTGATAGGTCTGAAAATCTTGAAATCGTTGCTCTCTCTCTCTCTGACACACTTGCACAATACAGAGACAGTCACATATATAAGTGCCTCCAATTAAAAGACACGTTCCTGTTCGTGAAGCCGAGTTTATATGATCATACATTTTAAATTCTACCAACTGAAAGAATGAATGAGGGAAAGAATAAGTTGATGAATGTATGTTTGTATATAGGTCTATAGGTAGTTAGATAGGCAGGTAGGTATATAGATGGTTACATGTTGAAAACTTTCCTTTTTCTCTCATTTATGAATATACGTAAGTTTATTTTAGGTCTGTAAATATGTATACTACATATCGAAATGTGTCCATTCCATACTTATTCGAGGACTCCAATCATGGTAGTAATGCAACTGAGACAATGGAGCAACAAAAAAAAACAAACAAAAAAACCCCCCCCCAAAAACAAACAAATATAAACAAAAAAAAAAATGCTTCCATTTTCAGATTTCGCTTGTGCAAGTGTTTAGAGATATTTAAAGATACCTGCAACATACAGTATCAAGTACGAATACGTGACGATTTTAATTCGAAGGAAATTGCTCCATAACATAAATCAGCGAATTTAAATAGCAATTAACGTATGCCTTTTCAAGGAAAATGAGGATGCAAAGTATGACTCAGTAAATGACACAGCTGGCTTGAGAGTGATGATACATCTTACAACAGATATTGAACTTACAACTGAAATTATTGGACTACCTGGTACACATATATTTGACTTATCTGATTAGAGTCTGGACTGAGAAGTAATGATACAACTTACAACATATATTGCACTTACAACTGAAATGTGCACTCCATATGGCTTTGTAACGGAACATCCTCGTGGCTTTGTAATATACACTCCTTGTGGCATTTGAAGGTAACATTTGTGCAATATTTGATCGCCTGTAAACTCTTCCTCTTGATGATGTAATTGGCAGCCATGTTGACTTACAATCGATAATTTTTGCTTAAGATTACCTAGGGTTTCAAACATACGACGGAGGATTAGGGCCAGGTGGATTGATTTATCCTGTCGAAAGAACCTCGAAATTTCGAGTTTTTATCTCGAATTTTTGAGTTAGTACCTCAAAATGTCGAGTTAGTATCTTGATATCATCCAAATCTACGTCCCTTGATCAAGCCGCCTAGCGACCATTGGAGTGCTATACAATTTACAAATAATCAGTTCTATTTAAAATATATTACCCAATGATTCGCCTTTATCCATTTTATTAAATGATAGGTGCCAACGGCGCAGACATGAAATAATATTTAATGCCAAGACAAGGGAAGTAAATTGACTTGACAAGAGATACACCGCGGTAACTGAACTGAGTCCGGCATGCTAACTATTGAACCACCGCATCTGAGAATAGGAGGAAGTACAGCATTATCAGCTTCTTTTTATATGAAATCTCACCTTTGCTTTTTGATCAGTATTTGTGATGCTGTGCTTGGGTGATTCTGCCAAAGTATGTGTGAAACTATGGAGAGAAAATATGAAAATGCACGGAGCAAGTCTGGTTTGGTTATGTGGTTTTAACGCCATTTTTCAGCACATCATTGGCTACACATGGTGGCTAGTATATTTGGTGAAGGAAGAGCCCGGGAAAACTCCGAAAAGAACCACCGACCCACGGGAAGCTACTTACAAACTTTCTCACATACCCACGAAGACCAAGCCGAGTCTCGAGCTCACGCGGACAGAGGTGAATTGTCAGTGATCTGTAAAGGCGAGAGCCTTAGATCACTCGGCCATCCGGGGCCCCTTGACGGAGCAAACCCGTTTTTTTAAAAAAAAAATGTAATACTGTCTACTGTTTGTTTTCTCAAAAGTAAATTGATCATCGAAAGAATAAGATGGATTGGCGAATGGGTCGATGTAATTGCAAAATACATCAAGGTTTAACGTGTATCTTTGATCAGATCTCTGAAATATTTAAAGCGTGTTCTTTTTTGATCTAAATTTTATTTTATTTTATTTTATTTTATTTTTTTTTGGGGGGGGGGGAGTTGGGCACAGTTATTTGTGCCTTTGAACATAATTAAATATTGCCCTGCCTCGCCTGCAAAGCATAGACGATGGAAAAAAAGTCATAATTTTATTGTTTCCAAACTGTTTCTTTGGCATTTTGTTAAAATTCTCTAGCTGAAACTGTCTTTTTTGCAGTAGTGAAACTTTATTGCTGCATTGGGTAATAGAAGGACTACTGTCCTGTAACAAAAGATTAACACATTCACGCTTTGTCGGTAATTTGAAAGTCATTGCATTTAGTCGTATTTCTCAAACGATGAAGCATCCATATTTATCAAACATCATATGTAAATTCATTTTGATGGCTTATATATGCACAGCTTTTAAATATTGTCATAGGGATATTTTTGTTTCGTAGCTGAAGTGAGTACTTTAGCTTTTTGGATATAGCTAGAAAATAGCGTTCACGGAAGTCTTGCTTCAACTGTCACCTCTCGTTAGAATTTAACATATTTAGTTTTATTGTGTATATGTTTGCGTCTTTTACTTGGATCATTTGTAGCTTGTTTGTGCTGTTGGATCATTTGTAGCTAGTCTGTACCCTAGGATCATTTGTAGCTTGTTTGTACCCTAGGATCATTTGTAGCTTGTTTGTACCCTAGGATCATTTGTAGCTTGTTTGTACCCTAGGATCATTTGTAGCTTGTTTGTGCTGTTGCATCATTTGTAGCTTGTTTGTGCTGTTGGATCATTTGTAGCTAGTCTGTACCCTAGGATTATTTGTAGCTTGTTTGTACCCTAGCATCATTTGTAGCTAGTTTGTACCCTTGGATCATTTGTAGCTTGTTTGTACCCTAGGATCATTTGTAGCTTGTTTGTACCCTAGGATCATTTGTAGCTTGTTTGTACCCTAGGATCATTTGTAGCTTGTTTGTACCCTAGGATCATTTGTAGCTTGTTTGTGCTGTTGGATCATTTGTAGCTTGTTTGTACCCTAGGATTATTTGTAGCTTGTTTGTGCTGTTGGATCATTTGTAGCTTGTTTGTTCTGTTGGATCATTTGTAGCTAGTCTGTACCCTAGGATTATTTGTAGCTTGTTTGTACCCTAGGATCATTTGTAGCTTGTTTGTACCCTAGGATCATTTGTAGCTTGTTTGTACCCTAGGATCATTTGTAGCTTGTTTGTACCCTAGGATCATTTGTAGCTTGTTTGTGCTGTTGGATCATTTGTAGCTTGTTTGTACCCTAGGATTATTTGTAGCTTGTTTGTGCTGTTGGATCATTTGTAGCTTGTTTGTGCTGTTGGATCATTTATAGCTAGTCTGTACCCTAGGATTATTTGTAGCTTGTTTGTACCCTAGGATCATTTGTAGCTTGTTTGTACCCTAGGATCATTTGTAGCTTGTTTGTACCCTAGGATCATTTGTAGCTTGTTTGTACCCTAGGATCATTTGTAGCTTGTTTGTACCCTAGGATCATTTGTAGCTTGTTTGTGCTGTTGGATCATTTGTAGCTTGTTTGTACCCTAGGATTATTTGTAGCTTGTTTGTGCTGTTGGATCATTTGTAGCTTGTTTGTGCTGTTGGATCATTTGTAGCTAGTCTGTACCCTAGGATTATTTGTAGCTTGTTTGTACCCTAGGATCATTTGTAGCTTGTTTGTTCTGTTGGATCATTTGTAGCTTGTTTGTACCCTAGGATCATTTGTAGCTTGTTTGTACCCTAGGATCATTTGTAGCTTGTTTGTACCCTAGGATCATTTGTAGCTTGTTTGTACCCTAGGATCATTTGTAGCTTGTTTGTACCCTAGGATCATTTGTAGCTTGTTTGTACCCTAGGATCATTTGTAGCTTGTTTGTACCCTAGGATCATTTGTAGCTTGTTTGTGCTGTTGCATCATTTGTAGCTTGTTTGTGCTGTTGGATCATTTGTAGCTAGTCTGTACCCTAGGATTATTTGTAGCTTGTTTGTACCCTAGCATCATTTGTAGCTAGTTTGTACCCTAGGATCATTTGTAGCTTGTTTGTACCCTAGGATCATTTGTAGCTTGTTTGTACCCTAGGATCATTTGTAGCTTGTTTGTACCCTAGGATCATTTGTAGCTTGTTTGTACCCTAGGATCATTTGTAGCTTGTTTGTGCTGTTGGATCATTTGTAGCTTGTTTGTACCCTAGGATCATTTGTAGCTTGTTTGTACCCTAGGATCATTTGTAGCTTGTTTGTGCTGTTGGATCATTTGTAGCTTGTTTGTACCCTAGGATTATTTGTAGCTTGTTTGTGCTGTTGGATCATTTGTAGCTTGTTTGTGCTGTTGGATCATTTGTAGCTAGTCTGTACCCTAGGATTATTTGTAGCTTGTTTGTACCCTAGGATCATTTGTAGCTTGTTTGTACCCTAGGATCATTTGTAGCTTGTTTGTACCCTAGGATCATTTGTAGCTTGTTTGTACCCTAGGATCATTTGTAGCTTGTTTGTACCCTAGGATCATTTATAGCTTGTTTGTGCTGTTGGATCATTTGTAGCTTGTTTGTACCCTAGGATTATTTGTAGCTTGTTTGTGCTGTTGGATCATTTGTAGCTTGTTTGTGCTGTTGGATCATTTGTAGCTAGTCTGTACCCTAGGATTATTTGTAGCTTGTTTGTACCCTAGAATCATTTGTAGCTTGTTTGTACCCTAGGATCATTTGTAGCTTGTTTGTACCCTAGGATCATTTGTAGCTTGTTCGTACCCTAGGATCATTTGTAGCTTGTTTGTACCCTAGGATCATTTGTAGCTTGTTTGTACCCTAGGATCATTTGTAGCTTGTTTGTACCCTAGGATCATTTGTAGCTTGTTTGTACCCTAGGATTATTTGTAGCTTGTTTGTACCTCAGGATTAATATTTTTTCTAATTACGCATATTGATCTCATTATCATTTTCTTAGAATATATTTTTTACAGTCGTGATTTATATTTTACCAGACGGGAGAAGTTGCACCGTATCAAGTCAATATTCATCAGCTTTTTCACATGTATCGAATTCATGGTTTTGTTTTATGATTGTAGATCTAAAGGAAGGATATTTAATTGATTGACAAATTGGTTTTCTTTTCATGTATACTGATTCCCTTTAATACTATTACTTTCAAGAGAGAAAGATCAAGAGATTGATGGGGAACCATTTTGATTTAGACGAAGATGAACTGCATACGCTCCCAAAGAAAACTAAGCAAGTGTGGAGAAGGCATAAATATAATTGGATATTTTATAGCGATGAATACAATGTAATCATCATCAATATATGGTTATGATGTCTATTATGATTATGATTGCTGCTGTTGTTATTGTTAATTGAGGATGCTAAACAAATCTTTAAGCGGTATTTTGTCAATGGCGATTTTCCTCTAGTATTGACGTCAAAAAAGATATCTCAAAGACATTAATAAAATGATATTTCTTTCCCGAGACTTTTATAATGTTTATTCCGAAATAAATATAGTGTTTCTCTACAATCTTTTACCGTTAGCTAGATGTTAAATAGAATGGCCGTTTTTGTAGAACCACTAAAGTATTTATAATAATAATAATAATAATAATAATAATAATAATAATAATAATAATAAGAAGAAGAAGAAGAAGAAGAAGAAAAACGCTTGAAGATTATACCGTTGAATGGTTGGTATCTTCCAGTTAATTTTAGAACCATACATTTCTACATCTAATTAATTATAATATAATTTTAAAAAAGTAAATGAGCTAATCTATGAGAGAAGTGCATCAAATGACTGATGTGAAAACTTTAATTAGAATATGATCTCAAATGCATTTTTGATTTTATTTATTTTGAATTTCTTTTTCTTAAATGTGGACCTTATTACATAAAAGATAAATATTTCTAGGCGATAATAAAAAATACAGATGGTGCAGGATTTTACAGAATACGGAAAGGATTCAAATTTTTTTTGAGTATCATTGATGAAAGAAAAAAATCAACTATACTCCGCATATTGAGAGCGAAAATATGTACTTGCAATCACCGGTAGAAATATAAAAATATGAGGGGTATTTGGTCTTTCATAAATAAATCTTAGGAAGGATGAGAGTTAATCTGTATGATTTTGACCGGTTTTACCTGTGTTGCCATCTAATCAAGGGAGGGGGGGGGTGGGAGGATGACAAATCAAGTCTGTTTATCTCCAAGACAAATAACTAATAAAAGACAGTGTTCAGAAATAATTTAAGCATATATATATATATATATATATATATATATATATATATATATATATATATATATATATATATATATATATATATATATAAGAGCAACAAGGAAAATAAGAAGTAGCTCCTACCATCTGGTTTTGACTTTTACTGTAGATTTATTCATGTAGGTAAAATAAGAAATATCTGCCTGATGGACATTCGCCACCAATGTTTACTCTTAACGCACTCCCATAGAAAAGTCTCTGAACAATCCAAATAAGTGCTGGCTCTTTCCCTGGAGATTACAATTAAAGCAAATCTGGCCACATTTCTCAGCAACTAGAGGCCAAAATTATAGAATATCTTTTACAATAAAGTCCGTCATTAGTCCTGACATGTTTACCTGTTACCTAAGGAAGTAATCAATAGCAATGAGCTCTATAAACTGATGATATGTAATCAGACACCATAACATTCATATATTTTTATAATTAAATTCCAAAAATCAAAAACTGATATTCATTTAGTCTTTAGCCTTGATAAACTCAATTTTGTATCATGTCCAAAGCTGTCCTGGGTTTTGATTTTCTCCTTTTCTCCATTGACTGTGATTCGACAAGCAGTTTCTGCAATGTTAAAACAAAACAAAACAATACAAACACAAAAATAAATACACAAAAACAAAGAAACAAAAGAAGACAAAGTTAAATGTGCTTCGATTTCCATTTGTAGGAAGATGGCATTGTAAAGAGCCTTTCAGTTGTATAACAGAGTGACTTTCTATCAGACTCAATGATAATCAAGCTCCCGAAACATTGTCTTCTTTCACAGTTTGTCCTTAGGGGTCAAGACATTATCCTCACGGGCTATGTTTAGGTATTACTGTAATAACGAGTTGCGTCACATCCTCATAATTCGTAATCGGCCCTATTGAACGACTATATCTAACAGAACTGAAAGATTGCACGATCTGAACATAATAAAACATCATTTTGTAATGTTTCCCTAAAGATGTATCGTCTGTTCCGTATAAAATGTACGTCAATCAAATCAACTTTCACGTTAGCGTTGTAGCTTTTCTTTAGTCTTTCTTTACAAGAAGAATCTTCCTAACAATTTCTTTATGATTTTATGCAAGTAAATACTTCATTTTTCTACCCCAATTTACCGAAGTAAATACTTCACTTTTCTACCCCAATTTACCGAAGTAAATGCTTCATTTTTCTACCCCAATTTACCGAAGTAAATACTTTATTTTTCTATTCCAATTTATCCAAACAAATACGTCATCTTTTCTATCCCAATTTATCCAAGCAAATATTCATTTTTCAACCCTAATTTGTCGAAGTAAATACTTCATTTTTCTACCCCAATTTACCCAAGCAAATATTCGTTTTTCGACACCAATTTATCCAAGTAAATGCATCATTTCCCAACCCCATAACTTCTGTATGACACCTCTAGAAAACACAAAGTCACAAATATCCGCGTTCTAAATCTTCATGCACTACCTGCCACTTTCATGACAGTTCTAATATCCAGGTGTATTTACTGAAAAATTGAAAGCAAGTTGCAGACCTTTTGTGTAGTGGGTGTGCTACGTCATCAGTTATGAGGCGGCCCTTGCTACTGGTCTACTAAGTACTTTTCATAAATATACAGGCATGTTCTCACTTTGGTAATAAGTTTGTATTCCTTTTAATTTGGAATATTTAAAACCTGCAATTCAAGATAAAGTTCAATCTTCTCATGGCAATCATTTCATGTTGACGTGGTTTAGAAAATCATTATTTCTCTCAACTCTTCCGATCATGATCTAATCTATTTTATGAACACACTTTAGAGACTGGAGGATTCTGTCTCTCACTCAGACTCTTAAAAAACGGCCCGATGGTGTAATGGATAACACTCTGAACTCTGAATCTAGCGATCCGAGTTCAAATCTCGGTGGGACATACTTAACTCTTTGCGCAAGTACAAAGCAGTCAGTAGATATTAACTGACCAACAGTATTAATTGAATCTAAATTTCAAGGAAATGCACACACACGTGCGCGTGCGAGCGAACAAGTACACACACACACACACACACACACACACACACAGAAAGAGATCATATACTTCAGCAAGAGTTAAGACATGACCATAGAAACATCCCTGTAGCAGTAACTTTGAAATTTCAAAAATTGCAGCGGTACATTCAAAGTAATTGATAATAGAAAAGTTAGACATCACCGGTGAAAGAAACCTCTCACACGCACACAACCACATGTACACACACAAGTGTATATAAAAGACCATAAACAAGTGCTTCCAATTACTATTGCATGAATACCGCTGGAAAGGACTCTTTATATATGAATAAAATACATAAATACAAAGAATTCCAGCACCAAGACTCATGGGCTTATCTCACAAACTTGAAAATGAGGTACGTATGTATGTTATATTTTCCTTGTCTGATTCTTAGCTTGTTCCTGTACTGTATATGTATTTATGTGTCATGCTAACGCCGGTATTTCTGTTCGATTGGGTTGTAAACGTCGAGATGAAAAATGACTAAAAGATTTATAGTTTTCAGCAATTTGAGATTTCAGGTCAATGAAGTTCAATAGACAATAACATAAATATTTTCACGAAGAACAGTAACCCGTGCAGAATCAATACTTTCGAAACAGACTTTTAAAATAATGATGAAGTAGACGGCAGATGTTTTGATTTTATGAACAGCATGACACAGATGCATTATTTATCTCTAAATGAATATCAAAGTTACCATAATAAACCTGCTATCAGCTTACGGCAATCTATAATTGATAACAGCTGTGTTCAAGTTAGTGTGCATGATCTTTGTGAGTGTACAATTCTTTAATAATTTATAAACGGGCAGAATATATAGTTCATAATTTATTTTTGTTCAGAATGTTTATCTTCCAAGTTTGCACAATATGCGACTTGAGAAAGATTATTAAATAGTGTCAAGGCAATGGTTTGTCTATAGAGATATGTCTTTTTCTTATCAGTAATTCAAACAAATTATGTATCAATTCCAAACTGATCTTTCACAAAAGATTGTTATCGTGAATACTGATATATATATATATATATATATATATATATATATATATATATATATATATATATATATATATATATATATACGTGCGTATATAATACTATATAAATAATATGTTGGATCTAACTCACAGAGAGAAAGAAAGATACATAGACATACAGACAGAGACACATATGAAGAAAATGTATAAGATGCTTGTGTGTGTTATTGTTGTTTTGTTCTTGACATAGGCTTTCACTGGCTGGTGAGGGCAAATTGACTTAGAAATAATAAAGGCTCTTTCAAGCATTTTCTTTATGTTGTTATTTTGTAAGCATGCTGCCTAATATATCCATGTGAACACGCTCCCAAAGCCACACATATGTAGAATATATCCGTGTGAACACGCTCCCAAAGCCACACATATGCCAAATATGTCCGTGTGAACACGTTCCCAAAGGCACACATATGCCGGGAGTTGACATCGCATATTGTGTCGGCTGATCTCAATCTTGGCTGTTCACATGCTGTCTTAAGTGAAACCAACAGCGTATGTCTTGATCTGCAGGCACATATAAAACGGCAGATATGGATCTACACAATTTCATACATGTTGATGAATAACAAACTTCACATCACGCAGATTATTATCCAATGAGCTCCTCCTATTTTTCTCTTTTGTTATTATTCTTCATCTAAGCCTTTACGAAATCTTAGTTTTTCTTTGTTTACTTCGGCTAACTATGAACAGTTGCCTAAATATGGCTTGAAATAAAAAGAATGATTTATATTTCTTGACAGGGGATTAAATTCTACCAAAACATAGAATATTTATTCTTTTACTAGCTACAATGTGTGCAAAGTCGGTGAATACAATCCACGCATATAGATTCTTACAAAGCTAGCTATTTAGGTTTAAAATATTATATTTTATAAATTTGTAGTTGGAGACTATAAGATGTACAATATAGAAGGTAACTCATTAGTGCGAAAGTCAATGGCTTAAAATGATCTTCTCCTTTCACGATACAATGATTGTAAATATATATATGTGTGTGTGTGTGTGTGCGTGTGTGGTGGATGATACTGAGCTTGACAAAAATAATATAAATTGTTGAATAGTCAAAGTGAAGAGTCTCTTAGTTAAAAATTTGAATTTAACTAAGGTATATAAAGCACAAAAATGAACAACGAAGGATTTGATAAAAGATGAGAATAAAGAAAGGAAAGAAGATAAAAGGAGACACACTTAATTAAAATGTTTAGAGCATTGTGTTTATAGCTGATAAATTAAGGATAGAAGAAAGGGAAAGAACAAAAGAAAGTAAGTAAAAAGGGAGATTACAAGTGAAGAGTACTTCATTGTAAAGCAAATCGTTGCACAAACGAGGTCAAGCATTTAGGACAAAAATGGAATTGATGTTTACAGCTACACATGAACAGTAGAAGCGCATGCGTGTTACTAATAGGTGTGCCTAAGTAAATCTTTTTGACTTTCCAATAAATGTATGCAAGACATCAACAGTACTAATGTATGCTTCGTTATATCACCACGATATGGTGTATAGGGTTGAAACAGTTCCATGCGTAATTCTTGGTAGTTAACGCAAGAGAAAAATAAGTGTTGTACAAGTCCACGTCTACAAAGATGTGATACATTTATATTCTTTGTAAATAAATGTCTATCAAGTGAGCTGTAATTTGTCTTAAGTCGCGGATGAAGACTTTGAAAATTCCCTCTACCCTTATAAAAGCATCTGGGAACATGAGTGCCGCGATTATTTAATGCGCTTTTGAATTTGTAAATGTAATTGCTTTGACGAGTCTCGATAGATAATGTATTCCATTCACGAATGGCTGAAGGTAGAAACGAGTTGTAATAAAGACTTGTTCTTGCTTATGATGATTGGACATTATTCACATTACGTAAGTTATAGCGTGTAATGTCACTAACAGCTGGTGGAATTAGAGACGCGAGGAGCTTATAACAGTTGTCATTGTATATAAAAGTGTAAGTGTGTGTTTTTGTCGTCTGGTTTCAAGACCTTCCCATCCTATTTCTCGATGTAAAGCTTCAATCGATACTAATTTTTATTTTTTTCCACCAGTCACAATTCTGGTTGCCTCATTGTTTTTTTTTTGTGTGTGTGTTTTGAGTTCACTTGCTCAAGTAATGTGCAGTTGTCCCAAAGAACATTAGCATATTTCTTAATAGGTCGTATAAAAGACGTATTTATAATTATTTTTTTAAAATTTATGTTAAGATGAAATTTGAGTCTACGCATTACATTATTTCTTGACCATGCCTTTTCGTTTATGTAATATATTTGTTAATGTCACGAGCAGTCGTTCTGGAGGGAAAAAAAATCCCAGTCGTTCTGGAGGAAAAAAAAATCCAAGACGCTTCTGCGAGTGAACATCTTCAATTCTGTATATATCGGTGTATATAGTGGTGAATGTAAGGGTCTTTTAATGTTCTTAGAAATTTCCAGAGATTCAATTTTGAAAGGGTTAAAAGATACAATCCACTTATTTATCCATTAAGAGATTGTTTCAAAGTCTGAATTGAGTAAGTGGGCGGTGACAACGGGATTATCTAAGATTTGATACAGGCTTGCAAATAAGCTTTTATTGAAGTGTATATCATGTACAGTACCATATACATAAAGCAATATGATTAAATGGATCCTTGGGGCACACCAGTTGTAATACACCTCCACTCTGTAAATACCCTGGAAATTACGCTCATTGTTTTTTGTTTTTAAAAACAACTCTTATTTCCTTTCCGGAATAACATTAACTATTTAGGATATGGCTTGTATCCTATTAACTTAACGCGGTTAGTCAGTGTGTCTTTCCCATTATATTTCAAGAACCATCTAATACACCTGTCTACCCCTCTCTCTATCTCTCGAATGTTTTTAATCTTTTGTTTGTTATTTTTTTTTCATCAATAAGTGAAATGAAGACATATGAGACAGGCTAAGATAACCCTACTTTATTAGCATCAACTTTGCATTTGGTTCGCGCAGTTGTTTCTAATACTTACAGTACATATGTATGATTGCGCAAGCTGTTTTAGCTGTATATTTTATACCTCCATATCAAGCTGTCTATTATATATCTACATATCTAGCTGTATATTTTATATCTACATATCAAGCTGTCTGTTTTATATCTACATATCTAGATGTCTATTTTATATCTACATATCTAGCTGTCTGTTTTATATCTACATATCAAGCTGTCTATTTTATATCTACATATCTAGCTGTCTATTTTATATCTACATATCTAGCTGTCTGTTTTATATCTACATATCTAGCTGTCTATTTTATATCTACATATCTAGCTGTCTGTTTTATATCTACATATCTAGCTGTCTATTTTATATCTACATATCTAGCTGTCTGTTTTATATCTACATATCTAGCTGTCTATTTTATATCTACATATCTAGCTGTCTGTTTTATATCTACGTATCTAGCTGTCTATTTTATATCTACATATCTAGCTGTCTATTTTATATCTACGTATCTAGCTGTCTGTTTTATATCTACATATCTAGCTGTCTATTTTATATCTACATATCTAGCTGTCTATTTTATATCTACATATCTAGCTGTCTATTTTATATCTACATATCAAGCTGTCTATTTTATATCTACATATCTAGCTGTCTATTTGATATCTACATTTCTAGCTGTCTATTTTATATCTACATATCTAGCTGTCTATTTTATATCTACATATCAAGCTGTCTATTTGATATCTACATATCTAGCTGTCTATTTTATATCTACATATCTAGCTGTCTATTTTATATCTACATATCTAGCTGTCTATTTTATATCTACATATCTAGCTGTCTATGTTATATCTACATATCTAGCTGTCTATTTTATATCTACATATCTAGCTGTCTATTTTATATCTACATATCTAGCTGTCTATTTTATATCTACATATCTAGCTGTCTATGTTATATCTGCATATCTAGCTGTCTATTTTATATCTACATATCTAGCTGTCTATTTTATATCTACATATCAAGCTGTCTATTTTATATCTACATATCAAGCTGTCTATTTTATATCTACATATCAAGCTGTCTATTTTATATCTACATATCAAGCTGTCTATTTTATATCTACATATCAAGCTGTCTATTTTATATCTACATATCTAGCTGTCTATTTTATATCTACATATCAAGCTTTCTATTTTATATCTACATATCAAGCTGTCTTTTTTATATCTACATATCAAGCTGTCTATTTTATATCTACATATCAAGCTGTCTATTTTATATCTACATATCAAGCTGTCTATTTTATATCTACATATCAAGCTGTCTATTTTATATCTGCATATCAAGCTGTCCGATTTACTTTTTTCTTTATAAGTGAAGACTTCTGTGTTTAAACCCTTTGTGATGTTTCGCATTTTCCTTTGAGTGTGTTCCATAAATATCAGTTAGCAAATATCAGTAATATATGATAGTATACAATAATACTTAATTTCAAAATAGTCATAACTTTATAACTAGAAATAAAAAGATACTCTTTTAACTACTTTACTGTTTACATTGACTACGCAATTTTCTTTAATCACCTTGAAATATTCCACCCCAAAGTGTTGGTCTTAAAAATATGCAACAGAAAGAAAGTGAAACCAACAATGTAAGTAATATCAAAAAGCAATTTATTTCCCTATAATACAAAGTGAAATTCAAAAGATACTTACAATATTATGAATTAAATTCCTAATAATCCTAAATGTCCTAATCACAAGACCAAGAATATAGAAAATTCTGAATGTGTTTCAATAGTCTTGAATGTTTTGTTATACCACAATGATACAATCCAGAATGTCTTTGAATGAGGTCACAAAAGTCCAAAGTAATGTATTAAGTTAGAAGTCAATGAGCACTTTAGTAATTACAATGAATATATATTAAATAAATAATTCCTCTCGAATTATATCTGATTTCAACGACATAATGTAAAATCTGATCAGAGATGGATTCCCACAGACTGATCTAAAACAGGAATGAATTTACTGCGTGTCAAGTTTCTATTATATAGATATCTTCTAATGACCCACATCGTAATTGGACTGGCCTTGAACTCAATGCTGGTAAACATCATGTTGACAAGTAACCGTAATTTAAAGTAATAATCAGAACGACCTTACTATAATAGACAATGTTAAGCACACAATAGATTCAATATACATAACACAAGTTATATATCTGTGACAGATAAAGTTCATTTATTGCTTTTTGCTTTTCATTTTTGTTTTAATAAATAATGCACTTGGAATAGTTTGTGTATACTTTTATCAAACATTTCTAACACATAATATATAGGCAACAAAGAGAGGAATCATAATCCCCACACCCCCCCCCCCAAAAAAAAAAAAAATAAAAAAAATAAACAAAAATAACAACATAAAGCAAAACACTACTCAGATTTCATGGCAGAGTTTGGATTGAAGTTTTGACCGTGGCATCGTATACGGTAAATATCCGAATTCCGAACTGCCAAAATTCTTTTGTTTTCTTAAAATAAAGAGAGAAAAATTAGTAATGATTTATTCTCGTGTTTTACTCCATTGGAATGTGACTTCACCTAGAACGTATTTATTACAGATTCATAAATTAATCGAAATTAGGAGAAAATCCACAAGCAGTCAATACATCTCACTAAGCAAAATTAATAGTACAGTGATCCCTCGCTATAACTAACTACTTCAGTCTATACTAAATGATCCCTATAGCGATTAGTGCATTATTTCTGGCTTTTAAATTAATATTTACTTGGCGTTTTGCTGATTGTACTTAGTTTGGAATTATAAAACACCACCAGAAATAACACGGATAACTTTCCAACCACTCGGCTAAATGACGTTTAGAAGTACGTTATTCCTGTTTTCTCCTTAAGCTATATTACATTTCTTGAAACGTTGTAGCCCATTGAACACTACATTCATTCATCTTTCCGAAATGTCAATTACTTGTGATAATTAAGTGGTGGCTGTTACAATTACTTCGACTCACTGTATCTGTGGTATGCAAGAATTTCACTAGAATTCTTTATATCAGTAAAATTATCCCTTGATATACATGCACAAATGACGTAAAATACAAAATCCGCGGAAATTGGTCCATACATCTCCTTGAGAAAATACTTAGAGAAAGAAGATATATATATATATTTCCTTCATCGAAATATTGTCTCTGATTGTACTTCGTTTTGAAATATAAACCCGAAAATTAAAACAGTGCTATAAAGTTCAGCTATTTGATTGCAATGAGATCACAATACCAGAAAATACAACTTTCCTCAACCTAATTCATTCTCGGTGAGAATATCGTTTCAGAAGAGACCACAAATACACGAGCAACATTATTCTCGCTCTTTCTCATTAACATATAGTAATTGATAGATAGACTCTGAATCCAGAGATCGAAGTTCAGATGTCGGTGGGACCTATTTAGCTTCTTGTTGGCACATGGTTCATGTTTATGCATGTCAACGGACAGGTGGTCCTCGCATTTCAATGAACATGTCTGCTACATGAGGTGTAATGATTACTCTATAACATAATATATAAAGAAAATAATTTAAACGAATTCTACAAGGTTCTAAATATAGAAATGACTTACGTCCTCCAATTTATTTCAATGGAAACGACATCATACAACATACAACATGCACTGAGATTAATGGATTACGTTGTACAGCAGGAGTGTACTGGGTAAGCAACTCGGCCCTGGACTTATCTGCCGGGACAGGCCCAGGGTTTTGCTCACACCAGTAAAACACCGGTAAAAACGGATTTTTTTGACGGCCCACCGGCCCACCGATGCGGCGGTCTGCCGGGACAGGCCCGGGGTTTTGCTCACACCAGTAAAACACCGGTAAAAAAGGACTTTTTTGCGGCGGCCCACCGAGATTTGTCCCCGTATACCCAATGACCAGTACACCACTGTTGTACATATTTATTATTTATTCAAATAAAATATATATAAATCATTATGTGAAGCCCACTCTTATTTTTCGGCTATATTACAAAAGTTCACAAGCAGGCTATGGTACCTGGTCTGATGAATATAAAAGTTTTGAATGTTACACATTAGTAAGTCATTTCACTGTTTCTCCCACCTTGGCTAAAGAAAGTGGGAATCGGCAATGCATACTTGTGTGAATGGTTTGGCGCGAACCCTCCAACATCCAGTACATAGAAGCCTCGAATTTTGGTATCTATAGATCTGATTGAAAAAAAAATAATTGTTTTGGATTTTACGTCCACCCCCTAGAGTCGGGAATAGGTGTTGGAGTGGTAGAATCGGGAAGGATCCTTAATACATATTATTTTTGTATTATTAAAGAGTGTGAAAATGTGAAAATAATACATTGGTTGAATTTGGTTCTATCTCCTGCACAATTTTGCATCACGAACTTGCTCTCAGAATTACATTACAAGGTTAAGAAGCCTTTGCTTTTATCTGCATTATGGTCTCATCCATGTTCTGCATTCCTGCTGATAGTCCATATGCCGCGGCCGTTTCGATATTCTGTGACAGAGTTGTAACTGGAAAACGAAATATACTGGCAGTTGATTTTCCGCATGTATTTGTATGTTTGGAATGTGGAAAACTGTTTGCACATGCTCTCAACAAGCGTGCAATTTAATATTATTACACTAAATGGAGCAAATGATTGGAACGGAACAATATTCCTACTAAATCCTATATTTTGCACGATATAATCAGAGTGTTATATAACTTGGTCTTTAAAATAATCCAACTCATGTGTCCTGACTGTATTGTATAACAATTGGAAATGGTGAAATAGATTAGTTTCTGAAAAAAAGTGAGAAAATGATCAATTGCTTTTACTTTTAAAATAATTAATAATGTAGATTAGTCCCTGATAATTACCTGCCCAGCTATATCTGCAATCTTGTGAAGGACGTGAGGGAAAATGTCAACTGGACTCGTTAGCTTAATAGTATCAAAAAGTGGATAAATATATAAATATAGCATGAACTTAACAGAAAGAAATCAGCTACAAAAAGATATCAATACCTGTTACGGAATTATGTATCATTTCTTTAAATAATGGTATAGTTTTATTAGTTTATGATCTCTGTATAATAGACTAATAGGTGTCGTTTTGCAGAGTACACATATACGGTAATTTCAATGTGACCCAGTACATTGGTTCTGGGAAAATCAATATTGTCGGTGAAGCATTAGTCATGTCACGTGATCCAGCGCTTGGGGTTTGTACTTTTTACCTGACCTAGATTTCGCAATTCAAGAATGATTCATTTTGTTGACCAGAAGTTAGATAATTAGATCTTAATACTGAGTTGTTATTCTGAAACGGAATAAGATGGGTTTTATTTGTATATGACGCAGTACAGAAACTATAAAATAAGATGTAATCACAACGTTCGTCATTCTACATAGTTTCGTCAGCTTGAGAGGTCTTTAACGAAATTGGTTCTTTGTATGTGATATTATGCTTCAGAGATATTATTATACAGTACATTTTGGATTTAGCACTGTGCAACTTCAGAAATACTTTCCAGACAGTACTTTTTGGGATTAACTACTGATATTTAAGAATTATACAGCTCCGTTGGAATTATCGGAAACATCTCTAGAACTTGTGTGATATTCTATATTCACAAGAACTACTTGGAATTAATAACACTTGAATATAACTGATTCTTGTTGGCATGCCAGCACTTTGATGGTTTCATTCGGAATATTCTTCATTCGGAATATGTGGATTAACTTCCGGATTTGTGAACATTAGAACAATTTAGGACTTTTAAGGATATAATATACTGTAAGTTATTTTTAATTCTTTTGCTTTGATTGTTTGTTGAAATATTTTTATATTTTAGGAAATAAAATATTTGTGTTTTAAATCTTGAAAGATTGTTCAAGTCTTTTCTTTTGTTACACTACCCCTAGTCGTAACAATATCCAAAAATGACAGTCTTGTAAAACATAAAACAATCGCTAAGATAAGTACATTATGAAGACTATTCTAAATATTTTCTAAAATATCGATGATTTTCTTTTATTTTTTTTTGTTTTTCTTTCTTCTTCAAATTCGTATTAAATAATGATCACTAGAAATCATTAACTCTGTTGAAAGCAAATGATTAATATAGATGATGAGATAATTAAACTACTACTACTATAAAGAATACGAGTGAAAACAGGAAGGGAAAGAAAGAGTAGAATAATATAGGATGGAGAGGTAAAGAAGAATAGTATAAACAGGATCACTGACAATGACGATGAAAACAACGACAAGCAAGATTTCATTGCTTATTACTGCATGATAATGGGTCTGACAAAATCCATAGGAAAACGGATATCTCCAAGAAATACGCCTGAAAAAACTATAACCGACAGATTTCTAAATATTTGTTTCCTTTTCCTCTTTTTCATCTATTCATTTAATTCGATTAAACCTTTCGCGTAATTGATTCATGAATTGCATTACAAGGTGCTTGAAAAGACAAACAAACCAGAAGATAATAGTTAGAGTTGATTTTAATTACTACATTTGTAAAATCTGAGCACAACCGGCCAACCAGTTTTGGAGAAATCCTCGTTTTACTTCCGGCATCAGCCCGTAGTGGGAGCGGGGGTTGCTTTGGTGGCGTGTAAACGTCACTTTCAATTAACGCCCTGTTAGTACTGTTAAGTCTTTTGAACTCCAGCTGATCGATCTACGTACTTGTGTGTGTGTGTGTGTGTGTGTGTGTGTGTGTGTGTGTGTTAGAGAGAGAGAGAGAGAGAGAACGAGCAAAACCCAGCATTGAAAGTACCAGTGAGCTCAGTGCGTTTTCAGTCGCAAATTATTAGATACATGTCTTTATAAAATAAAAAACAAAATATAAACAATCAGCAAGTGTTATTCCAAAATTTCATATGATATAAAGATTCAGCAAGTCTTATCCCAAAATTTCAATGAATGTAAAGAATCAGCAAGTGTTATCCTTAATTTTATATAAACCAAAGTTTTTACCTGCTGTGGGAGACGTATGGGAAGGTAACTTATTTCAGCAATTAAGGGGAGGTAACTCGTGTGTGCCAAATATTTCAGCAAGCAAGGGAGGTAACTCATGTGCCAATTGCCGAAGCTCTTTGGTAAGAATAATTTTTGCATAAAATCATTATATAGAGGATACAAAGACGTGATAAGTTTTTGCCTGCAATCTAAACGTTAGTGTAGGATGTTAATGTTGGGAAATAACAATATTTTTTGATCGAGCAGGACCATGAACGAGCAAAGCGGACTGAGAGCTCACAAAAATCATCCCATACGCCAACAGTAACATACTACTAGTGTTATCCCTGATTGCATATAATTCCTCATGACCATGATTATAAAAAACTAATGTTTGTACCTGCTGTTGCTGTGAGAGACGTATGACTAGAGAAGTCAACATTTTTAAATTCGACGTCTTATCTATGAACAGTCTGCTGAGCGGGTTTGTGACGTGCCGTTTTAGACATCTTAGAGCGTAGACCTACTCACACTAACTTCAACATGGCAGTAATAATATTTGTATATGTTTCATGTATAAAGGAATGTATCTGTTTCTATTTGTTTATTCAGTTGCCGAAATTTACAGTATTTAGTTCGATGAAATTGTGTGGATTTTGTGTAACTTACGTGCGAGGAAGAATTGAATTGCCGCTGATAAAAATGTGCAATTCAAATGCATACTTATTTGTTTATTTAATATCCATCTTATTAAATATATTGTGCAGGTAGTTACATAAGACAAAAATATAAAACAAACTGATCATTGTACACCCGTATAAAAATACGTGTAAATCCTATCTATTGTCGCCAGCAGAGATGTGTCTGTTCGACGTCACCGGAAGAGATAGAGAGTTAATTCAGTTCGTCTTGGATTAACTGGATAGATCCAGCATGGCACAACCATGTGAAAATTAATCCTCAGCATATACATTGATTATCTATAAGTTTGAAAACTGCTACAGTAGCTTAGAATTTATTTAGGACTAATATAGTGATAACAAAGTTTGAATGTTTGAATATTGGAATATTCCACCACTGTGCTATATACCACTGACTTTAGTCCATGCATCTGTTGAATAATCCACAGACATTAATCCATACATCGCCATAATAATCTATGGACATTATACATGACCGTATTAATCTATGGACATTATACATGACCGTAATAATCTATGGACATTCTACATGACCGTAATAATCTATGGACATTATACATGACCGTAATAATCTATGGACATTATACATGACCGTAATAATCCATTGACATTATACATGACCGTATTAATCTATGGACATTATACATGACCGTAATAATCTATGGACATTATACATGACCGTAATAATCTATGAAGATTATACATGACCGTAATAATCTATGGACATTATACATGACCGTAATAATCCATTTACATTATACATGACCGTATTAATCTATGGACATTATACATGACCGTAATAATCTATGAAGATTTTACATGACTATAATAATCTATGGACATTATACATGACCGTAATAATCCATGGACATTAGTCCATACATCTCCTATCTCCTTAATAATCCTTGGCGAAAAAAGAAATACATTGCTTCCTTTCATATAATGTTGTCTCTGATTGGAGTTAATTGTGAAACCTGAAAGCTGAAAGCTCTGCAGTTTCATCGCAACGAAAGCAAAAGGCCAGACAATACAACTTTCCGCAAGATAATCCATCAAGAAAAGAACCACAAATACGGGTACGACAACTCTCTCTCTCTCTCTCTCTCTCTCTCTCTCTCTCTCTCTCTCATGTTCACACAAAGGAAGTCCCTCTGCACAGGTCGGTCCCATGGTGTAACGGTTAGCACTCTGGACTCTGAATCCAGCGATCCGAGTTCAAATGTCATAGACCTCATCAAACATGAAAACATTATCATTGAAAAGAGTCCGTAGCAGCAAATTTTCAAAGTTTCAGCAACTGCAACACTTAGGGCCATAGCTTTCCCTAAAGACGGTTAAAGGAAGTGATACTATAGTATTTAAAGGGTTACACATCACAGGCGACATAAACCTTTCACACGTGCACAGTCACACGTACATGCATACAAGTGTATAAGAAGCAAATACTTCCAGTTGCTAAGGAATGGATATGGTTGGTTAACATGTTTTATATATGGAAAGGAAATAAATAAATACACAGAATTCCAGTACCAAGAGACGACAGAATTTACTTCGCGAACTTGAAATGAGGTATGTCTGCGTATGTATGTGTGTAGGTATGATTATATGTGTGTATGTATGTGTGTATGTGTGCTTTTCTGTTTCTCTGTTAGTTTATTCCTATACTGTATATGTATTCATGTTGAATACCGAAGCGTGGTTTTTCTTGTTGTTGTTGTATTTACTTTTTATTGGGCTCAGTTAGATTAAAAAATTTACATTATAAATGTTGTGATTGAATAAATACAGTAAATTGAAAAGTTTTGCAATCTAAGATTTCAAGTCAATGAAGTTAGACAATAGCAATCATTTTCATACAAAATATTAGGTCCGTGCAAATCAATGACTTGACAATAAACTAAAAAAAATATTAAAAAAATTGAGTAAACAGCAGATGTCATGGTTTTTTATCAGACACACAGAGACAGATCCATTACTTATCTGACAATCAATGTAAAAGTAACCAGTCCTTTATCAGCTTCCAGTAATCTATAATTGATAACATCTGTGTTTATGGTATTACATGTAAACTTTGTGAGTGTACAATTCATTAATAGTTTCTAACCGTCAGCACTTAATATTTTATGCTATGTTATTTTTAATCATAATGTTTATGTTTACGTTTACACAATATTCGACTTTGGAGTAATTATCAAATAGAGTCAAGATTATGTTTTTTTCTATAGTGAAATGTCTTTATTCATTGAATAATTCAGACAAGTGAAATACCATTTGCAAATGGATCTTTCGCATATGACCATGGGCTTGAAACGTGACACATGTAGAGATAGATAAAAAGATCAATAGATAGCAGGTGAAAGGAGGATGTTTGGGAGAGAAAATAGGCAGGTAGAAAGCTAGATGTATATAGTGCTGTATACATGTTATGTGTGAACTACACTCTCGGACAGACAGACAGACACACACACACACACATATATATATATATTTACGCACGCATACACACGCACACACACGCTCCCCTCTGAACACGCACACCTGGAGATGACATCGCATACTGTCCCAGCAGATCTAGATCTCGGCTGTTCACATATTGCCTTAAGTAAAAGGAACAGAGTATGCCTTGATCTGGCATCACATATACATCGGCAGATAGGAAGCTATGTAGTTCGCTGTAAAGCTTGCGCTTATATATATATATATATATATATATATATATATATATATATATATATATATAGAGAGAGAGAGAGAGAGAGAGAGAGAGAGAGAGAGAGAGAGAGAGAGAGAGAGAGAATATAAATCATGGAGAATAACAGTCCTTTCAAAAGCACTGGTTCCAGGAATATATTAAAATAAATTCAAAAACTAACGACGAACAGTATAAAACTAATTTTAGAGTAGCCTAGGCTCTTTCGACTCACTATATTTGTCGAAGGTAATTGCAAAAGAAAGACAAATAATACACGCCAAAGAACGGGCTGAATTTACACAGTTTTACATTATAGTATGTCTAATGGAAGTGCTGTTTGAACGTGTTAGATGTCGTTCTCTATCGGTTAGTACTTGCAGGGTAAAATGGCAACCTAGTTAGTATTGACCTACTAAAGAAGGAAGCAAAATAGTGCTATCAAATTTCGTAATATAAAGTGGTGTAACTGTAGATTATATCCCGGATAATTAATGTTTCTGTAATGACAATAATAACCACAACAATTGTAATAATGCCTACATATACAACAAAAACAATAGTAAAATTATAGGTAAGTGAATGAATCATGCCCTAAATGAACACATTATTTTATTTTGAAACAATATGGTGACCATACAGATAAAATGCTTTTATTTGTTTGTGGGTTCGCGTTTGCAGTCTTCTTTGTTTAAATAGCAGCGGACAGCTTCGTACTTTTCCTTTTTCTATGTTTTAATACAGTCTTTTTATTAGCCCCCCGTGTTGCCTCCGCTATCAGGTCTTTATCGTGCCCTCCATTTATTAAATTTTCAGACAACTCGTAGACGAGAAAGGGAAAAGGTTGATCGGATACCATTGATCCTGACCTACCATCCAGACAACCCAAAAGTACGTCACATCATCCAGAAACACTAGGTCCATCGTGGAATCGGGTAACACACTAAAGTTAATCCTCCCAAACAAACCAAAAGCCTCACAGATATTCCGGTCACAGCAAAGTTAACGGCAGTCACAAGCCAATACCATACTGGCACATCTGCCCCGTGGTGACACTAGGTGTTAAATCTGTCAACAATTAATGCATTAAAAAACAGCAATGATACACATTTTTATAAAAATGGTATGTAGCAAAGAGTTGCAAATTGAAAAAGCAATGAATTGGTTATATCTCACAAGAGGACCTTGCGTCATAAACTTGTGCTCTGATTAAGTTTACAAGGTTAAGAATACTTATTTTGCGTTGCATTGCTCTTTCATCCATGAACTAGACACTTTTACCAGCGGCCATGTCGATATTCTGTGCTTGGAAAACATTATATACCGGCAACCGATTTTTCGCAACAATTTGTATGTTTGAATCATGGATAATGGGCTGCATATGGCCTCAGAAAAGACTCCAATATAATAATATTAAAACAAGTGAAGAAAATGATTGAATGAAACATGAATACTAAATTATACGAGTTTTTTAAAAAAAAAAAAAAGTTCTGAATATATTGTTATAACTTTCTTGTTTCACTGGCCCTGTCAATAAATTAAAGCCGATCAATAGACAAAATAGCGTTCTATAAAGTTATCTTCAGCTACACGTGCAGCCTGCCGGATACCTGCAGATATATGCACGTGACCTAACATGGGTAAATGACAAAGATCTACTGTGCAAGGGGAATACTATAACATCCGGGCGCTATTAGGGTACTCTCCGACTGACATCAATGCCAACTTGGATAAAGTTTATGGATGTTATTCTATGTCATATCCTACAATTTAAAGGTGGTTTCAACGATTTAAAGATGGGCGCGAATCCATGAGAGATGACCCACGTTCTGGAAGACTTTAGTCTGTGATTGGTGAGCTGGAAGTGATTGCTGTGAAGGGGACAAATCTACGAAGATGCTCAATACATAGTGGAAGATATTTCTATTATCTCGTGCATTTTTTCGTCAGCAGTGTTTACCCGATGTGTCCATTTACCCCATGACACACCGGCACATAATTCCGCCGTTATGATAGACTTCCTGAGGAAGCAAAGCATCCACACTTTGCCACATTCTCAATACAGCCCTGACGTAAGTCCAGGTGACTTTTAGCTGAATCAAAGATTCGCTAAGTGTCACGGAATTGTATGATTTATATCAATATGTATATGTGATCAAAATTGTATTCGGGTTTCGTTTCCGACTAGAGCGTTACTCAAGGGTTGTTTATTTTTTCGGCTCTAGTTATTTTGAAATACTGAGCGCGATTCACCCCATGCTGCGAGTGCAAATTGCCTGCAGTGAAAACCTAAGTACCTAGCTGCTGCGCATATCTGTCACAGCTAGAGTACATATAGATAAAATTCTCTATAAGCAAATTACACTACAACGAGTCTTGTCAGAAAGCTACCTCTTTACGGGAGCAAATCTTCAGCTGTAGAGGTATGTGAAATTTAAGATAGTATTCTTTATCACTATTCGTTTTATATGACATAATTGTTTCATGTATTAGATGTTTTAGAATTTATTCTAAATTCTACAGAGAGTCAATACCTAGGTCATACAACACCGTGATATTAAAAATACTATAGTCTGGTTCAAGTTAGCTATGTGTTGTAACTGAACAGACGGATTTTATTTAATTATACGCAGCATGCTTTGAATGATTAATGTAATGTGTAACGAGATGTAATTCATGTGCGCGCATGCGCAACATATATCAATGCAAAAGTACTAACCGTGTCATATGTACTACACGGTTTAGTTGTTATACTTTTAGCTGCCTTGTGTGGTGCCTTGTGTGGTGCTTGTGTGCCTTATATATGGTTTGGTGATGTGGAGTCGCAGAACTGTGTGATTTCTTGTGACGTATACGCTGTGTCTGGTGACGTTGGTTCGGAAGAGTATACTGGTTTTCTCGATGCGAGGGACCAAGGCTTCTCGATCAGCGGGTCTGTGTTAAATGTGAAGGCTCTCGAGGGATCCTTCAACAGACTGGGAGGGGTGGAGCATGCGTGGTGGCTCCTTGACCATTGACTAGAGCGGGTGGAACCGGAGATACGTCTTGATCGTCAAATGGGCGCCACGATAGTTATACATATTACATGTTCCATTTTATTGTTATTTTCAATATAGGTATCTGTGCAAAATTACATGTATTCACATTTCAATATCGCTATATGTGTGATAGATTCATAATTTCGTGCATTCCCATTTCAATATCGTTATATGAACAACAGATTCATAAATCCATACATATTCCAATATCGCTTGATGAATTGATAAATTGATGAGTTAATAGATTGATGAATAAATGAGTATCATATTGATAAGTGCATAAATCACATGCTTTGGTCACCCTTGGTACTTAATAAGACCTTGTTTATATTAGGGTGTAGATCATATACTCTTATTTGTTGATTGGTGATAGGATGTTATTCACGTTTGTTTAAAATTCCATTCGTTAAATTCATCTTTGATTTTTCTCGTTGAGTTACTTGTTGTTGATAGTTCCATGTTAGGAACTTTATAATTTTCCTTATCTTTTTGTTATAATGGTGTCAGATTTGTTCATCTTTAAATTGCGTTTATAAATAAACATCTTATTAACGCAGTTGCTTTCGGTGTCTTCACTAATCCAATCCCAACCCGGCTTCATCCTGTGACACTAAGGAGCAGACGAATCGAATGCTGCAACTTTGTTGGAAGTTCAGTTTTCTGTGTATGAACAATAAATATAAAAAGTGAATACAAAATGGCATTAATTACTAATTAATAATTAATTACTGTCAATAAATTAACTCGGACTAAAAGAGTGTGAAGAGGTGCGCATGCGGTACTTGGAGCGGATGCACTGATGTACTGTTCACTAATAAACAACTTTGTTGTACTGCGCACTAATATTCTGAAGTTTTTAAATACCCTTCCTGTACTCTGCACGATATAGTCAACAGTATTAATTAACTTGGTCTTTGTCATGACTCTATTTCATTGTATTATATACAGATTATTAAGGGGCAAATCGATTCATTTCTTTGAAAAAAGAAATGAAAAATAAAATTATTAACGTCCTTTATTACATACAATTACCTGCCATACAGTAACTGTAACTGCTTTGTAAATGGCTTGGGAGAAAAGTTCAAGTGGATTTGTTATTTTGATGGAATCATTCAATGGATAGATAGCTGCAAAGCGTATGAACTTGAAATGGAACACTGGACTGCAAACACGTATTGTCTGTGCACATAAAAGCCATTCAAAGCATTATAAAATGTTCTTTTATCTATATTTGTTAGTAAAACCAAGCCAGTCGCCTTCTTAATATGCATCTGTCGACTATTTTGTTTTAAAAGTTAAAATTCGATTGCCCGTCTCTGAAATTGTACATACCACTATGTAACGTAGAGAGCTATACAAACGAATGTGTCAAGACTGAGGTGTCTACAACAATGCAATTTACACACAATGCTAGTTCAGTCACATCAAATATCGAACAGTGAAAAACTAAGATATAGTGTCTACCTGTAATACAACATTACTGATGTATGCCGGCATTGCAGGTGTAATTCCAAACTCCAGAAGTATGGAAAATCGATATCACAATGATGTATAATATACAACATTGCACATTAAAAGCAACCGCAATAAATTTTAAAAATCTGATGAATTATTTAATAATTGTATAGGAAAGTTTTCTTGCATGAGTATGTATGTATGTATGTATGTATGTATGTATGTATGTATGTATGTATGTATGTATGTATGTATGTATGTATGTATGTATGTATGTATGTAAGCTCGCATAAATGTATTATGTCCTCGCCATAAATTGTACTGTCGGAGACACGATTTACGGATTTTTCCATATTCCTCAATTTTCTAAGAAAACGGATATCTTGAAGGACGAAACCTAAATGAAATATAATATATGATCGACAGGTTTCTAATTATGTGTTTCTGTTTCTAATTTTCAACTATTTCTTAAAATTCGATTATACTTTGGCTTAATTGATTAACCGATTGCATTATAAGGAACTTGAAGACAAAGAAACCGCGAAATAATACTGAACTGTAAGTATTTCGAGGCGAATTTTGCCTTCGTTTTCTTTTCTTTTAATGAAAGAGTGTTGATTTTCAGTTTTAATTGTTTTAATAAATATAAGGATCTATTGACAACCATGTGCAAACAAATTCAAAATAAGGACGCTGTTTGCATGTAGGTAAAAAAATTTCAAGTACACGAGACTAAGAAACATTCCTAGTACCGTTAAACTGGTAGGTTTTATAAGGGTCATATTTTGCCCAAAATTTGATAAACTTACAAAAGCATCTTAAAACAAGATTAACATTGGAACAACTTAAAATTACAATTGATGTTTCAAAAGCGCTCAATATAACGTCACGTCTGTCTATGAAATATCAATTTTGGAGATAATTGTGAGTTATTTTCTAAAATTCAAGTGATCCACATGCAACAATTAAGTTTTTATTTTCACAAAATGTAAAGGTATTCGTTAATAATTAAATACTAAAATATCATTTTAGTTGTTGAAATGGGATCGCGCGGAAAACAGGAAAATTTAAAGTCCATTAACGCTCTTGGTAGCGTTCTCTAACATGATCCTGTATTAAGTATATCTCAAATGACTTTTTAATTATAACGAAGACACAAAACGAGACAGCCGACGTAAGAAAAGGGAGCTATTCTTATGAAAAATAAGCAGCAATATAGATGAATAATTTTGTTGGAAACAAGAAATTTCCCAGTAACTTTCAACCTTGCATGTAGAAAACTGTTGTTGCATGCATTATAATTATGTTACCAGATTATCAGCGTGGATTGAGAATTTATTTGGAGAAACAATTATAACTTCAAGTTATCATAAGCATTTAAAACTTTATTGGGGTTTCGCTCTCCAAAAATATGTTCAGGGTCAACTATGTATCTTGTTTCTATGGACCTGTGTACATTGTTGTTTCCATTGGTGACCTATCCAGATCAGTACGTACGAATCAGTTTTTGCATTCAGTTCCCTAAGTGCTGGAAGGATTCCCTGGGCAAATTTTCTTCGGAGGTAAAGGAACATTTAATTACACCTATCTCAATAAAAAATAATTGTTTACTTTAATGATTCGTTCAAAATGAACTCACTAACGGATATCACTGTGCTAGACGGTCAAAAATATCAAATATGTTTAATTTTCTCATTTTTTAAAAATCAGGATGAATGTTTTGTATAAATTGATTGTCTGACATCGTGAAAATAAAACGATCTATTAAGACGAACTCATTATCGGAACTCGCCGTACTAGAAAGTCATTAACAGTACGCATTATATATGTGACAGAATTTGCATTACGTGTTACCAATTGAAAACGTAGACTACTAGTATAGTTATTTACTTGTTACCCATTGAAAAAGTAGACTACTAGTATAATCATTTACTTTTTACCCATTGAAACCGTAGACTACTGGTATAATCATTTACTTGCTACCCATTGAAAAAGTAGACTACTAGTATATTCATTTACTTGTTACCATTGAACAAGTAGACTACTAGTATAATCATTTACTTGTTACCATTTAAAAAGTAGACTACTAGTATAATCATTTACGAGTTGCCCATTGAAAACATAGACCACTACTATAATAATTTATTTGTTACCCATTGAAAACGTAGACTAGTAGTATATTCATTTACTTGTTGCCCATTGAAAAAGTAGACTACTAATATATTCATTGACGTATTGCCCATTGAAAACATAGACTACTAGTATAATCATTTACTTGTTACCCATTGAAAACATAGACTACTAGTATCTTCATTGACGTGTTACCCATTGAAAACATAGACTACTAGTGTATTCATTGACGTGTTGCCCATTGAAAACATAGACAGCTAGTATAATCAATTACTTGTTACCCATTGAAAAGTAGACTACTAGTATATTCATTGACGGGTTGCCCAATTAAAACATAGGCCACTAGTATAATCATTTACTTGTTACCCATTGAAAACGTAGTCTATTAGTATATTCATTGACGTGTTGCCCATTGAAAACATAGACTACTAGTATAATCATTTACTTATTGCCCATTGAAAACATAGACTACTAGTATAATCATTGACGTGTGACCCATTGAAAATATAGACTACTAGTATCTTCATAGACGTGTTCCCCATTTAAAACATAGACTACTAGTAAAATCATTTACTTGTTACCCATTGAAAACATACACTACTAGTATATTCATTGACGTTTTCCCCATTGAAAACATAGGCTACTAGTATCTTCATTGACGTGTTCCCCATTGAAAACATAGACTACTAGTATAATCATTTACTTGCTACCCATTGAAAAACTAGACTACTAGTATAATTATTTACTTGTTGCCCATTGAAAAAGTAGATTACAAGTGTATTCATTGACGTGTTGCCCATTGAAAAAGTAGACTACTAGTATATTCATTGACGTGTTGCCCATTGAAAAAGTAGACTACTAGTATAATCATTTACTTGTTACCCATTGACAAAGTAGACTACTAGTATATTCATTAACGTGTTGGCCATTGGAGAAGTAGATTACTAGTATAATCATTTAATTGTTACCCATTGAAAGCGGAGACTATTAGTATCTTCATTGACGTGTTGCCCATTGAAAAAGTAGACAACTAGTATATTCATTGACGTGTTGCCCGTTGAAAAGGTAGGCTACTAGTATATTCATTTACTTCTTACCCATTGAAAAAGTAGACTACTATTGTAATCATTTACTTGTTACCCATTGAAAACGTAGATTACTAGTATAATCATTTACTGGTTACCCCTTGAAAAATTAGACTATTAGTATAATCATTGACATGTTACCCATTGAACAAGTAGAGTACTAGTATATTCATTTACTTCTTACCCATTGAAAAAGTAGACTACTAGTATATTCATTGACGTGTAACCAATTGAAAACGTAGGCTACTAGTATAATCATTTACGTGTTGCCCATTGAAAAAGTAGACTACTAGAATATTCATTGACATGTTACCAATTGAACAAGTAGACTACTAGTCTAATTATTTACTTGTTACCCATTGAAAAAGTAGACTACTAGTATAATCATTTACATGTTGCCCATTGAAAAAGTAGACTACTAGTATATTCATTGACGTGTTGCCCATTGAAAAAGTAGACTACTAGTATATTCATTGACGTGTTGCCCATTTAAAAATTAGACCACTAGTATATTCATTTACGTGTTACCCATTGAAAAAGTAGACTACAAGTATATTCATTGACGTGTTGCCCATTGAAAACATAGACTACTAGTATAATCATTTACGTGTTATCCATTGAAAACGTAGACTACTAGTATATTCATTTACTTGTTGCCCATTGAAAAAGTAAATTACAAGTCTATTCATTGACGTGCTGCCCATTGAAAAAGTAGACAACTAGTATATTAACTGACGTGTTGCCCAGTAAAACATAGACTACTTGTATAATCATTTACGTGTTACCCATGAAAAAGTAGACTACTAGTATATTCATTTACTTGTTACCCATTGAAAACGTAGACTACAAGTATATTCGTTTACTTGTTGCCCATTGAAAAAGTAGATTACTAGTGTATTCATTGACGTGTTTCCCATTGAAAAAGTAGACTACTAGTATATTCATTGACGTGTTTCTCATTGAAAAAGATGACTACTAGTATAATCATTTACTTGTTACCCATTGAAAAAGTGAACTACTAGTATATTCATTGACGTGTTTCCCATTGAAAAAGATGACTACTAGTATAATCATTTACTTGTTACCCATTGAAAAAGTAGACTACTAGTATATTCATTGACGTATTGCCCATTGAAAACGTTGACTGCTAATATAATCATTTACTTGTTACCCATTGAAAAAGTGAACTACTAGTATATTCGTTGACGTGTTACCCATTGAAAAAGTGAACTACTAGTATATTCGTTGACGTGTTACCCATTGAAAAAGTGAACTACTAGTATAATCGTTTGCTTGTTACCCATTGAAAAGGTATACTACTAGAATAATCATTTACTTGTTGCCCATTGAAAACATAGACTACTAGCAGAATCATTTACTTTTTACCCATTGAAAACGTAGACTACAAGTATATTCATTTACATGTTGCCTATTGAAATAGTAGATTACTAGTGTATTCATTGACGAGTTGCCCATTGAAAAAGTAGATTACTAGTATAATCATTTACTTGTTACGATTGAAAAAGTAGACTACTAGTATTATCATTTACTTGTTACGATTGAAAAAGTAGACTACTAGTATAATAATTTACTTGTTACCCATTGAAAAAGTAGATTACTAGTATAATCATTTACTTGTTACCCAATGAAAACGTAGACTATTAGTATATTCATTGACGTGTTGGCAATTGAAGAAGTGGATTACTAGTATAATCATTTACTTGTTACCCATTCAAAACGTGGACTATTAGTATATTCATTGACGTGTTGCCCATTGAAAAAGTAGACAACTAGAACATTCATTGACGTGTTGCAGGTTGAAAAAGTAAACTACTAGTATATTCTTTGACGTGTTATCCATTGAAAAAGTAGACTACTAGTATAATCATTTACTTGTCACCGTTGAAAAAGTAGACTACTAGTATATTCATTTACTTGTTACCAATTGAAAACGTAGACTACTAGTATAATCATTTACTTGTTACCCATTGAAAAAGTAGACTACTAGTATATTCATTGACGTGTTACCAATTGACAAAGTAGACTACTACTATAATTATTTACTTGTTACCCATTGACTAATTAGACTATAAGTATAATCATTTACGTGTTGCCATTGAAAAAGTACACTACTAGTATAAACATTTACTTGTTACCATTGAAACGTAGACCACTAGTGTAGTCATTTACGTGTTGCCATTTGAAAAATAGACTAGTAGTATAATCATTTACTTTTTACCCATTGAAAACGTAGACTACTAGTATAATCATTTACATGTTAACCATTAAAAATGTAGACTACTAGTATTATCATTGACATGTTACCTTTGAAAAAGTAGACTACAAGTATAGTCATTGACATGTTACCCATTGAAAAAGTAAACTACTAGTATAGTCATTGACATGTTACCTTTGAAAAAGTAGGCTACTAAGATATTCATTTACGTGTTACCCATTGAAAAAGTAGACTACCAGTATAATCATTTACTTGTTAACCATTGAAAATGGTGACTACAAGTGTAATCATTTACGTATTACCCATTGAAAAGGTATACTACTAGTATATTATTTACTTCTTAACCATTGAAAAAGTAGACCACTAGTATATTATTTACTTGTTAACCATTTAAAAAGTAGACTAGTAGTATAATCATTGACATGTTATCATTAAAAAAGTAGACTACTAGCATATTCATTTACCTCTTACCCATTGAAAAAGTAGACTACTTGTATAATAATTTACGTGTTGCCCATTGAAAAAGTAGACTACTAGTACATTCATTGACGTGTTGCCCATTGATAAAGGAGACTACTAGTGCATTCATTTGCTTCTAACCCATTGAAAAAGTAGACTACTAGTATAATCTTTGACGTGTTACCCATTGAAAAAGTAGATTACTAGTGTATTCATTGTCGTGTTGCCCATTGAAAACGTAGACTACTAGTATAATCATTTACTTGTTACCCATTGAAAACGTAGACTGTTAGTATATTCATTGACGTGTTACCCATTGAAAAAGTAGATTACTAGTAGATTCATTCACTTGTTACCCATTGAAAACGTAGACTATTAGTATATTCATTGACGAGTTGCCCATTGAAAACGTAGACTATCAGTATATTCTTTGACATGTTACCATTGAAAAGTAGACTAATAGTATAATCATTTACTTGTTACCCATTGAAAAATAGACTGCTAGTATAATCATTTACTTGTCACCCATTGAAAACGTAGACTACTAGTTTATTGATTTACATGTTGCCGATTGAAAAGTAGATTACTAGTGTATTCATTGACGTGTTGCCCATTGAAAAAGTAGACTACAAGTATAATCATTTACTTGTTACTCATTGAAAACGTAGACTACTAGTATAATCATTTACTTGTTACCCATTGCAAACGTAGACTATTAGCATAATCATTTACTTGTTAATCATTGAAAACGTAGACTACTTGTATATTCATTTACTTGTTGCCCATTGAAAAAGTAGATTACTAGTGTATTCATTTACGTGTTGCCCATTGCAAATGTAGACTACTAGTATAATCATTTACTTGTTACCCATTGCAAACGTAGACTATTAGCATAATCATTTACTTGTTAATCATTGAAAAGGTAGACTACTTGTATATTAATTTACTTGTTGCGCAAATGAAAAAGTAGATTACTAGTGTATTCATTGACGTGTTGCCCATTGGAAAAGTAGACTACAAGTATATTCATTGACCTGTTGCCCATTTAAAAAGTAGACTACTAGTATATTCATTGACATGTTACCATTGAAAAAGTAGACTAATAGTATATTCATTGACATTTTACCATTGAAAAAGTAGACTATTAGTATAATCATTTACTTGTTACCCATTGAAAACATAGACAACTAGTATAATCATTTACTTGTTACCCATTGATAACATAGACTACTAGTATATTCATTTACTTGTTGCCAATTGAAAAACTAGATTACTAGTGTATTCATTGATGTGTTGCCTATAGAAAAAGTAGACTACTAGTATAATCATTTTCTTGTTACCCATTGAAAACGTAGACTAGTAGTATATTCATTTACTTGTTGGCCATTGAAAAAGTGGATTACTAGAGTATTCATTGACGTGTTGCCCATTGAAAAAGGAGACTACTAATATATTCATTGACGTAATACCCATTGAAAAGTAGACTACTAGTATAATCATTTACTTGTTACCCATTGAAAACATAGACTACTAGTAAATTCATTGACGTGTTGCCCATTAAAAACATAAACTACTTGTATAATCAATTATTTGTTACCCATTGAAAAAGTAGACTACTAGTATATTCATTGACGTGTTGCCCATTTAAAACATAGACTACTAGTATAATCATTTACTTGTTTCCCATTGAAAACATAGGCTACTAGTATATTCATTGACGTGTTGCCCATTTAAAACATAGACTACTAGTATAATCATTTACTTGTTGCCCATTGAAAACATTGACTACTAGTATATTCATTTACTTGTTGCCCATTTAAAACATAGACTACTAGTATAATCATTTACTTGTTACCCATTGAAAACGTAGACTACTAGTATATTCATTTACATGTTGCCAATTGAAAAAGTAGATTACTAGTGTATTCATTGACGTGTTGCCCATTCAAAAAGTAGACTACTAGTATAATCATTTACTTGTTACTCATTGAAAACGTAGACTACTAGTATAATCATTTACGTGTTACCCATTGAAAAAGTAGATGACTATTGTATTCATTGACGTGTTACCCATTGAAAAAGTAGAATACTAGTATAATCCTTTACTTGTAACCATTTTTAAAGTAAACTACTAGTATATTCTTTGACGTGTTATCCATTGAAAAAGTAGACTACTAGGATATTCATTGACGTGTTGCCCATTGAAAAAGTAGACTACTAGGATATTCATTGACGTGTTGCCCATTGAAAAAGTAGAGTAGTAATATAATCATTTACTTGTTACCATTGAAAAAGTAGACTACTAGTATAATCATTTTCATGTTACCATTGAAAATGTAGACTTCTAGTATAGTCATTTACCTGTTGCCATTGAAAAAGTAGACTATTAGTATATTCATTGACGTGTTACCCATTGAAAAGTAGACTACTAATGTAATCGTTTACTTGTTACTAATTGAAAAAGTAGACTACTAGTATTGTAATTTACTTGTTACCCATTAAAAAAGTAGACTACTAGTATATTCATTTACTTGTTGGCATTGAAAAAGTAGGCTACTGGTATAGTCATTGACATGTTACCCATTGAAAAAGATGACTACTAGTATAGTCATTTACCTGTTACCATTGAAAACGTAAACTAATAGTATAGTCATTTACCTGTTACCCATTGAAAACATAGACTACTAGTATATTCATTTCGGTCATTAACAAGAATTTTTCTTCACAAGTGAATATCACGAATTTCATTACTTCCCGAGTTCAGCTGTTTTGTAATTCAAGTATAAACGGGAGAATTATTTAGTCATATCACTAACTTTATTTAATTACTGTTATCTAAAAGCAATATATCCTTCATTTGTTACATATTTCATGCCACACAAGATTTCTAAGGTAAGCACTTTAAGGTTTACATGCAAATATTGATATATCTTTCCATATATACATCTTTTACAAGTCGCACTCATGGAAACATAGAAACATAACTTTACAGGATTTCCATTGAAACCCTTCATGTAATCAAGAGAGAGAGAGAGAGAGAGAGAGAGAGAGAGAGAGAGAGAGAGAGAGAGAGAGAGAGAGGTCTGTCCATGTGAAATGGAAGAGTAGCTAACAGTTTTGTATTACTAAGGCTGATGAAGCTGAAAGAGACACCATTACATGTACACACAATGTGTACTCAGATGTTCACATTATGTTATATGAAGGACAAAAAGTTGTAGAAACTTATCCAATCTAATTTTGCCATGTCGTTTGCACTGGAAAGTTCCTTTGGTGAAAATATTCAAAACTGATAGACTTGTCAGTATTTACCTGGTGAATGGAAGGAGGTTATTTAAAGATAGGGCATCGTATTTAGGGGGAAAATATATGGCGCAATAATAATGGGTTTTATTAATAAGCCCTTTTGATTTTCAGTGGTAACTAAAGATTTTTATGTTGTTGTTCTTGACCTGAAAATCGTTTATGATAAGCGATCTTTATTCTGAATGTATGGGGAAATGAATTTAAAAAAAGGATAAAAAATCAAAAGTCTGAAAGCGAGTGAATTCGCAAGTAGTATATGGTTATGAAAACTGAAACAGTTAAAATAACTGGGGATCTTGTGAAGAGGAATTTATCGCAATTCACTCGCTTACATACATACATACATACATACATACATACATACATACATACCAACAAATAGTCGTATCCAGAAAAAGAAGAAACAAAGCAAATATAAATTTTAGGACTGCATTTCTATTGATGGGTTAATGAGCATATATATGCATATTAATTTCAAACATCTAGTGCGGAAATAAAATATTATGAGTACTTGACGTAACTGAATCGAAAGTAACACCAAGTTAGAGCATTGCTACTTCAGATGTTTGTGGCACGTCTATTTCGCCTGAATTGAACAAAATTTGAATCATAAGCACAAAACTCACGAGTGTTATGGCCGTTATCGTTTAACAGGCTTTAGGCAGCTGCTCCGGATTTTTGAGCCGTTTTCATAATATATGTGCTTGTTGTCTGTCTTTGTATGATCCATTCTCAGTAAAGCGCGACAATTGCTCTCCGAGGTCTTTAGAGCTCTGTATCAAAGGCATGGAAACATAGAGAGTGTTTGAACAGGCTTCTATAACTTTATCGCTGTATCAAAGGCATGGAAACATAGAGTATTTGAATAGACTTCTATAACTTTATCTCTGTATCAAAGGCATGGAAACATAGAGTATTTGAATAGACTTCTATAACTTTATCTCTGTATCAAAGGCATGGAAACATAGAGTGTTTGAACAGGCTTCTATAACTTTATCTCTGTTACAAAGGCATGGAAACATAGCGAGTGTTTGAGCATTCTTCTATAACTATATCCCTGTATCAAAGGCATGGAAACATAGAGTGTTTGAATAGACTTCTATAACTTTATCTCTTTATCAAAGGCATGGAAACATAGAGAGTGTTTGAATAGGCTTCTATAACTTTATCAATTTGTCTTTGTTACAAAGGCATGGAAACATAGAGAGTGTTTGAATAGGCTTCTATAACTTTATCAATTTGTCTCTGTTACAAAGGCCTGGAAACATAGAGAGTGTTTGAATAGGCTTCTATAACTTTATCAATTTGTCTTTGTTACAAAGGGATGGAAACACAGAAAGTGTTTGAATAGGCTTCTATAACTTTATCAATTTGTCTCTGTTACAAAGGCCTGGAAACACAGAAAGTGTTTGAATAGGCTTCTATAACTTTATCAATTTGTCTCTGTTACAAAGGCATGGAAACACAGAGAGTGTTTGAATAGACTTCTATAACTTTGTCAATTTATCTCTGTATCAAAGTCATGGAAAGATAGAGAGTGTTTGAATAGGCTTCTATAACTTTGTCAATTTATCTCTGTATCAAAGTCATGGAAAGATAGAGAGTGTTTGAATAGGCTTCTATAACTTTGTCAATTTATCTCTGTATCAAAGGCATGGAAACATAGAGAGTGTTTGAATAGACTTCTATAACTTTATCTCTGTATCAAAGGCCTGGAAACATAGAGAGTGTTTGAATAGGCTTCTATAACTTTATCAATTTGTCTCTGTTACAAAGGGATGGAAACACAGAGAGTGTTTGAATAGGCTTCTATAACTTTATCAATTTGTCTCTGTTACAAAGGCATGGAAACATAGAGAGTGTTTGAATAGGCTTCTATAACTTTATCAATTTGTCCCTGTTACAAAGGGATGGAAACACAGAGAGTGTTTGAATAGGCTTCTATAACTTTATCAATTTGTCTCTGTTACAAAGGGATGGAAACACAGAGAGTGTTTGAATAGGCTTCTATAACTTTATCTCTGTATCAAAGGCATGGAAACACAGAGAGTGTTTGAATAGGCTTCTATAACTTTATCAATTTGTCTCTGTTACAAAGGGATGGAAACACAGAGAGTGTTTGAATAGACTTCTATAACTTTGTCAATTTATCTCTGTATCAAAGTCATGGAAAGATAGAGAGTGTTTGAATAGGCTTCTATAACTTTGTCAATTTATCTCTGTATCAAAGGCATGGACACATAGAGAGTGTTTGAATAGACTTCTATAACTTTATCTCTGTATCAAAGGCCTGGAAACATAGAGAGTGTTTGAATAGACTTCTATAACTTTATCAATTTGTCTTTGTTACAAAGGCCTGGAAACATAGAGAGTGTTTGAATAGGCTTCTATAACTTTATCAATTTGTCTTTGTTACAAAGGGATGGAAACACAGAGAGTGTTTGAATAGACTTCTATAACTTTATCTCTGTATCAAAGGCCTGGAAACATAGAGAGTGTTTGAATAGACTTCTATAACTTTATCTCTGTATCAAAGGCCTGGAAACATAGAGAGTGTTTGAATAGACTTCTATAACTTTATCTCTGTATCAAAGGCCTGGAAACATAGAGAGTGTTTGAATAGACTTCTATAACTTTATCTCTGTATCAAAGGCCTGGAAACATAGAGAGTGTTTGAATAGACTTCTATAACTTTATCTCTGTATCAAAGGCCTGGAAACATAGAGAGTGTTTGAATAGACTTCTATAACTTTATCTCTGTATCAAAGGCCTGGAAACATAGAGAGTGTTTGAATAGACTTCTATAACTTTATCAATTTGTCTCTGTTACAAAGGCATGAAACACAGAGAGTGTTTGAATAGACTTCTATAACTTTATCAATTTGTCTTTGTTACAAAGGGATGGAAACACAGAGAGTGTTTGAATAGGCTTCTATAACTTTATCAATTTGTCTCTGTTACAAAGGCATGGAAACATAGAGAGTGTTTGAATAGGCTTCTATAACTTTATCAATTTGTCTCTGTTACAAAGGCATGGAAACACAGAGAGTGTTTGAATAGGCTTCTATAACTTTGTCAATTTATCTCTGTATCAAAGGCATGGAAACATAGAGAGTGTTTGAATAAGCTTCTATAACTTTATCTCTGTATCAAAGGCCTGGAAAGATAGAGATTGTTTGAATAGACTTCTATAACTTTATCAATTTGTCCCTGTTACAAAGGCCTGGAAACATAGAGAGTGTTTGAATAGGCTTCTATAACTTTATCAATTTGTCTCTGTTACAAAGGCATGGAAACATAGAGAGTGTTTGAATAGGCTTCTATAACTTTATCAATTTGTCCCTGTTACAAAGGCATGGAAACACAGAGAGTGTTTGAATAGGCTTCTATAACTTTATCTCTGTATCAAAGGCCTGGAAAGATAGAGATTGTTTGAATAGACTTCTATAACTTTATCAATTTGTCCCTGTTACAAAGGCCTGGAAACACAGAGATTGTTTGAATAGGCTTCTATAACTTTATCAATTTGTCCCTGTTACAAAGGCCTGGAAACACAGAGATTGTTTGAATAGGCTTCTATAACTTTATCAATTTGTCCCTGTTACAAAGGCCTGGAAACATAGAGAGTGTTTGAATAGACTTCTATAACTTTATCAATTTGTCTTTGTTACAAAGGCATGGAAACATAGAGAGCGTTTGAATAGGCTTCTATAACTTTATCAATTTGTCTCTGAAAAAAGTAAAATTTTAAAATGTCTTATACAAAAATAAAATTTGAATAAAATTTGTTTTTATAGCACATGAGTAGCAAAAACCTGGTGTCCGCAGTCAGAACAAAGTGAAAAAGGCATGATTTTTTACCACCTAACATCATATTTAATGACATGTTCTACCCAAGTTTTGTAGATGACATGCCATAGTTTGTTTATAAATATTGAACTTTAACGGACAAAATGTATCTTCATTTAATTTTTTTTTCGGTGTATGCGTGTCCTCAAACTACATATCATTTACGAGTCCAAACTGCTGTAGTGTACTTAATAATGCAGTACATAAAAACTGCTGACTTAATACAGGAAATCAGAGAGCTAATATGATAAACAACTTAATAACATTACTTATTGTATGCGATTTACTCAGGTTCAAACACGATGCGAGGGTTTATGTGTAAAAGGCAACCGTAATTTTAGATATGTCATTTACGAGGCTTTCCTTATGCTTGCTGACATATTTTCAATATGAGCGAAATAATGTAATAATAGGCTTAAATCCGTTCTATATACATGTGGGCATGCTTCAAATCAATTTTACATTTGCTGGAATGCTTACTTTTAGGCAAACAGTTCAGAAATAAAATATTCTAAAAAACCGCATCATTCACGAGACACATGTTGCATTTTCCTGCCAGTATCACTATCTATTTCGCGTATTTAGGCTTCTTTCGGTTCATTTGCATCAATAACGACTACCCGGATGTATTAAAGTTAAACAGCCGCCATTTTTGTGAGCAAGCTACGCGTGTAAAAAAAAAAAGTGGAATTTGGGTGAGTATTAATGTTTTATTCTTTCATGCGATGTTTGCACTACATAATAATACAAATAATTTATGTACGTGTATGAAACCCCAATCTAGCTTGTCATAGCCTGTAGTTGAATATATATTTACATTGTGTTGAGAAAAAACGTGTTGATATGCATGCCCCGTAAATGATAAATTTGTCCCATAAGTTATTGTTATAAACATCATCTAAATTCTTTATGGTGATTGGAAACACAATTTATATTTTATTTCAATCCTCAACAAAACGTTTAAAAGGTGTTTAATAAACATATTAATTACATGTAAACAAATAAACAAAAAGAAAATGTTGTATAATAATGCAAATAATATATTACACTCTATGACAAAACGAGTTTGGAGAGAAACTAAGTATCAATGATTGAAGCATATCTGCTTTTATATAACTTAGAAACATTCTTTGAAAAGAGTTAGTGTCTGTCCTTTCAAAACCACACTCCTTTTAGAATGTGACCATTGAAATGATCAAAATAGTAGTATCTGAAATGTTGTTCCGTAAATGATCATAGTGTGTCCCGTAAATGATTGATTACTTTTACAGATTTTTTAGTCACTTTCAATGTTTAGCTTATAATTGATACGAATAATTCGTGTCTCTTAATGAAAAAGCGTTTCCCTTTTAAAGGTTAAATAACATTTAAGGACAACGAGATGAATATATTTCATATGATAATACAACTAGCAGTTTTATGTACAATGTGAATAGTGAACCTGCTGAACTTATATTTTCTTATAAATTGTACATTGTAGCATGGCGAAAACAAAGGCACAGAGAATGAAAGGGTATAGGGCAAGGAAGAGGGCTGAATTAGGCAATGAATGGCTCAGAAGAGAAAATAGGAGAGTGACAAGTTACTTTGTTCCTATTGCAGAGTTGAGCAGTGACAAGCATATGAAAAGGCTTGACATGAATAAGAGAGATGCAACACAATACAGAAGGAAACGCAAATTTACCAATCAGTCAAAGAAGCAATCAGAAACTATCCATGACACTGAACATAATCCAGAAAATGAACAATTTCCATCTACATCAAAAGCAGATGATAACGGAGTAAGTAGTACTACCAATGAAAAGCAAGATCCACTGATAATTAAACTTCCATTCATGAGATCACGAATCCCATCTGTGGACAGTTCACGCCAATCTTTTGGAAAGAAAAAGGTGTCCCGCGCAATAGCTAATTCATATAGAAAGATTGAAACACTGGAAGACAAAAATGAAGAATTAAAGCGAAAGTTAGATAACGCTAGGAAAAGGCTACGAAGAATAGAACAGAAACAAACACCATCGACACCAAGAAGCGCTACGAAGAATAGAACAGAAACAAACACCATCGACACCAAGAAGCAAAACAGACACGTTATTGAAAGTGGCAGGGTCAATCCGAGTAGAGTTACAGAAATTAGGAAGAAAATATTGTTTTCAAAATGTTTAAGTGAAGAGGTGAAAAAAGCATCCGCTTGCAATAGTCAAAATGTTGTCAGGCGTGTTGTACCTGGAAAGGTCACGAAGAGATACAGGATGAGAGCAATGTTAGGACAACACACTAAACTGAATCGTAGAAAAATGATTGAAATGAAGAAAACTGTTGAAATTAGAAAACATTCTAAAAAAGAGGCAATAAGGATAAAGATCACGAGAGATATCGAAGAATTTCTTCAAAGAGATGATAATTCTAGGCTTCTACAGGTTAAAGCTGATGTGGTCAAAGTTTGAAAGGAGAAGAAGCAAAACCGTGTCTTAAATGACTACATGCACAATTTACATCTTACGTTTTTTTGCCGAATCAAGCTACAAAGTTTCACTGGAAACATTCTGTCGAAATAGACCGGTATCGGTAACCCTTGTTAACTTTGCTTCTAGAAGCGTATGCCTGTGCTCAAAACACCAAAACATTTCAAGGAAACATGGATGCTTGAAAAATCAGAAAGTAACCACTTGTACCAGTCCAGAAAAATTCGTAGAGTTATACTCAGAGGAGGAGTTAGGTGTCGCTTTGAATGGAATAACGATGCCATCTGAAAGGTATCAAGAGTGGAAGCGTGTTAAAATGCCAGATGGGAAAGACAGAATGAAAATAGTAGATCTAGAATTGCCAAAATGTGAATTTATTGATGTGCTGAAGAAGTAATATACAGATTTCGCTGAACATATCCGTGAAATCAAGGAGCAATACTCATCAATGAGAGAAATGAAGGAAAAACTTCCTGTAAATCACAACTTACGACAGATGGACTTCAGTGAGAATTATGCTTGTCAAAGTATGGAGGAAATGCAATCGGCATAATTGGAATGCAACAGCTGTCACATTGCATCCAACCATAATATATTTCAAATCCGATAATGGCGAAATGAACCACAAAAGTGTTGTTTTTGTATCGGAGGTTTAAGCACACATTGCATCAATGGTGATAGCTATTGTAGATAAGATCTTGAAAATAACTAAAGAGCATGTCACAGATCTGAAAGGTGTTCACTTTGGACAGATTTGCCCACATCCCAATATAGAAATGAGACTGTATTTCATTTGATCAGTCGATTTGAAAATGATTATGAAGTTCGTGCTTCATGGCATTTCTTTTGAATCAGGTCATGGTAAAGGACCATGCGATGGAATTGGCGGAACAACAAAAAGAAGCGCAGACAATGCCATCAAACAGGGAAAAGCAGTTATTCAAGACGCATACGATTTCTTTGCATGGGCAAAAGGTTCTGAACGGCATATAGAGTACCAGCTAGTTACACAGGAAGAGTTTGACCAAAGTAACATTGTTGAAATGCGAAACAGAGAAATAAAGCCTGTTAATGGTACCATGAGCTTACATAGTGTATTGGAGATATCTGACCAGCAAATTATGACAAGAGAAACAACATGTGTCTGTACAGATTGCTATACAGAAAGCGGTTTTAACGAACATGCAAATTGCCCATGGTAAAAACATAGCTTGATGAAAAAGCCGACAGAAAATAAGAAACTAGTTAGAGAAATGAATGAAACTCGAGAACAAGAGACACAAGACAACGTGGATAACAGACCTAACCAAACCACAACCAGAACTCAAAGAAAATGATTACGTAGTTGTATTGTATGAAAAGAAAAGCTACATCGAGAAAATTGTTGACTTCGATCATGAAGTCAGTGAAGTTGAAGTAACCTGTATGGAAGAGTGCGGGAACATTGAGGGCGGTTTAAATGGCCTAGAGTCGAAAACAAAATATGGAGGAACAGATATGAGATATTGAAAGTCATTTCAGAGCCAAAGGCAACTGGAAAAACATATAGAGTGTTCACTGTACCAGGATAGATTACTTTGTTCATGAAAAACTATAACGAGTAATCATTTGGTCATTTACGGGACAACTGAAAATTCGTATTCTGTAGTTAGTTTTATGTTGACTTTGCTAAAAATAGTTTTACAGTTCCAGTTAAAACTACGTATTGCGTTTTGAAATATTCCCGAGGACTTTAAAAAGGCAACTTTAGTCTTTAGACACAAAATATGTGTATTATATACAAGGGAAATAGTTATTTTGTTATTTTGTTTCTTGATTGAGTTCGTTCCGATAGTGTAAACAGTGCGTATCATGTTTATATGTTGTATTCTGCTTTATGATTCATTCCGTGTTACAATATTCGCTGTTTTTATTTATAAGAATAAGTAAATTATTTACGAGTCAATGTGAAGTCATTTACGGGACATACAAAACTTTCATCGTAAAAGTACAAACGGCTTGATGGAAGGCTTAAATGGCGAACTAATTTTAAAGTCTAAACAATGTTGTTCTATTGATGCAAAAATGATGTTTTATTTGTAAGATGCTGGTTTGTATTTGATTTTGACACATGAGTCACACGTTTAAAGGATAACAATTTAACTTTTTTGGTTTTTTCTTACTTGTCTCAATTTGATAATCCCTATCCCATGCTCAAATAAAAAAATTTATAATTAAGGAAATACAATCTAAACGAGCATAAATGAACATAAAGTTAATTTCTACGGTTTTAAACAATCTTCCTTTGCAAAATAATGACCAGGAGATGACTCGAAAATGATTGTAAAATATTGGCACTGATGTTATAAATCCACGAATACAATCAAAACGGTTAAACCTGTACTGGCAATACTTGGGAAATTACTTCTTTACATACTACAGATTACAAAAACCTCTAAAATAAGATTCTGTGCTAAAGTTTGAAAATTCTTTTTTTATGACCCCTTATGTCGCACTTTACTTAGAATGTGTCATCTACGTTATTGTGTTCATCATGCATTGGCTGTTCTGTTGGAATGTGTTTCTTTATTTGCTTGTTTCAGAAACGAGAACTATTAGACTTATTCTCAGTCGTCTTGCCCCACTGCTATAACTACCTTTGTTGTTGAACACACCGCCATCACGTGATACTCGCCAGTTCACCCGTTTATACTATGATGGCTTCTCATTAATTGCATTAAATGACCATTCCTTGGCTCTCCATACTACACTGTGCACTAGACTAAACGACCTGCGACTATATTCATCATTACTTAAATGTAAATGGCAGCAACAACAACAAAAAATGTTAGAAAGCCGGCCAGCGTAGAAGAGGAAGACAAATTCCAGTTATCACCCTCTCGCTCTTTCCGTCAAGGCGATTTGAAAACTTGATCATTAATTTGGATAACTTAATTCAAATTCCTCTTAAATCGTCAACCTTTATGTCTGAGCAACCACTGCGCATCGCATTATTCAACGCCCAATCAGTAGGACCACCGGAAAGGCACACAGAAATAGTTAAGTTTATCAACGGTCAGGATATCGACGTCTTTCTCCTGACTGAAACATGGCTAAAAACATCAGGCGATAAGCCCAAGTGCGCGGATCTACCCCCCACCCCCGTTACTCCATCAAGTCGTTCCTCGCCACTCCCGCGGATGTGGAATTGCTGTCATTGCAAAGAACTCCATAATCCACCGTAGTAATAACACTACACACTTCAATTTCGACCACACATCGTTTGAACTGGTTCAAACCACACTCACATTGGAACAAAGGTCAGTCCATTTTTTCTGCCTCTACCGTCCTCCTCTTAGTAGGTGGCAACCTAATTATTCTTGGAGACTTCAACTTTCGCTTTGACTGTCCTGGAAACCCATACACATCAAAACTCCTAGATTCCATTCACGTGTTCAACCTCAAACAGTCAGTTAGCCAACCCACCCATAAACATGGTCAAATTTTAGGCTGGATTCTTCATAGACCTGATGATAATATTCTACAGTCTTCCTTGGTGTCCTACTAACTTGCATCAGATCGCCTCAGCGTCATATGCCATATTGACGTATCAGTCCCTAACTCTCCATCTTTATTTGCTTCTAAGAGAAACATCCGTATGATAAATAGAACCCAACTAATGCGTGACATCTAAGCAAACCCATCAACTTCATTACCTCCTATTGCAGAACAACTTGATAAGTGCTTGCGTTCATTGCTTGACAAACATGACCCAGCAACCTAGTGCAGAGTATCAATTTAAAAGTATTCTCCATGATATAGTAGTGTTAGGTAACAGCTTTGCACTGCTAAAAGAGAGCGCTGTAAGGATGAGAGGCTTTGACTTTTCACCAGCCTCACTATTCATAAGCAAATCTATGAAGCTGCTAAGAAGAATGTCACAAACATAGTCTATGCAGCGAAATCAGCCTACTATAGGACTAAGATCACTGAAAGTTCAACTGCAAAGAGCTCTTCGAGATTACTAACAAGCTAATCTCAAGGAACAAATGTACACCACTTCCAAAGTCGATCTTCCGGACCTGTTTTGCAAATTTCTTCCGTGACAAAGTACAAACCATTAGAGATAAGCTTGACAACACAATTTCAACTGACTCATCGTCACCATACAGTTGTGATACACAAATGCAACGGCAACCGTTTACAGCATCTGAGTCTGTCTCTACGGATTTCTTACGTACAGTCGTGATGAAGAGTGCCCTGAAGTCATGTCGACTTGATCCGATTCCAACATCACTGCTGCTTGAGTGCTTAGATTCAATACTGCATTCACTAACCGGTGTTATTAAAACTTCTCTATCATTTTTCAAAACTGCCATTGTAAAACCTCTGTTGAAGAAACCGACGCTTGACAATAACAATTTAAAGAACTAAAGTCCAGTTTCTAACATCCCATTCATGTAAAAAATCTTAGAAAAATTTGCTTAATCCTAACTTGTATCTCATCTGAATTCACATAGTCTTTTTAGCAATGTACAGTCTGCATATCGCCCTTGCCACAGTACCGAAACTACCCTTCTGAAAGTACTTAACGATCTTGTCTCTGCTTTGGATAGTGGAAAGATTACAGTCCCCACCCTTCTTGACCTGTCTGCTGCATTTGACAAAATAGACCATGATATATTACTACACCGTCTCCAGCATGTACTTGGCATTCACGATACAGTCTTACTATGGCTCAAGTCCTTCTTGGTCAACGGGACACAAATTGTGTCCGTAAATGGAAAACATTCCAACCCAGTTGATATATGATTTTGTATTCCACAGGGTTCTGTTTGTGTCCTGTTGACCAAGAAGGACTTGAACCATAGTAAGACTGTATCGTGAATGCCAAGTCATAGATCGTCATCAGGTGTCGCACTAATTGTACGCCGATGACACCCAAATATACAAATCTAACCACCCAACTGAAGTTGATGCTACCATCCAAGGCGTAAAGAGGTGCATTTCCAACGTAAAGTCATGGATGACATGTAACAAGCTGCAGATAAATGATGATAAAACTGAAGCCATTCTGTTCACAACGCAAAGACTTTCTCATTCACATCCTTTACCCCAAACAATAAGTATCAGCAACACCAACATTAAATTCACACAGTCAGGACGAAACCTAGGTGTTACTCTCGACAGTACTCTCTCATTACACCAACATGTCATGAACATATGTAAGACTACATATCTGGAGCTGAGACGCATCAGTCCCATTCGCAATATTCTTTCAGTTGATGCCGCTAAAACACTTGTGTCTTCCTTGATACTTTCAAGATTGGACTTGATACTTTCAAGATTGGACTATTGTAATTCACTTCTATCTGGTTCGTCTCAGTATCTACTACAGAAACTTCAAAAAGTTCAAAACACAGCTGCTCGGATCATCCTTAGAGTACCAAGAACCGAGCACGCCTATCCCCTGGCCTGTATCCTACGCTGACTACCCATTCGATCCAGAATCAAACACAAAATTTGTTCTCTATTCTACATTTCGTTGACTGGCTCCAGTCCAAAATACCTATCTGATCTCACTCATGTGTACACCCCAGCAAGATACTTTCGCTGCTCTTCCGACACTCGTATTCTCATTATTCCCACTATCAAAACGAAATCATAGGAACAACGTTCTTTTGCATACCAGGGCCCATGTACGTGGAATGAATTGCCCATTTACTTTAGACACAAGAACACTGATCTTATTCAAGAGCGCTGTTAAAACGCACATATTTCTACTGCAAGAACAGACTTAAAGACTTAACAATGTTTCCTTACCTTAATTATTTTCAGCATGTTTTTGTTTTCTAATTTCATGGTGTTTGTTTTTATAATCATGTTTTTATATATGTTTTTTGTGTTATCTGATATTTAGAGCTTCTAAAGATTAGACGCTGTACAAAGTCCTCATTATTGTTATTATTATTATTATTATTATTATTATTATTATTTCAGAAAGCATTGTGCATTTTTATGATTGGGCTGAATATGACCTTTATAATACGATCTATTTGAAATTCCTTCAAATGTAAAAGTCCTGTTTATGGGAAAAGACCCTTTGTCACATATAACAAGAATCGACTGCAAATGTGAATACAACTTTTATAATTTATATATTTCTTGATGAGCTTGATGAGCTTCTATAATGATCTGGCAAGGAATATTTATTGACTAGCAAATAAAACGGAATAATCGCTATTTAAAGGTATGTGTAAACAGATTTTAAACAAAATTACACCTTTATTCGGTACAAGAAATGCCTAGTAAATAGATGACCTGCATGACTCCCATAGCGTTATTTAGCAAGACCCTGGTGTTCTAGAAATATTACTAGACTGGTTCTTGTCGTAATTGTAGCCCCTGATTACGACAGGTACGAGCATTTGTCTTGACCTTTCCTACAACAAAATGGCCACGGGGACTGTATCTAATGTAAACAAAATGGCTGATGTGCAGATGATTTCGGAATTTCATTGTACTGATAAAAAAACTATGTTCATCAAATACTATTATTCGAGAAAATAATAAGTGAAACTTTGAATTTAGTGGGAGTTTTTTTTAAATTTTTTACAGAGGGGGATGTTAAAAAAACGACATGCAGCTCTCGAAGAATTGATACAAGAACTGGCGTTCGGGAGGAAAAAAAATAGTTTCTTTGTTCTATTTTGTATACTGACAATAGCTTCTTAACACATTGAAGGTGCAATATTTCATCTATTATTTATTGCAACAAAATGTTTTGTGTACAGTAATTTTTTTTTCTTGTATCACGACCGTTACCCAATCTGTAAACAATGTATATAGACATTGATTGTTACAATGGGACAGGTATGGTGTGCACAATCATGTGAAGACAAATTGATCAAGAGAAAGAGAATATATGCTTCAGATTTTTTTTCCCTTGCAAGTTATTGTAGATTGATATGGTTGTAAAAAAAAGTCACTATTACTTTTGTTTGGTTTAACTGTCAGTTTACATGGTTTTTAATCATTCCAATAACTGCCCTGCTTACCTAAAGTATTGATATGTGAACAAAATTCTAAAGTCACCATAAAGTCCAATACAGACAAAACTTAAAAAAAGAAATAATTTTGTTTTTGTCTGTGATGTCCAGAGGCAAAATCAAAATTATTTGTTTCAGTTATATGCATTAAGTATCAATATAATTGTGCTGATTGAGAGAGATGTGAAAAGAAACATTGATCATAATACTAGCAATTGGACAAAGTATGTTACAGTAACGTATTCTACACATCATGATGTGTGCTCCTCCAGATGTATCCACTCATCAGATTTCCCCAATATGCAAACCTCAGTGATTGAAAACAAGTTTGAGCAGTGCAGTTAAAGTAACTTGCATGAATTAGTGTGATGTTGATTTCAGTATGAAGGCTTACACATATTAACATGGGGTTTTCACTGAAAGACTTTTTGTGATGTTTAGTTTGCCCTAAATGAAAATGGTGCAGATCTGTGATGGCAGATTAGGGTTTATGTTCTTTGCATTTGGACCCGGCTTATAAGCATGTATATAAAGTGGGCACTATGTGGCTTGCGCCTGCCTGTACTTTGATTTTCATTATCTTTATAAGTGGCATTGTCTTCTACAATTTGATGAAGTGTGTCTGGGTCTACCAGGGCTAGAGTATGGGGTGTTAGGAAATACACCCTGTGTAGCTTGTGTCTACTTGAGTAAGGGAGTTTTTGTTTTATGGCTTTGTTTGACAGTCATAGATAAGAGTGTAGGTTATGGGCAAATCTGAGGATGGCTCTGGCGACGCACCATTTTATTGGTATGCAGAACTATAGTAAGCATTTTTTAAAGATAATAAAATTTTTAACAGCATCAGTCACATTGAGGATTTACCAAAAGCATTTAAGTACTTAGATGAACAATATCCATGATTACAAAAATACAAGATAAATGAATAATCATGATATTCACTGAGTTTGACAAAGTACTTTTAAGCAATTGTTTACCTACCCACAATCTTGCAGTATGAATGAAATGATGCAAAATGATGTGTTTTCATCATTGAAAATGGTAGACATTGTTAAAAGGAAGAAATGGTCTTATCTTGATTTCCTGGAAATTCTTCTGTGCAGTAGAGCATCAGTCCCGTCAAGGGACTCTTGTTAATAGAGCAAAACAAACTACCGGTAACCCTTTCAAATTCGTTATTATTATTATTATATCAAGTGACCACTGTACATCTTAGTGATATTACACTGGCATAGAGTGTAATCACACTTGCTATGAAGCAGGCATAGTGTGTAATCACACTTCCTAACAAACTTAGTAAATCATACTTGCAAGCAAACTAATTATGTAGACTAGATAATGTACATCTTAGTGATATTAAGCTAGCTTAGTGTGTAATCATAAGTGCTAACAAACTAATTATGTCAACTGGCTAATGTACATCTTAGTGATACATGTGTTAAGCTGGCATAGTGTGTAATCATACTTGCTAACAAACTAATCATGTTGACTAGCTCATGTACATCTTAGTGATATTAAGCTGGCATAGTGTGTAATCATACTTGCTAGCAAACTAATTATGTCAACTGGCTAATGTACATCTTAGTGATATTAAGTTGGCATAATGTGTAATCCAACTTCATAATAATAATAATGACTTAACCCTTTACTGCATGATGACGCCTTTTGACGCCAAACCCTTTATACTGCATGATAACGCCTTTTGACACCTTTCATGACAAATCCGATTAAGATACCCAGAACTACCAAAATTAAGTCTTTGTACCCAAAACTATCACTTATATGGCAGAAAGAATGAATCTAGACAATAAATATGAAGCAAATCATTATTTTATTCGCAGGATTAAAGCAACTGCACAGTTTAATCTACACACATCAGTTGTATGTAACAGTGTATCCGCCATTTGTAAACATGTGCTCTGCATCTCGCAGTTGCGACGTGAAGACATTAAAAATTTTGAATATTAGAGTTGAAAGATTTTTGATAATATACACGGGAATATGCCATTCTTTGAACTATTCTAGTTTATTATTATCAAGGTTTCACCAAAAAAGAGGAATATGAGAGCAAACTCGGTGATCTCCCCAGACATTTTCAATAGCATTGGGGTACGCACGTTTTGGGTCTTAAAATGTTTTACAAAGCGCGCATTAACGCCATAAAAATGTCATAAAAATGAAACAAATTAATATCAATGAAATAAAAAGAAGTGCATATATTATTTACCTAGGTTATAACAGTAACAACAGTGCATATCTCATTTATTTCTTAATTTAAATCAATGATATTCGTCTTTCTTCTTTTCACCATATAAACTGACTGCAGCATCACAATTAAAGTCTTTTGAGGGTTGTCCTTTAGTACTGATTGTCATCAGGTGGTTCAGTACCCTCTGTGACAACCTATTCCTTAAAACACTCTTAATTCGATTCATCGATGAGAATGACCTTTCACAATCTGAAAAAAATGGAACATAAAATTTATTAATGGATGTACAAAAAAGAGACAAATATACCTGAATCCTAATTAAGTTAATTACCAAGGAATCAAGCCCGTGATGTGTTTTACAATAATCATCACAGAATAAGATAATATATATTCCTTTCCATTAGGAACAATATATCAAAGTGTTTGCTATTTTAAGCTAAAATATTGTTCAAATTTAAAACTTTTATTTACCTGCTGTTGACACAGTTAGCACTAGGGCAGCTTGGGTGTAGTTTGCGAGAAGTGGGATTCATGTTGTGTTTCTGGCACAATTTACACAGCATACTTGCAAAATATATATGTAATTACATAGTCTTATTTTCAAGAATTTAATATAGACCGGGTGGAATAAACTTTTGAGGTCATGATTTTACTGAATAATCAGTAAGCATATGGATGAAACTATTTCAGTTATATTTATAAAGTAATACTTTTTATTTATATCTTTTCAAATCAATAAGCATATGGATGAAACTATTTCAGTTATATTTATAAAGTAATACTTTTTATTTATATCTTTTCAAAAGAGGTAAAACTGGAAGATAAAAATTGTTCCGTTTATTACTTGGATAGACAGAAAAGAGAAATGAGAAATTAATAGGAATAGGGCAGCACTCACTTAAGTTAGCAATATGGAAAACTTACCATCCGATCCAGCAATTTCCACCCAAGGGAATAATGTCTTCCATTCATTATTAAATCACGTCCTGCGTTTCTTGATATCATTCTTTTTGGAAATCATGCTGGCGCTATCGGAATCAGAATCACTGCCACTATTTGTGACGCCATTATCTGATTGTCGTAACCAGGTCAACATGGGGCTAGTTGGGCGCTAGGTAATTTTTCGTTTCTTGGAAGGTGGTGTGTTCATTTTTCACAATAATTTTTAATTTAATCGGTGTAACTGCTTTGGCTGTTAATGAAAACGACTGACATATATATATAACACACTACCAGTAGACTCCATTGTTGCTGGCCAATCACGTGACTAGGTGCAGACGAAACCCTTACCAAAGGTCGCGCGCCGGTGCGCACGCAAGCCAAGTACAAATGATAATGGTTAAGTGAGTGAGTAATTATCCTGGATTATCTTAATAAAATACCCCAGAAGAGGTAAGAACAGGTGTCATTTGAGTGGGGCTTTGAATTAGGTGACAGGATGTTTGTTTAACAGATTAAGTTTATAAGGGTAGTGGGAAACATCAAAGCGTAGTGGCACAAGAGCATAGCGTAGCGGCAAGTTCTAAAGCGTTTGGGGTTATCGGATTTTGAAACGATAGCGTAGTGGGCCCGCTACGGTAAAAGGCCCTCGGGAGAACACTGAAACTTTAAACTTTGGAACGAGGCTATATGCTAAAAATAAGTTACTGTTACATGTTCACTTCTTAAGGTCGTATCCATCATGTAACCAAACAGATATGACCAAGAATCACCAATTTCACAGAAAAATGGATTTTATATATTTAAAAGACATTTACTCGCTAATTGTAATACTAATCAGCACGAAAAATATACAAATGAAGTCCTCGAATATTCTTCTATTTTTAGAAACACGGAAAAACCATTAGTCACATGGCACAGCAAATTCTGGTCAACTCCAGTAATCGATAGCGCATGTTTATCGCGGTTTTATTTGGGATTTGCCATTAGAAAAACATGTTTCAATACTTTTAAATCATTAATTAATGTTGCATATCATTTTAAAATCATTACAGCTCATAATTTGTTGAATTTCATGAGAAAGTTGATGCACGATAGCGAGTACTTCAATGAGTGAATCGAGCACTTTATATTTCGAAAACCATTAAAATCGTTAAATATACTAAATACTGCACATCAATACTGATTTCGTTCTAGATTGCCACCCCCTCATCCCCATCCCACTCCTCCGAGTTTTCAAACATCTGCTAGAACTTTCGTTTTTAATAGGTAGCAATTTCATTACTTCTCCCATGAGCACATTTCAAGTTGCTTTCTGCATTGATAATGAGAGAGTATGATGGCGGGTTTTATGGTTTTGAAACTTCGACAACCTTTTTTGGTATAGAAAATTGACACAAGTACAAAACTAAGCTAACATCATACTTTTTCATTAATAAGGGATACAGAGAAGGGATAAATTAATTTCATATTGGTCTCTGAATAACTTGCTCAGCAACAATAATGATCCTAGTACATGGGTATTAAACTATAATAAGGTATATACGACACATTATCATTTAAGTTGCAGTTTCATGATTTTGCTTAACAGAAAATGTGTCTGGGTTTACAGTTACAGAATACAGTACATAAAATATAATATATAATACAGAGTATAATACATACAAGAAATTGTAAACAGTCTATTTAGGAAAGCTTTAGAATTGAAAAAGACAATAAACTTATCTGTGCAATCAAGAGATATCATTTTGGCAGCAGGCAAAACATAATTTGGTCAGTGAATCTAAATTTTAGTGAAAAGTGACAAAATTAAAGTAATGATTTTCCATCTGTCACAGATGTTACAGGGCACATACTAACAAGGTAACCATTGCAATAGTTTCAGGCAAAAAAATTAATGTATCCACTCATTATTTGGCTTAATTTTATAAAGTTTTTGTTTGTGATTATTTCAAGATACATGCATCATTATTATGTCCTATTCATTCAAGCTTTACTGCACAGAATTTCCAATAATTTTTAACCTATGCAAGCCTGTCGACTGTAAAATATAATTCTTTTGTACAATATTTTAGATTTTAATTAAATACTTGTTAAAGACATCCAATTTTGTGCTTTTTTGTCATTCTTTTCAATAATGTTATAAGTTAAAAAAAATAGTGATACGGTTACAAACTGAATGCATTTCATAAGGCTATTATATTACACATTTTTTTTCCACAAACATTTTGACTGTCATGATTTCAGAGATATACATTCCCACTACCATTGACTGTCTCCAAGTAAGATATACTTCCTTTTAATGTTAATTTTGATTGAAAATTATTTAATGATTATTATTCCATGTGTAAGTAACGATGATATTCATCCTCTTTATTATTTTCTCATAATAAAATGTTTAATGATTGCCAAAAAACAAAACATCTAATATGTTAGATTAATCATATGATATGATGTCTTAATTTTCTTCTTAATCCACAAATTGACATGGTGAAATGAAATATCATTACTTCTGAGTAGTGTGATTCAGACATTGATCTTTGGGAATATTTCATGGTTTATGAAGACATTTGTAAAAATAAATTTGTATACAGCAGTTTATATTTTTTAATAATCCTTCAAGATCTGACATCTTTGGCACTCAGTACTCAAACAAGATCTAAAGAAAAGGATGCTCCTACCATATTTGCCTATAATGCCGTCCCCTCTGCCCTTTCTAGCATCCATCCCACATTGTCCAGATTACTAAAACACCTACTTAAAACTGTGCTATCTTCAAATAATTTAAAATATTATGTTTTATTAAATATAGAATACTTCAATGAGTGGAAGCTTCTTTGTTCTTTATTTTTAAAAGAACATCCTAAGTATTGTGACCAAAAGTGTGTTCTAGGGTTGAGAAATATTTATGTCCTTTTTGTTATGTTCCAAAAATTACACCTTTGCCCAAAATATGTGCCACATTTGTAACAGGTGCCCCTCTTGCATACCCCTCTGAAATATGAATTTCATATAATTTTATTTTTATATGACTTGAGTATTCAGTTTTAAATAAGTCAGCTTTAAGGAGATTCTTTCCATTGCCCATGCCATATTATATATATATATATATATATATATATATATATATATATATATATATATATATATATATATATATATATACAGTAGGACCCCATTATAGCACGATGGTCGGGGTCCACAAAACGAGATCGTGCTATGCCCGAACCGTACTATAACCGAACAAGACAAAACCAAGTCATTTAGCTGAAGAAAATGGGGGGGGGGGGGGGTTAAATTGTGGTCTGAAAACAACGTGCTTCATTGGCACCGTTACCATCTTAAATCAATGCATATTAAATGAGAAATACACATGCAATGAAAACAGAGATTGCACATATAATATTTAACTTTATTCAGAGAACCATGCATTGGTACATTTATATATACATGTCTAATGTATAGCATGAATAGTTAAAGCATCAACACGTGTACTCACCAACCGATCTCATGGCATGCGTAGGAGTGAGTCCATAATAATTCCTTCGAAAATATGCACACAGAAGTATAATATTTAGTCATAGATCATTATGTGTCTGAATTCAATGCAAAAAAATAATTATAATCGATAAATCATGTAAGGAATGATGAAGCACATTTACAGTGTGTATGCACGTGTACGTCCCAAGGTCAATAAACGGTGTAAGTAAAAATTTCATACTGCTATAATTTATCTGCTACGAATTAGAATACTTTATTGTTAATTTTCAGCTGTTTCTTGCTGCGGTCACGTTTACTCTTTGCAAAGTCAACCATATTCCTCAATTGAAGAATTCGAATGTAGATTGTCTAACAACACCGCTAAGCCACGTGTGCGCATTGGCGGTTTTCATTTTTTGATGTTTTATAAATCATTGCCGCATGGTTTGAACAACCTTTAGCTTTGAGATTGACTTTGATGATTGTCATTGACTTAAATTAATTGATTTATACATTCAGGTGCGAATCTTTTATCAACCACCCCATTGTTTGGTGCTTGGCTGTGTATGCAGTTGAATGAGCAAACATATGTCGGCTATTGTTTGAGCAACGATTGTACACAGAATGCACTGAAGACAAACACAAAGAAGACTTAATGACTTTATTGTTCATGTATCAGTAATAATGAGATTAACACTTGTCAGCTTTAAAATGAGCTGACATCTTTCAAAAATAAACTAAGATCAAAGTGCAGTGATTGACTACTGACACATTTGAAATGAACATTCACAAACAGTAGTTTAAGAAATTGGCGAAATTATTGTAAAATTTCGGTAGCCATGCCACGATCGTATTATATCCGAATTCATACACGATCTCTTCCCCAAAATGATAATTAATTTTTTACACATTATTTTTCGTACTTTGAAGAATTTTTTTTCTTTTTTCATGTACGAAAAAATAGATGAAATTTCGGGAGTCATGCCACGATCGTGTTATATCCGAATTCGTGCTATAACGAAGCGTGCTATAGCGGGGTCCTACTGTATATACATATAGAGAGAGAGAGAGAGAGAGAGAGAGAGAATCTACTATCCGATATTGAAATGGAATATTTATTTCAGCAGCTGATGCAAGTCAAGTTCTTGCTTTCTTTTGACAACTGTTTGTTTCTTGTTTTTTTTTAAATCCCAAAGTCAAAAAAGTACATGATTAATTATTTTCTAATTATGTTCTCCGACAAACAAATATTAAAACCATATGCTTCATCATCAGTGGTCATCGTGGTATATTCCTTGTGTCTGGATCAAAATAATGCAGCACCTAAGTACATGCATATGTATATATGTGAATAAATACACATGATATTGATTATACTACTTTTATCGTAACCCTTTACTGCATGATGACGCCTTTTGACGCCAACCCCTTTACTGCATGATGACGCCTTTCATGACAAAACCGGCTCAGTTAGATGCACAGATCAATTTCGTCAATTTGAATTTTTTTATTATTAAAAAAACAAACAACAAAAAAATGTTGGGAATGGGGTTGGGGAAAAAGTGCTAGGGTCGGCAATGAGAAACAGGGATGGACGGAAGACAGGAAACACACATATTTTTGTTTGGCCTTAGCCAGCTTTAAGGAGATTCTTTCCATTGTATATTGAATCTACTATCCGATCTTGAAATGGAATATTTATTTCAGCAACTGATGCAAGTCGAGTTCTTTCTTTTGACAACTGCTTCTTTTGGGTTTTTATTTAAAATCCCAAAGTGAAAAAGGTACATGATTAATTATTTTCTGATTATGTTCTCTGACACACGAATATTAAAACCATGTGCTTCCAAACAAACTACAGATAACTGTATCTTAGGATATAATAGCTTGTTTCATCATCAGTGGACTTCGTGGTACATTCCTTGTGTCTGGATCAAAATAATGCAGCACCTAAGTACATGCATATGTATATATGTGAATAAATACACATGAGATTGATTATACTACTTTTATCTTCATGGTTTTTATGAATTGGTTGTCATTCTTCAACTTTCTTTCAGCATCTTTTGAATTTGAACACAGGTATTCATATTTTGGAGATATGGTATAAAATCAGCTTTAATATTTTAATATCATCACTGCATTGTTTAATTGTTACCATAGTACCGTAATCACTGTAAGTCTTGGGACACGAAAAAATAATTATTTGTTTTCTTGTCCAAAGACTTATATGCCTGTAAAACATATAAAATTTTCGGTGTCCCAAAACTTGTAGACACAAAAAATGTAAAGAAAAAAATGGGAAGATCACCATACGTCACACAGCAGTGACGTGCTCTTTTAATTACCACGTCATTCGTCAATAAACTGTTATACACTACTATGATTGTTTATTTTATTATTTTGCATGTGCATATTTTCCGATTTCTGCAACTTGATTTAAAGTAAAGGTAAATAAAGACTTCATAATTCACGGGCCGCTTACCTTTAAGGGAAGACCTATACTACAGTGTACAGTAATTACACAGTGCAAATCGTACTTGGCGTCACTTATATCCTTGTTTATTCCCAAAAATATTCGATGCAGATTTTGCTTTATTCATCATTTTTACCAAATCACATTCTTCCAGATTACATTTCAGCTACACGTTCATTGCTGTTTCATTTATTTGGATTCACGCGCTCAACAGTTACTGTTTCAGTGGTATAAGCGATCCTACAAAGTGATGTAATTTATATGAAAAGGCACGCGTTTAATTTTATAAAGCACATAACCAGCATAAATTCAAATAACTTATCATATATAATATATGTTGAAATTCTGAATAGATCGATTAAGAGCATCATTGATCCATTTTAGTTTAGAGTTTCGGCTTCACAAAATGATAATTTTCCACGCATTATTCATTCCACTTTTGATTTTGGCAAGCTGGTTGTTTTGGCGTCTCCTTTGTTTATAATTGGCGGATTTGTCTTTTGTTTTCCGACAGCAATTGAGACCAGTTAATTGTTAAAACCCTGAAATTGGCTTGGGTAAAGAGGAATTTTGTCCAGCGGCAATGCCGGTACTTTGATGTGTGATTGGCTTCTACTGCGTACTATTAGCACGATTACCGTAACTGAGTAAACAGGACTTATTTAAGGTCGCTTACATCAAAGCAAACTACCACGGAGTTTTTATTTTAAAAGTATTATTTCTTAAACTTCTTTATCGTATTTTAAAGATTTTATTTAAGTTTAGTGCAGTGGTGCCTATGATTCGAATCAAATGTATGTACTTCATTCATCACAAGTAAAATCTTCAAACTGTGCGTGGTGACGCCATGATGTAAACATGCGTACAATAAATGCTAGAGTTGAAATTAACACCATTTTCATTGTTCTCATCTTGGTATCACATTGTAATGAATTAGGTATTTCCATTTTCAGGGGGAAAAAAACTCCCCAATAATTACAGGTGACTTTCGACAATTTTAATGCAATAATGCATAATCTGACAATAGTAAACTAGAGCACAATAGGGAGAAGTTATTGTTGAATGGGTATAACATACCGCTAATGCTCAGTTCTTGTCATCGTCTGATAAAATTATACATATTTTAATTTGATAGAAATAATAAGAAAACAGAGAAAATTCAATATATTTATTGACTTTTCAAACAAATTGTAATAATTTATAATATTTCCATGTAAAAATTCATAGTGACAGTCACCCACGAAGGCCAGTTTATTTTACATGAGGTTTAGATCGATAAAATACGCCGATCGATCAGTAGAAGAAAAAAAATGTTTTAGGTGTCCCAAGACTTATAGTACATGAAAAAATTGCTTTAAGTTCGTGTCCCAACTTTTATAGGTCATACAAAAATTACTTTTGAAAATAATTAAGGGTGTCCCAAGACTTGTGGTGTCCCAAGACTTACCGTGATTACGGTAGCACAGCTATTTGGTATAAATTTCAACAAATTCAATGTTAGACCAAAATACTTTTGTATATTTGAAATGTTTAAGACCATGCGAGTACATTAAAAAAAAAAACATAAGCACAGAATATACATCTAAAACTTTATTGACTTCAAGTGCTCAATCTTAACACCTAACTATTGTGCCAATATTTGGTGCAACTTGGACAATCCAAGCCAAATGAACAGAAAATCTTGCTTTTCTAAAAAAAAATTGAAAGCATGACTGATTTGGCAAGAAAATAGTAAGCTTAATATAAATGAATAATGAAAAATATGTAATTTTGTCATGATTTGAATCACATTCTAGGCCTGATTTGGTTGCCATAGCAACCAGCCATTTCATCCCCTGTATGCTGAAATAAAGTATACCCAATATCCATCCAGTGTCCACAACAAATTGCCCACTATAAAGAAAATTATTATTGCACAAGAAGTAAACTCAAAAGTGATGCCAAATTATTGAATTAATGGATAAATCCTGTGCAAAACAAAACACTTGTTGTGCCTATAATTGGGTGAAACTTGGACAATCCAAGCCAAATAATTAGAAAATATCACTTTTCTCAATCAAAAACGAAAAAAAATCATAACATTACTGATTTTGCAAGAAAATAGTAAGCCTGATATAAATGAATACTGAAAAATATACAATTTTGTCATGATTTGTACACATTCTAGGCTGGATTTGGTTGCCATGGCAACCAACCATTTCATCCCCTGTATATGCTTAAATAAAGTATCCCCAATATCCATCCACTATGCACAACAAATTTCCCACTATAAGGAAATTTATTATTGTACAAGAAGTAAACTCAAAAGTGATGCCAAATTATTGAATTAATGGACAAATCCTGTGCAAATCAGGCAGTCCACCCTCCAGACTGATGCGCAGTAAAGAGTTAAAAGAGCGTGACACAATAAACTAATGTTGACTGGCCCATGTATATCTTGGTGCTATGAAGTTGGCATAGGGTGTATAATCCAACTTCATAACAAACTAGTCATGTCAACGGGTCCATGTACATTTTTGTGATATGAAGCTGAAATCAGCATTACTAACTTTTAAAAAAATAAAGAAAAGGATAACGTCACATTTTAAGCAGATTGTTATAATGATGGGATGAATTGTCTGACAACAGTTTAACATTTTTAGGAGTTTTAGTTATTGCTGTATGGTTTATTATTGATTTTATACCATGTTCTTTATCAACTTATGGGGTCCTGGATGGCCGAGTGGTCTAAGGCACTGACCTTTATAGATCACTCGCATCTCACCTCTGTCTGCGTGGATCTGAGTTTTGGCTTGATCAATGTAAGCTTAATTGCCATTAGTCTTCCATGGGTCGAAGGTTCTTCGCAAACTCTTCCTTCACCAAATTAACTGGCTGCCATGTATCATGTGCTAAAATGGTGTTAAACCCCAAGAGCACAATAACAAATCACTAACTTGCTGTATTACACATAATCTGAATGAAAATGAATAGAAATTATACTATTGTGAGCAGTTTGACTGATTAGAAACTTGACATTATGACAGGGTGTTTGAAATTCATGCAAAAAATGACAGGTGTGCAGTGAAGTTGTTCCACCATTCATAAATGTGCATAATGTTATATTTCTGACTAGAGCTACTTTCTTGGCTAGCTACGATGAAGTGATCCTATACTTGCAGTGGAGCAAATAAAACTATTGTCAAAGACAAAAAGATGATGCAAGTACTAATATACTACCTAATGTCATGTTGTCCCACATGCACAGGTGACATATTCAGTAAGGGTCCATCTTGTTACCAGCTTTTGGTTCACTTGAGAATATACCATCTTATTTTAAGAGTGCAGTTAATGAGCAGAGGCATCAAATAAAGGTAACGGTATTTAATAACAAAACAGGTGAGTCATACAAATCAAGTCATTTACATGAAGCGTTTTCTTCAAAATGGTAGCATGCTAATGTATGGACTACATCAGGATATGAAATACATTATGAGCAAAAGCATTTTAGGACAAGCAGCATCAGTTAGTAGCACAAGGTTTTGGTCATAAAGGATGGTAACACAAAGCTGTGACTAACATCAAGCAGCAAAGAATTACATATGCTGTTCTAACTGAAAAGTACTTCTAAATATTTAATACAGATGAACAGAGCTGAAGCATGCAAGTGCACGAGGATGCCGTGTGTCCAGCAGCTAATTAGCAATAAAGATTAAAATACTCTTGCTTACTTTATTATTTCATATATGCAGGGTTAATATGGTTACCGGTAGTATTGAATCATGCATGGTATGGGGGGGTTCAATAGATGTATTCATTTATTCATTAATCATCTCTAGAAAAGGAGGTGTTGGAATCAAGAAAAGAACCTATTATGGGTTCTAAGGTTTATTGGTGCTAAAGGTTCTGGTTCACTGCTTTTATGATTTATCCATCTTGGTGCCTTGGTTTGCTCACAAGCAGAATACAAAGTTCTGTTATATGAATTTAACACAAAAAAGGTGTGAATTTTTTAAGAAGAATAAAGTATCAATATAATTTTATTGAATTTAGCATGATAAAGTATAGGTGCATTAAATATAAATCAAGTTGTTACATGATGATGTAGGCTACCCGTATTCAGATTCTATTGAAATTCCAAAAAAGAAAGGAGTTCAAAACAAGTTTCTTCAAACAGAATCACAAAATAACAACTCTGCTTGTGTTATTTTGTGCAAGGAAATTATTCGGAAATTTTTAGCAATATTACCATGGCCACATCTGACTTTAAAGTTGGTTGAGTCATTTCAGAACAGTGAAAGGGTCAACTTCGAACTACGCTTCTTTGACAAAGACTAGAGAGTGGCAAAGGTCATTGTTGTTGTATTGGATTAAAGTCGCTTACCATCAACTGACATGTGCAACTACTTTAAGATGTATGCTTTTGCGCACTAGTTAATTTTTGCGATTAACCACAGAATATTGATGCCACCCAATCAAGTCGCAGGAAGAAGAGCGCCAAAAAGGCTGACACCTGGCTATCTGCCAAGGAGGAGAGGAGGGAGCCACATGGAATCCACATCCACAAAGCCCCGGTTCTGGCGCCTTGTTGACATCCTTCAATCACTCTGTCTGCTTCCACTTACTAACCAGCTGTTACTTTGTTGAGATGTCAAATTTATGCCCAGTTGTCTTTTTTCGTGGGCAGTCCTTATCATATTGCCAAAAAATGTGGTAGTCACATTCCCAGATCGAACAATCCAGAGTTGTGAATTTTCATATTAGGTAGTTTGTCTCTTTTTGTATATTGTGCGCACATTTTGGTTTTCCAAAAAGGTACCTCTTGGCACAGAGTAGCAGAATGTTTTTGGTGATCTTTGTTGGGATTTCGTGATAATGTTAGTTTAATTCATATCACATTATTTGCTGTTTCTTCAAGTTAAGATGTTTGACGATGTAATATTGACTTCACCTAAAGTTAATTCATAGTGTTGAACAAACTAAAGACAAACATAACATGCTGGGGATGCATATTGGACAGAAATACTGCTGAGTATTTCTATATACACTTTTCTAAAGATTGTGACAGATATTTGCCTGTTGATCAGATTCATTTGTTGATATGTACAGAATTTCTTCTATTTTCTTTAAAATAAATGCATGTTTTATGTTGAATATATTGCTGTGCACAGAGTTAGTGAATCACACAATGTATTAGGGTTGCAACGATTAATTGATATATAGATGTATCGATACCTTTTCTATATTGATACCCATATTGATACAAAAGGGGAAGAATCGATACAAAACGATGCTTGCTCTATACAAGTTACTTTAATCTTCAGCAGTCATAAATAATTATTAGTCATTTGCCTTTTCATTCTTTAAATTGAGAATTCATATGAGACAGCCGTAGCAAGTACATTTCTGTCAGTAAAGAAATTAAAAACTATTGACAACACCGACTCGCTTTCTACAAATTAACACAAGGTGACTAACTTGCATGGTTTGAAATCTGCCCCCTTCCCCCCGCCCCAATTCCATGCTAATTAGTTTATCCCATCTGAATCTTCAGCCACTGATAACATGTATCAACTGAAAGAGGACATCGCAGATTTGTTACCAATGTATGATTTAAGTACTTTACTGATCATTTAGTAACCACTTTTACATGAAATTTATCTGTTGCATCACATCTTGTCTACTTGGATGAAACTGAAGGCTACACTTTCGGTGTGTCATGCAGTGAAATATGTTACATGCAATTCTGATTAGTGGTCATTGTTTGTTCAAGTCCAGGGTAAAACAATAACCACCAATCATAACTAAATGTAGCGTGTTCACTGTTACATCCGGAAATATTGGCATCCAAACTCTATCCAGATAGATTATTAATGGGGAATAAGTTTGGAATGTCTCCTTTTACGTTGATATATGTAATCTGTTACCAAACGTGCCAATGGGATAAAAAAAAAATTAGCACAGAATCGGCAAGGGGGCAGATTCCAAACTGCACGAGTTATAACCATTATGTCAATTTGTTGAAGGTGAGGGGGTGTTGCCAGTAATTTACTTTTTCACTGACAGCAAGTGCCTGTTGCCACGGCAGTTGTTTTGTATTTGCAGGAAGTACAATGTGAAGGATTTGGTTGTTAGTCATCTCCGCTCCCACACTCTGACTTGTTCTAGATAAGATTTTCCTTGTACAAGGAAATTGCACTGTTTCTTCTGTTTTGAAGATTACATGTACACCATAATGCCTTCAAAATTTAAGTGAAGACATGAAATTGGTACACTGCTCCCTCGATAACTCATGCACAATGGGTCCAAAAACATAGACTGCACTATAAGCGAGGGCGCGAGTTACCGAGGGACCTAAAAAAAATTAAGAAAGGGATGACATCCCCGCTGGACATCGAGAAAACCGCAGTGGGGGTGGGTAACGGGGATGTTTAATGGCGGAATACTCGTTTTATAATTACATTGGGAATAATTGTCAATAAAGAGCTTTTTCTAATGTAGTTGTTTGCTTTTCTGTATAAATTACCTTTATTTCAAGATAACGAACCTCTGAAAGATCATTAACAACATTAGTCCAAGCGGTTTGAACAACACGTGTACGCGATACATTGTGTATTATGTCACTGCTTTTTGTTGTTGTTGATTCACAACTAAACAAGATTCCTTTTTTCAAAAACTATTGACATTTATTTCGTGAAACAACCATCAACATCGAACCTCGATTTATTTATTGTTCCATTAGTAAAATATGGATGCCGTGATTTCATATCAAGTAACAGTGAAACTTCGTCTCATCCTTGAGGAAATCCCTGAGTAGCATGTTAGAAAGTTCAATACAAACTCTGGAACTCGCTTCTCTGTAATGAACCGCATCTGTAAAACAAAGCTTTTATTCTCCAAGTACTCATTTGGCTTGGTTGTCTTACTATCTTTGATTACATTTGTGAATGAGTAGACTAATTTAAGGTAGTTTAATTATATTACTTACATAATAATATTTATAACAGTGTTCGATTGATCAATTGAAATGAGTTGACCTGACACACGGCCGTGACCACTAGCTCTTACGCAGGCAGGATTTGCACGCCTTTTAACTTTTCTGTTATTCCACCCCCTTTGTCTGATTTGATACAAAAGACGTAATTAACGTGATAATACAAAGGTCTGCTATTAATTGAGTGTAACAACACAACATATACTTCCGCAAGTCCGAGATAAAAACAAAAAAAGGTCGGCACATAATTAGATTCTCACGGAAAGGCTCGGGGTGATAGCTGGGTCAGTTGAATTTTAATTTTCACATTTGAATACAAGAGGGCTTATTGCATTTATGATGATTACACTGAAACCAAATTAAAAGATAGAACTAAAACACATATTTCACTTGACAAAACTTTTTTAATTGGTATTTATTTTTAAAGTGTTGCCACCAGTAGGCTTTAGTGACGTTTTCATAGATCGAAATTTCGTCGAATATTGTTATTTATAGTGTACTGAGAATGTTGTTTGGAAAGAAAATTGAACAAAATATTTGACCTCTTATTAAAAGTAGAAAATTTCATGATGATGATTAAAATTTCTGGGTACTAACCACTGGTTTTGACGATAAAACGAGCGATATTTTAAGGTTTCATTTACTAATTTTTGATTGTGATTTTTTTCACCTTCAACAAATAGGGTCAATTTTTTTTTTATATATAAATTTTCTAGTTTAAAAAAAATGGGATCCACGTCTGGTCCGTGTTATAAGCGGGTTTGCGAGTTATCCGGGCACGAGTTATCGAGGGAGCGGTGTAATAAGATGTTTTAAAAACATTCATTCAATGCAAAACAAAGGGCATGGTGACCAGGACGAGTCATGTATCTTATTGAATGAAGCAGCCTGAATTGGCCTAAAATGTTGAATAAAAATTAATAACAGCTAACAGGTAGTCTGTATGGAAGTTTTTTTTTTTTTTTTTTTCTTGTCAAGGATGAGAATGGCATATGAACAGATGATAATTCTATGTTTGCTTGTTGTCTGCATACTGGAAATACACCCAATATGTCAACAAATAAAAAATGTCAGAACACTACCATTGATAGACTTTCTAAAGATGAGACGACCATCAAGTTGATATGTGTATCGATAATGTATCATAGGCTGTGTATCGAGAATCGTATTGATATGTGACAGAGGTGTATCGTTTCACCCCTACAATGTATACTGTAAATTAGGTTTTGTTTGCAACAAATTCAGTTTTAACCATTGTTGCATCAAAAATAAAAGAACCCACTAACAATCTGGGGTGAAATGATACACTTTTGCCGTGTATTAATACGATTCATGATACACAGCCTATGATACAATACATTATTGATATACTGGTACATATCAACTTGATGGTCTTTTCATTTTTAGGTCTCTCCATGGTAGGATGGTGCTGTTTTATATATGTTGACATATTGGTTGTACATGTATTCTAGCATGCAGATTACAGACAGACATAGACTTATCATCTGTTCATATGTCATTTTCATCCTGGACAAGTTAAAAAAAATATTACCAATTTCATGTCTTCACTTAAATTTTGAAGGTATTCTTGTGTTATCTTCAAAACAGAAGAAATAGTGTAATTTCTTCCTGCAAGGAAAATCATATCTAGCAAAAGTCTGAGTATGGAAGCAGAAATGACTAACAACCAAATCCTTCACATTGAACTTCCTGCAGATGCAAAACATCTGCCATTTAATTCGTTTCTGTGAGTTAAAAAGGCAATTATTGACAACACGCAGTATTCTACAAATTAATAAGGTGACTTTAACTGGTGCAGTTTGGAATCTGCCCCCTTGCTGATTCTGTGCCAATTTTTTTGTTTTTGTTTTTATCCTGTCGGCATGTTCAGTCACTGATTACATATATCAGCAAAAATGGAGACTTCCCAAACTTGTCCCCCAAGTACAATTAAAGTACTTCAGAAATTAGACAATAGCCACTTTTGCACAAAGTTTCTCTGTTGCTTTGTATCTATTTAGATCAAGTTTGGATGCCAATACTTCTGGTGTGTCACACGGTGAATAAATTATAGTTCTGATTGGTGGTTATTGTTATACTCTGAACTTGAACAAACAATAACCACCAATAAGAAATGAATGTAACATATTTGACTGCGTGACACACAGGAAGTGTAGCCCTCATACTCAATACAAGTAGACAAGATGTAAAGCAATAGTGAATTTTTGCGTAAAAGTGATTACTTCAATCATACATGGTGAACAAATCTGGAATGTCTTCGTTACGTTGAAAGATGTTATCAGTAGCTGTTCATGCAGCATGGAATTGGCGGGGGGGGGGGGGGGAGACAATTTCAAACTATCCAAGTTAGTCACCTTGTGTTTGCTAATTTGCAGAAGGCGGGTAGGTGTTGTCAATAGAAATTCGTTCTTACTGATATAAGTGCATGTGCCGGGCTACAGCTGTCTCGGGTGAATTCTCAATTTAAAGAATAAGAAGCCAAAGAACTAATAATTATTCACGACTGCTGAAGATTCAAGTAATTTGTATTGGGTAATCATCACTTTGTATTGATTCTTCACCTCTTGTAGTGATATGAGTATCAGTATGGAAAAATATCAATATTTTGATATGTCGACTAATCATTTCACCCATACTAACAATATGCAAGTTACAACATTTTTGCTTTTCCCCTTCTTTATGCACCCTTTGGCTTTTAATCATCCTCTGCTGCATGCTAACCTGCTTTGTAACATAGCTACATGGTGAGTGGTATCTGTACTTAACCATATAAGCCATTAGCCAGGCCACCTTAGTATGGTGGAACTGGGGGTTCAGGTTAGATGAAGGCATGTTAAGTTACATCAGCATCCTCCTGGAGCACCTCATTAAAAAAATTTCCTCATAATTTTTATCCAAATTACTTATAAAACCTTAGTTAAATCAAAACTGCAAATATAACAATTGAACAACAGTTTAACAAAAACTTTTTTTTTTTTTTATTGTATGCTCGATGTAGTTGCATGAGAACTAAATAACAGCTGAACCACCTCTGGCTTATATGTTGTGTGCACTTACATATATTCTAACCAAACTCTTCTACATGCACGATAGTGCTATACTGCTGACTGTCTATTACAACATGTACATTTAGTTGAAAAGCAACATTTCTATTTTTTTTAAAAACCATTTAATGAAAATGAACAGTTTTACAACTATTTTGAAGCTTAACACAACTATATGACATCCTTTTTCTTTAGCCAATTGACATCAAATAACAATAATAATAATAGCAACTTTACTTATGGAGGGTGACACAGTTTGTCACTAATCCTGCTTGTGGCTCTCTATTATATGCACATTTACATTTAGCCGCACACACAATAAAGAATGGCATATACAACTCGTAATTCTTTTCATAAAAAAAAAAACAAAACAACAATACACAACTTCATACTGGGAAGAAAAAAAAAGTTAATTTATATATGGACATAATAAACATAAATTTTATAAGAATATGCTCCAGCTAGGAACATTGTGTATATACAGTACAAAAACCGTAAGACAACAAAGTGAAAGGTTTCAGAACTTATGCTTTTAAGTTGAAATGTATGTGTAAAATCAAACTGGTTCCAGTTTTCATTCACTACATTAGATTATAATTTAACTCGTTAACCCCGGGAGATTTTGTTCATTTTCGCGTGAAATGGGGGTAGGCAACGCATTTTTGGGGTTACATCTGAATGCAGCAAAATACATCTGCTTAAGAAAGTTTCTCATTTAACCGGATGCTTAGGTGTATCAGAAACATTGTTTTTGATTGGCTATTATGCTTGCACATGTGCAGACGGGTAAAAGTTGGACTTCTTTTTTTTTCTTCTTTTTTTTCGTATTGGACCTTCGATTTTTGTTCCCTGGCCTCTTTTTACTCCAAATCTCAAACTTATCCTACTTTTTGCAAAGGTTCATCTGTCTGTGTGCAGTTCAGACTGGTCTGCTTTAGATCTAAGGCCAAAAAGTCTCAAATCCGGTTCCTAAACTGGCAATTTTCGACCTAAAAAAATCGGTTCTCAAAAAATGCATTTTTTCCGCTGTATTATTTAATGCCAGTAGAAATTTGACATTATTTGGTATCATTGTAGAGCTACATCTGTCTACTTTATTGCAAATCCATCCACTTTAGTGTATCTTAAATGATGTTGATGTTACAGAGCTTGGAAGTAGGGTACAACCTCATGACGCGTAAACGTGGCGCTAGGGGTTAATGAGTTAATGCATTTGCGCTTTTCTAATTTCCTTTGGGATTGTGTTCCAAATTAGTGGCCCTGAATATTGAAAACTTTTCTTAAAAGGTTCTTCATTTTGTTTTGGAACAGGAAGATGGTTAGCCCCTTTACCTCACAGAGCCTATTGTTTTGTAGGCATTTATACATGTGCTCAATCCACACAGTGCACTGTGCTATAAATAGAACACCTGTTAGCTCTATGACTCAATACACATAGGCCTGTCTGTTACATTTATAGCAGTGTAGTATATCGTAAGTTCAGCATCAATTTTAGCCATTTTACCTTTTTGGTACACATCTATTATCTATAGATAGGTTTAAGAGTAAAATCTGATCTTTATAGTTGTATAATTATTTTTCTTAGAAGAATTTTTTATATGCTTTAAAATCTTGAGAGAACTTGTTCATCTTCAAGTCAGTGATGCACCATCACCAACTGTAGCTGACATTTCTCAACCTCGAAATCTATCGGTTCATTGTCTGCATCTACATACATGCTAAATTATCAAAAATCATTGTTGCCTACATCAATATCGAAGTCTATATCTGACTTACTGAAGCTTTCATAGTCATAATTCTAATCATCCAAACTCAAGAAAGTGCTGAACGAAATCTGCGGCCTCCATTTTGGAGAGTGGAGAATTCGACCTAGTTATTTGAAATAGATTACAACTAGATCTTGAATAGAACCACATGATCTGACGTAATGATCTTTTACTTAAATGCCTGTAGTAACTAAATCGGAGTTTTTCCCCGAAGGTGGTACTATGACAACCAGCTCAAAATGGCTGATGTTTTCTGTAGGTGTCCAAACACGCTTCCATGCGGATGGTGTATAGGCATCCAAACACGCTTCCATGCGAATCAGGTTATGCGTCCACTAGCATTTTCATGAGAATGGGGTAGAGATGTCCAAAAGCGCTTACATGAGGTAAAGGGTTAAACTGGGAGTGCTGCCTTGTTTTCTAACATGAAATAGTTCCTTGAGATATAATGGGACAATATCATTTTAAACTTTATGGACAGCTGGAAAATATTCACATACTGCTAACATTTTAATATCATTCACTGCATTTGGGATATTTTAAAATGACAATTCTCAAACAGCTTTTGATAACAGAAAATGTTTCATGTATTTTGATAAATAGTCTTTGCTCATGAACTTTTATTTTTCGATTTTCCAGATTAAATTTGGTGGAAATGAATTTAAATGATTTATAATAAACAAAACTTTATTGCAGTTTGTAGTGATTTCATGTTTAAGCTATACTTATGCATTATAATATACAGTGCACTTCATCTTAATCGTAGATTTATTGATGTGTGAAGATCTATAGTTGCTTTGTTGTTTATTGTTTCTTCATTGTTCCTTTGATTACTGATCAAACATTAAACATAAAAGCAGAATAAATTTGTGAACTTTAATTTCAATTTTCAAATTCAAAAACATATTACATCTGTGACACAACACATGACAATGTTGGGTCACCAATTTTCTTCAATCATGTCATCCATGAAAACCAAGAATTGTTTCTCCTCCAGGTGCCATATATTGTGCTGATTCTTTGCTTTTTGATAGAACTGAACTCGACTTATGAAGGCCTTTTCACTTACATCTCCCTAGGCACTGTACAACCTGCAAGCAAAAAGATAATGGAGAATCCTATCCTGTGGTTTAAAACAATTTGCAAACGACTGTAAAGCTATATTTTTCATACAATTCATGTACTACCGTATTCACGGCATGTTTTCGGACACGGTTTATTTTCGGACACCATATTTTTTGGGAGAAAATAATATTTAAATGCCTTGTAATTTTCGGACATCGCTGGACTATAGTTTTTTTCTATAACTTATGTTTTCGGACACAAATCTAAGAATATCTGCTGCGTCGTTTTCAAGTAAAATTCTCAGTGTGTTTGCGGGTAATTTAACCGATACAAAGTTCGCTTTATTTGGTCGCCAATTATAAAATGTGATCATGAACTTCCATGAACTAAAATAATTAAAAATTCTTATTGTATGTATGTATGTATGTATGTATGTATGTATGTATGTATGTATGTATGTATGTATGTATGTATGTATTTATGTATGTATGTATGCAGATAGACAGACAGATTGATAGATAGAGAGATAAACATTTTTATATTAAGCCATACACAATAAATGACAATATAAAAAGATGAAAAGAAATATGATTTAATGCTGTAATATATTAAAGTATATTATTCAATTTAAACTAGCTTGTCCATAGCCTCTTTTAGGTCCTCGGGCGAAAAGCCTTCAAATTCTGTATCACTGTCATCATCCGTATCGTTTAATTGTTCGGCGTTTCTGATCAGTGCATTTTCACTTCCGGTCAGATTGACACTGATGCCGCACACTTTTAAAGATTTCATTATCATTGTGCGTTTTTCCTTCAATATGTCCATGGCATTGACAACCCAGTCCAATACAGTCTGTTTGCTGGCTGTCTTGATTCGTCCGTTGCTGCTTTCATCAGATGATATTAACGCATTCGTAGCATCTCTGATGTATTCCGTCCAGCTGCGACGGAGGTAGCTCTTGACCGCTTTATTGATGCTCACATCAAGAGGTTGCAACTTGGATGTGCAGCCTCCAGGTATTATTGCTGGCACAACATTTCCGCGCCGCAACTGTTTCTTCACGTCATCAGTGATGTGAGCCCGGAACGAGTCCATAACTAATAGGGATCGCTCTCTCCTGGTGAATGGCAAATAAATTTCTTTAATCCATCGCAGCATTAGGGTTTCGTCCATCCACGCTTTCTCTTGCACTGCGATAATCCACCCTTTTGGTGCCTTCAGATCTAGTGTTCTCTTGCCCTTGAAAATAATCATTGGCGGTAATACGTCGCCAGAACTTGCAACGGCTAAAAGGACAGTAATGTGCCTCTTCTCTGCGCCAGTTGTACGAATCAGAACGCTTTTCGTTCCTACTTTGTCCACCGTTTTCCCTGGCACAAGATCAAAGTACATTGGTGTCTCGTCCATGTTGACAATAAAGTTATCGTCAAATTCGTCCTCCTCGCGTCTATTCATCACAAACTTGTGGAATGAAGTAATCTTTTCTTCCAAATCTTTGGGTAAACGTTGGGCAAGAGAGGTCCTGCTTCTGAGCACAAACCCATGTCTTTTCATGAAACCATCTCCCCAAGAACGACAGGCACTGAATTTACTCTCCGGAAATTCTTTTGAGACAAGCTCCTTAGCATATATACATATTCCCTCAACACTGACTGGAATTTGTAAGTCACGCTGAGTGAGCACCCATTGAGATATCTTGTCATCTATATCTCGTCCATATGAAATGGGTCGTCCACTCTTGGGCAAATGTCCATTTAAGTTCAAATCTGCAGAAAAGTCAATTTTCATCCACGTATTCACAGTGGATTTCGGAATCTTGAATTTTTCCGCTGTAGGTCTAATTCCCAGAAGTTTTGCATGGTTAACGATATCCAACTTTTGCTTTAATGTATAATGTTTATGGTGACCACGCACAGAACCGGGTGGAGCACTCTCGGGTTCAAGATAATCAGACTCGTCATCTAGAGCAGCTTTCTTCATGGGCAGTTCTTTTTGTGATGTATCCTCAGAGTCATTACTTCGAGGTCGCTTCTGTGGACGGCCTACTGGCCTCTTTGGAGACGATTTTGGCAAGGGAGAGTCCCTCCACGAACTCGGCAGTGCCTCCTCGCTTGTTGCATAACGCACGATAAACTTATCCATCAAAATTATTATCAGTACTAACAATATTATGTTTCACAACGACAGCTAAACTTAAATAACTTTTGATAGTGGTGGGTATCCTATTTATACTTTATCATGTAATTTTTCCATGGGTGGCTGGTTGTATTGGATAATTATTTATCATTGTTTCTTTTTTACAAGCTTGATTCGGCTAACAAAAATATGATTGGTTGTCAGTGTAGACATCGTTACACCCGAAACCACTTCAAGCAGGTGTGACAGTTATGATTGTGATTAGAAACCATGACCCCTGCTTTATCTCATTAAACAATAGGTCTGACAGTCTGTGCGGATTAGTGAATTCATTGGCATCGTGCAATAAAAACAAACCGATAATCCCTGAGGCATTATGTACCACGGGTTAAACATAGATATTGTTCTACAGGTAATAAATTGATTGTGGGTGCTACGTGTTCGGTACATCGAGTGCTCTTAAAACGAATTCCAGATGGCTTCCTTTTATTTCCAAACACACCGGTCAAAGAAATCCCACAAGTTATATTATTAACAATTATCACCTAGACACCTTGAAATCTTCGACATGAATCAAAACAATCTTTGAGGAGTCGATTGTTTCGAGTCGGCAAGCTCTGATCACTTTGAAGCTACCCTCGGCTAGGTGCCCCCCCCCCCCCAAACCCCCCCCCCCAAAAAAAACCCCCCAACAAAAACAGGAGAGAACCACAACAAATAGATCATCTTTATTTAAAAAATATCAACATTTTAATCACGCTGACTCGTATATTGCAACTTGCCTGTTTTTACCCTTCCTAGGCGTGCGTACAACACAAACCCTATAAGGAGCCTCTCACTCTTGTAGACGTCATACATGTATTTCTACTCTTGATACTAAAATGTTTCTGTTATAAATATCTTCAGAATCATAATTCCAAAATCTTTTTATTTAGTTTGTATTAATATCTTAATTACACAGAAATAAAGCTTGCGTGTATTTGTAAGGTAGATATTAATGATCACTGATTAGCAGAGGGTTAAACTGTGGATTATGAGATTACTAATATGGCGGTTCTTTTGGAAAATACACATACAATCATGGCTCTAATACATGTAGACAAAAATAGGCAAGTACCGGTAATGCCTGTTTTTCATTCATTATCCTTCCCTTGGATATAGACAGAATACATGTTTTACTTCATGGCAGCACGTCGTCATATGAGCTAACGGTAACTTCGTTATGGCGGGGGGGGGGGGGGGGGGGGGGGCACATTTATATTCCCCTGTATGTTTTCGGACACCAAATTAAAGAATTTAATATGTCTTCGGACGACAAAAAAAGTAATTATTTTTTGCTGTACGAAAACATGCCGTAAATACGGTAGTATATGAAAAAGTAACCTTTATCCTTCGATTTTGATTCAATATATAAAAAAAAACATTTCTAATATTTGAGCTTGAGCTGCAAATGAGATTCCAATAGTGCTAGTATCGTCTTTACCAGTGTTTATTATATGTATTTGTCTTTCAATATAGTCATTCATTAACATACTTAAATGTATGTACATATTCCAGTTCAACTCAATATAAAATTCTTGAGAAGACACTGATCTGACAAAGATTGAAAACATTTGTTACATGTACAGATGAAATCCCCAAAGATTTCATACTTATAGAGGTGGTTGTAATTTACAGTCAGAATATATAGTCAAAAGGGTCATATATGGGTTTTAATCTTAGAAATTATTTCAGTTGAAATCCCAACAAAATTGCATATTTATAGAGTTGGTTGTAATTTACATTCAGAATATATAGCCAAAACGTCATATATGGGTTTTAATTTGAGAAGCAGTTTCAGAGGGTTTAGATAGATTTCATTGGTAACCACAACAGCACCTTTCAATTTAAAACAACTATAAATGAGAGTCCCTTCATGGGACTGTCCGACTGACACTTTACTGTCCAAAAAGAATTTCAAGGAATTCGAGATAAGACCATTGCTTCCTTTTAACTGCTGAGTGTTGAAACCATATCTGATATTTTTGAGGGATTTTTTCGTAATAACCACAGTGACAACCATATTTTATATACAGTACATGCATCGTGTTTTTATGAAACACATCTTGGGCGTGGAGCTTAATCCTTTTCATGCTGTGCCGTCGTGGACAGGATATCGTGGTCCAGGGCTGAGCAAATTTTCTTTTTAACCACTAGTCCAGGACAAGTGGTTTGAAAAATTTCACTAGTCCCACCTTTCTATTCACTAGTCCCACCTTACTCTTCACTAGTCCCATCTTACTTTTCACTGGTCCCAAAATGGTAATCACTTGCCAAGATTTGATGAGATCTATGTACTTATCCATAGAAAGAAAAAAAAACGAAATAATATACAACATAATTATTTCTTAAAAGAATTTAATTTTTCAAAAACATTGGTTGTTATGCATTTGGCTTCTTCAGGTTCATGTATATATGTTTTAGCTGATGGATTTGAAAATATGTCCACGTATATGTCTGCCACCTGCACCAGCACTAAGCCAGCAGTTGAAAGGGCCTTTCCTAGTGGAGTGTCGGCAACTCTGACTTCACTGATTTTCTGCACATGCTGGCTAGTGTCATGCATATATTGTGCTACACAGGCCTTGTGGGGTCCAGACATGTCATGAGACTTGACTGGTTCAATCCTGAAATTGTCACTTCCACTGACAAATACACTGGGTGAATTTCCAACCTGTGCCAGTTTTGGATATTGTTTGCAGTAACTGCAAAACATCTTTCCTTCCGAGTCAATACATTTAAGCCAGGTTTAACAATCAACCCAATGCGGCTGAAAATTTCTCTGTCTCTTAGTAGTGTCATATTTGCCATTTTTTGCCATCACGGATTGTTGCTTATGTCTCTTTGGAGAAATAGCTACCGGACACTCAGTATCCAGCTTACGTTTTATCCCTCCATTTTCAAACAAATTTTCCTTCTCCGAATCGCCGTTATTACCTTCCTTGCGAAAATAATTTAGCAAACTCATTTTATCCACAGAGTAACTATCAGCTTGCTTGACAACTACTTCTAAAGTGATCATAACATACATTTTCTCTTTTAAATACGAACAGAAACAGCTCATTAATTAGCGTAATTGTTTCGCTTCAAACACAATATCGCACGTGGAAGTTAATCATCTGTATAATCAATTATAAATTAAAGAATCATTACTGTCATTTAATCAGTAAATAAAGGAAACCAACACTGATGTCGGTAAAGTACCTTTCATTAATTTAATTACACTGACCTGCTGGATTAAAATCATAGTGAGCCGCTCGTTATGATTAGCTTGAGTAAACTCAATGCAACAAAGCTGCTTACAACACTGCTAATTGATCATACTGGCTTTCTTTTGTTTGACGTGTTTTGATTTGCCGATAATTTGGTCGCTTAGCCCAATATGTAGTCAAGCGGTAACAGGATGTAAATGTATACACGAAGAGGGGTAGAATCAAGTATTCAGTATGCCTGGAGGGCATGATTGGCCAAATAAAGGTAGATATAGTGATTAAAGCACAAAAATAAGGACTAGCCCGACTTTTTTAAAAAGCACTTGTCCCGGACTAGCGACTTGAAACATTTTACTTGCCCGACTTCGAAAATTAATAGTCCAGGACTTTTGAAAATAATTAAGGGTGTCCCAAGACTTGTGGTGTCCCAAGACTTACCGTGATTACGGTAGTCATAGTCTACTTTAAAATAATTATACTTTATACTAGCCATATAGTAATAGTCTACTTACTTTAAAATAATTATACTTTATACTAGTCATATAGTCATAGTCTACTTTAAAATAATTACACTTTATACTAGTCATATAGTCATAGTCTACTTTAAAATAATTATATTTTATACTAGCCATATAGTAATAATCTACTTTAAAATAATTATACTTTACACTAGTCATATAGTCATAGTCTACTTTAAAATAATTACACTATATACTAGTCATATAGTCATAGTCTACTTTAAAATAATTATACTTTATACTAGCCATATAGTGATAGTCTACTTTAAAATAATTATACTTTATACTAGCCATATAGTAATAGTCTACTTTAAAAAAATTATACTTTATACTTGTCATATAGTCATAGTCTACTTTAAAATAATTATACTTTATACTAGTCATATAGTAATAGTCTACTTTAAAATAATTATACTTTATACTAGTCATATAGTCATAGTCTACTTTAAAATAATTATACTTTACACAAGTCAGAGTCATAGTCTACTTTAAAATAATTATACTTTACACTAGTCATATAGTCATAGTCTACTTTAAAATAATTATACTTTATACTTGTCATATAGTCATAGTCTACTTTAAAATAATTATACTTTATACTAGTCATATAGTCATAGTCTACTTTAAAATAATTATACTTTATACTAGTCATATAGTCATAGTCTACTTTAAAATAATTATACTTTATACTAGCCATATAGTAATAGTCTACTTTAAAATAATTATACTTTATACTAGTCATATAGTCATAGTCTACTTTAAAATAATTATACTTTATACTAGTCATATAGTCATAGTCTACTTTAAAATAATTATACTTTACACTAGTCATATAGTCATAGTCTACTTTAAAATAATTATACTTTATACTAGTCATATAGTCATAGTCTACTTTAAAATAATTATACTTTATACTAGCCATATAGTAATAGTCTACTTTAAAATAATTATACTTTATACTAGTCACATAGTCATTGTCTACTTTAAAATAATTATACTTTATACTAGTCATATAGTCATCGTTTATGTAGCATCGATAAAGTTAAGTCTAAAACACGGTGGTTGCTTGACCAAAGAGGATTATCATACTTGATTTTTGCAACACAGTATCATTCACCGACAGTAATTTAATCCAATGTTGATGGCTCTAGATTTATTTGACATCTTGTCAGTTTATCAATGATTTGTTTGAAATAACAGTCTCTTATACACTCCATGAATTTAAGATCTTTATCATGAATGACTCTTTCAGTTTACTTACACTTGTTAGTAGTTCATTGAATTGGTTATGATTCTTCTCTGTTGATAATAGGCTTTTGTAAATACATTCCACTAATAGTTTGTCATTGTCTTTCAGGTTGATTTTAACCCATCCACTTTCCCTGAACTCACTTGAACTTTTAACCTCGACTGATTTCAGTTCTCATTTTACATATACTCAACTTCCTCATCCACCTTGTGCAGGAAAATTATCAGGGAACATTTTGTAACCATTTATAGCTAACTCAGCTTTGTTTCATTTATATCTAGAGTTCTTAAGTAAAACTTCTGTGACCATAATAATATCAGGTGTTGTCTTTTCATGACTCATATAACGTAATGTAAATTCATCATACTTATTCATAAATCTATCAGCATTAGTATAGATGCATTTTAGTTCATCATACTTGCACACTTTAGAATTAGTCATTGTCAAAATCCATTTCATCAGTAATGAAAGAATGTTGAAGTGACTAATTTACAGTTTTATTTACAAGATTACCATTTATACTGTTTTTCTGAACCACAGTAGGCTCCTCACCAGGAACTTGAATTTCCCAGATTTTTCATTTTTCATCTTGACATCTTGCAATTTCTCTTTGTAAATTTCTCGTTCAGCTTTAGTCATATCATGTGTTATGCTTATTCTGTGAAAAAGACTGAGCTCATCAACTGATTTCAATCTGGGGAGGTTTTTAGGTCTGCCGGTTTTAGGCCAGAAGAGCTTATGGGATGGTCTATTGTCCATTGTCTGATTGTTATTGCTACTCCCTCTAAACTACTTGGAGGATTGTCATGTAATTTTACACACACATTCCACACATTCATCTCATGGTCTAGTTGGTCCTATATGAAAATGGTGTTATTGCTACTCCTCCCAAATAGGATGGTCATAATAACATTGGGCTTTCACTTAAAGACTTCCTATGTCTAGTTGGTCCTACATGAAAATGGTGCAAATCTGACATCCAGTATGGCCATCACTGCAGTAATCTTAAAAATCTTGTTCTCACTACTCCTCCTGAATGGATGGTCATATCAACATGAGGTTATCACTAAAGGACTTGTTATGATGTCAAGTTGGTTCTAAATGGAAATGGTGCAGATCTGACACCAAATATGGCCACTACATCAGCTATCTTGAAAATCTTGTTATTGCTACTCCTCCTGAATGGGTGGTCATATCAAAATGGGGTTTTGGCTGAACGACCTCTTATGATTTCTACTTGGTCCTAAATAAAAATGGAGCCGATCTGACATCCAATACGGCCACCATGCAGCCATATTGAAAATCTTGTTCTCACTACTCCTCCTGAATGGATGGTCATATCAACATGAGGTTTTTAGTGAAAGACTTTTTATGATGTCGAGTTAGTCCCAAATGAAAATGGTATTGATCTGGGGCCCAATATGGCCACCATTGCAGCTATCTTGAAAATCTTATTACTACTCCTGAATGGATGGTCATATCAACATGTGGTTTTCACTAAAGGACTTCTTATGATGTCTGCTTCATCTGAAATGATAATAGTGACAGTCTGAGGTAGAATATGGCCGCCATGGTAGCCATCTTGAAAATCTTGTTCTCACTACACCTCCTGAGCAGAAAGTTAATTTGATGTGGGGATGTAGGGTTTACACAGAGGATTTGATGGACACTAGAAAGGTCTATTCCTGCAAATTACACAAATCACTGTTAAAAATGCGAAGGATGTTGCCAAGATTTAATTCATATACACCATTACACCAGTTGGCATCAGAATTGTCTATTATCTGTTAATATTGGCCAATTATTATGTTTGACTGAAAGTTACAGTATGCTGTATACACAAAATTGGTGTTGAAAATATACACTGTATAATTGTGGCTGTACCAATATTGGAGTGTAAAGTTATTCAGAAATCTTATCTACCACACACTATATATTTGTGGCTGTACCAATATTGGAATGTAAAGTTATTCAGAAATCTTATCTACCACACACTATATATTTGTGGCTGTACCAATATTGGAATGTAAAGATATTCAGAAATCTTATCTACCACACACTATATATTTGTGGCTGTACCAAAATTGGAATGTAAAGTTATTCAGAAATCTTATCTACCACACACTATATATTTGTGGCTGTACCAATATTGGAATGTAAAGTTATTCAGAAATCTTATCTACCACACACTATATATTTGTGGCTGTACCAATATTGGAATGTAAAGTTATTCAGAAATATTATCTACCTCATAGTGAGCTATTATTCATGATGTTTTATTCCTTTTAATGTTCTCTTTATAAATTTCAGGCATACAGTAAAATTCCTATAAATTAAATTCCATATATGTAGAGTTGCGGTGTAGCATAACTGGGAAAGACAGATGCAACAGGCCACCATTTACGCTATCTGGAAAGGCTATTCGCATGGCCACCATGTACATAATATATGTAAAGCTTATCATCTCGTTTTCCTTGTATTATGTGGGTTTAAAACCCATAGCCATCTTTATGAACATTGCCATTTTCACGATTTTGACCTAATGTAGTATCTACATGTAGCATGGCTAATGTACCTGTGTTTTTTTAGTAAGAATGTAAGTACATATAATGTAGTGGAGATGTGTACTCTGTTAAGTGAAACAAAGACAGGGGTGAGTAACTCTTGCAATTCACTTGTCCCAGGGATGAGTGCTTGACAAAAAATTGTCCTTAGCACTGCCTTTTCCATCTGCTACTGATTTTTATGTCTTGTTTTTTTAATTATTTTTTATGGCACTTTTAGCACATTATTGGCTAGATCATGCTGAGGAAATGGGAAGTAACTGCTTTTCCCATGGACACACCAAGGCAGCCGACTCAGGCTAGCCTGTTTGGGTATTGAACTTGTAACCATTGGATTATGAATCTGATGCTTCACCAAGCTACCACAGCTTCCTACTATTTCTGGTTTTAAAGTCTATGCTGAGAAAATGGGAAATAAATGCTTTTCCCATGGACACACAAAGGCAGTCAACTCAGGCCAGCCTGGTTGGGTATCAGACTTGTGACCCTTGGATTATGAGTTTGATGCTTCACCAAGCTACCACAGCTTCCTACTACTTAAGATTTTAAATAGGTCTGAGTTCATTCCAGACTGATGCTCCACCAAGCTCCCTACTACCTCTGGTTTTAAATAGGTCTGTATTCATTCCAGTCTGATGCTTTGCCAAGCTACCACAGCTCCCTACTACTTAAGCTTTTAAATAGTTCTGAGTTCATTCCAGACTGATGCTTTGCCAAGCTACCACAGCTTTCTACTACTACTGGTTTTAAATAGGTCTGTGTTCATTGCAGTCTGATGCTTTGCCAAGCTACCACAGCTCCCTACTACTACTGAATTTCGATAGGTCTGTGTTTATTCCAGAAATGAAAACGCGCGGGGGGGGGGTTTAAGGGCACTAGTCCTACAGTGTATGGCATCAACCCTGATAAATATGGGGGGGGGGGTAGCATCTTATTGCCCTATTACTTGATGCCATGTAGCTCTGGTCTGACCAAGTTGCCAGGGGAACTGGAGACTAAATTTCAAGAATATGTCACACAGTTGGCAGCCCATAATGACTCCTTACACATCTTAGAGTCTTATTGCTCTGGTAGTACTGTATTTACTCTGATGCCTTTTTCCTTACTGAGGTAGACCCAGACACAATCAAGTGATGCATTTTTCTAACTCTGTTGACCACCATTTCAGTTGGATGAAGAGCAGTGCTAGCAGAGGAATGTTGAATTTGGTTGAACTAAGCGTAAAATCAACACTATAGTTTGTTAAGTAATGTATTATTTTGGTAAAAAAAATATTAAAAAAATAAAAAAACTCTCATTAAATTTTGCCATTACTTAAAGGTGTAGATGTCTTTAAAAGCTCAGGTTGTAAGGCTATGGGAGTGGGGAGCATAAAATCACATGCAGTGACAGTAGTTCGATAAATCAGCCCCCAAACCTATAATGGTATTGGGGTGTGATCTCACCTATTTGTAGAACCATGCAATTATGACAGAGCTGTGCACAACATATGAGTTCACATATTGATTAATTTTAGACACTTAAATGGTATTTCTTGTGGTTCTTTAATTACAGTTTGTTGAGGGATCCTTCTATGATCTTTACAGCATATTTGTCGATCAAGTCTGATATTTGACAATTTGTAAATTCATGTGGAACCACAGTACACTATAGTCCATTGCCATTTTGAATTGCTGGTCTACATCTGTGGGTAATCAGCTATTCCATCAGATCCAGCAACTAATCAGATGTGACTTGCTGGTCTACATTTGTGGGTAATCAGCTATTCCATCAGATCCAACAACTAATCAGATGTGACTTGCTGGTCTACATCTGTGGGTACTCAGCTATTCCATCAGATCCAGCAACTAATCAGATGTGACTTGCAGGTCTACATCTGTGGGTAATCAGCTATTCCATCAGATCCAGCAACTAATCGGATGTGACTTGCTGGTCTACATGTGTGGGTAATCAGCTATTCCATCAGATCCAGCAACTAATCAGATGTGACTTGCTGGTCTACATCTGTGGGTAATCAGCTATGCCATCAGATCCAGCAACTAATCAGATGTGACTTTCATTCATTTGAAGATTTGGTTCCTTTGGTCATGTGACTTGACTTGACGATTGATTAACAAGTTGTGTAACTGTAATGTGCACTTCAGAAGCAAGAATCTATATACAACGGTTCACATGACCAAAGTAATTACTAAAAATAAAAAGTCTTTACACAATCTCTTCTCAAAAACCACTGAACTAGTTTGTACATGATTTTATAAGGAGTATAATCTATATATAATGGTTCACATGACCAAACAGTTATCAGTTGTTAGTTCACAGTTATTAGCCTGTTCTCAAAAACCACTCAACTAGTTTGTACATGATTTTATAAGGAGTATTTTAGCACCAAGGCCTTTCAGACACATGTATGTGTCAGTGGATACTGTTCTGTCATCAAATGGCTGCTTTTACTAAAAATAAAAAGCCTTTAGACAACCTCTTCTCAAAATCTGCTCATGGGAATTTGACAAATCTGACAACATTCTGCCATAAATGTCTTTCAAATTAGTGCAAATTATGCCAATCAAACATCAGATATGGCTGCCATTACTAAAAATCGGCCATCTTAAACATCATCTTCTTACTACTTCTCCTGAATGGAAAGTCGTATCAATATGGAGTTTTCACCTTAAGACTTTTTATGGTGTTTTGTTGGTCTAAAATAAAAATCATGACTATCTGACATCCAATAAGGCCACCATGGCAGCCATTTTGAAAAGCTTACTGCTACTCCCTCTGAATAGAAAATCATGTTGACACTGAGTTTTCACTGAGAGACTTCTTATAATATCTAGTTGGTCCCAAAATAAAATGTTGTTAAGCTGACCTTCAATATGGACACCATGGTGGCCATCTTGAAAATCATGTTATCGGTACTCACCAAATTGCTTTTGTGATATCTAGTGAGACCAAAATAAAAATATTGCCCATACAATATGCAATATAGCAGCAGTTGGTTTCAGTTTTGTAAACATTGTTATTTTGTTACTCCACTTCACTGGAGAGTCCTATCAACAATGGGGTTTCACCATCATGGCTATTTTGAAATTATTGTTATTGTTAAGCCTAAATGGATGGCCATATTGATAAAGGAATTTCAAAAAAAGACTTCTTATGATGTTGAGTTGGCATAAAATGAAAATGGTGCAGGTCTGACATCCAGTATGACCATCATGGCAGCCATCTTGAAAATCTTGTTATTGCTACATCATAGGAATGGATGGTCATATTCCCATGGGATTTCCATGAAAAGACTTCTATTTATGTCTATTTTGTCCTAATTGACAGTTGTGCTGATCTTGCATCCAATATGGCTGCCACAGCTGGTAATTTGAAAATCTGTTTATTGCTAACAAAATATTGGGGATGGTTGCAACATATTGCAGTTAAAAAGAAGATATGGTCTTATCTTGAATTTCTGGAGATTCTTTTTGGCCAGTAGAGCATCAGTCTCTTTGATTAGTGCCTTTTTTTGAAATGTTTAGCATACATTGACAAGATACTGTAAAATAATTTGAAAACACATTCATTATATTCTGCAGAATAGACACCTGGCATATGGCAGTAAATGAGGAGCATGCCTCTATTTAAGACTCCTATCACTAGACGCGTACCCTTGGGTTTTGACACATGGAATTTGAATTTTACCTATTTCTGACGCATGGAAATTCCAACCTGTGCGTTTTTTTGATGCATGTTGATTGGACCCAGAGCATCGGTCTTAATTACCCTTGATCCGCCTATGGCATAATTCCCAACTTAGCGTGTGCTGTGTATGCGCCAGTGATCGACATTAGCTAGACTCCGGTTTACACCTTATTGGCCCCTATGCAAAATCAATATGAAATGGACAGAGCTAACAGCTCACTGATGTCACACTTATGTGGGCATAACTGAATCAAGGTTAGATTGTTTTGGGATTATCTTTGATGTTTATGATAGAGGAAGAGGGAATCAGTTATGACTTGATTGGATTAACTTTCGAATCAAATATGAGTGTTTGTTTGATTGCCACAGTACATGAAAGTAGCATAGAGGTTTGCCAACATTCTCTCCAATGTGCATGTTGCAAATGCAAACAACTTCATCTTACACGTGTCACTCTCTCAGAAGCATGTATTATCTGTAGGGCATCCCCATAAAGACCACATATACATTATTATTATGATTTAATTTTTGTTGTATAACTGAAACAATGCCTGCCTCAAGAGTGCAATGTAACCTGAAAGAATACAAATGCACAAAGATGTCATGTCAATAAAATTTTGTAATTTCAAGGAACTATTACATTTTCATAATGATAAAGTAACCTGTATCCAAACAGTATAAACTTTAGTAAAAATTATTTAATGTGCTACAAATGTATTTAATCATTGTATTTCAGATTTTACCAGAGATTACTGAATTTCTTATAATTACTTGTTTACACCCGACATTAAAGTTTTACTTTCAAAATGGCTATTTTCAATCTAACGTGAATTCTGCGAGTCCTCCTTATGGGATCTATTTTAGCCTGAACTTTAACACTACGTGTCCTTTCTTGTGGTTGGGACTGAGGACTTGGCGCCAAAGCTGGTGTGTTGAGTTCAGCAGCATCTACCTCCACCACATCACATGTGCTTGCAGGTGTGTCAAGCGCATAGTTAGCATCACATGTCTAAATTGCCTGTTGCAGAACCTGAAAAGAAAAAAAAGAATGAGTATGATTTATGAGGAGAACCATATTTGTAGTATCTAATGAATATCTTTGCAACATACGAGTAGTTGCATGCCAACAAATGTTAATTAGATTTATGGCCAGATATCAGGAAAGGGGGGGGGGGGTTGGGTGGTTGTGGTGGTGGCACAAAGAAGAAATCTTATCTAGTGTCATAGCCCAAGGCTCATGTTTAGTAGATGATGATGAAATTATGGTAATTGATTAGCACTCGAAGTTATGCAGTCCACTCTACTTAAAATATTTAATAATGTTACTCTTATGTTAGCATCAGCATGTGAATTAAACAACTCTTTCCATAATAAACATATGTCTTAGTAAGATATACTGTACACAACAATTCAACCGCCAGGGCACACTGGGTGTGAGTGTGGTGACAAAGCTGCAGAGGCAAGGATAATCTGTGTTAAACAAGCTTTTTTTTTACATATATTTTTGTTTAAGTACTTCATTTATATTATGGACACTACATTGATGGAAATTTGAGTGCATAAAACTTGTATTTATTCACCTCTGCATTCCGCTGCTTGTGATAGGCTCCTCTTACACATTGCGGCTTCACAGTTGGGAACATTGTGCTACTGTCACTGGCATCTGTTAGTAAATTTTCACCCAGGCCTAGGAGTGGAAGAATGTCTGGCACTGCTGTCAGCTTCAGTTTTGCCCTGGCATTTAAATATCCCAATTCTGCACGTCTCTGGATCAACTTTATACTGATCTTTTGAAAATGCAAGCTGCAAAGTCTATGAGTTACTGGCTCATAGTTTTCAAGACGACAGTAATGGATCCATGCCTTTTGGCGGATCTTGTCTTTCGGAAATCTAAAGAAATTCCCAGTCGATGCCTTACTCGAATTATTGTTGCATCCAAATGCTGCACAGTGGGGCATTTTCTAAATCCTTGTAAACACTCGAATATAAGTACTGCTAACCCACTTACTCTCAAGCACAATGAACCAACAGGATGTTGAAAAATGGCCGATATGTGCAAAGGATCCTCCTGTGAGGTCACATTAATCTAGCCTTTTTAATAGCAGCAATACATTTACCCATCACTATTATATAGCTTTATTCCTTTTTCGTGTCGAAAAACTCGTCCGTTCGATGTGAAAACATTCTCCCACTTAAAGTGGAGAATTTGTCAACAAGCCACGTCACGCCCGTGCATCTCTCTGCGCCTGCGCGAACATTCATCTTTTTCATGGACGCCATACCTGTTGGTTGTGTCGCAAAAACGTAACCTGAGGAAATTGTCTACTGCGGTTTTTCAACTACATTTCGGACTTCCCTCCTTCTAAATTCATCTGTGTTACAGTTGTCTGTCTCGGCTATATGTGTTTTATGCCGCTATTCGTCAGTGTTTAGTTCTAGGAAGAGTTTTTCTAGTTCTCCACGTGTACTCTACCCTTAGAGGGGTTAGGGTAAACAATATATCTTGTTTCTTTTCAGGTACACGGTAAGTCGTCTATGTCATTACAACGTGACATAGAACAACTGTGATAGCGCCGCAATTAACAGGCGCATAATTTTACAGAATTAATATTTCATTTATATATTATTCTCCTACTATTTCAATTGTTTCTTTATTATCTACGCGTGTCGCGTCGCATGCTTTTCTTGTATTTTCCTGAGAACAATAAAGCTTGTCAAGTGAACTAGCTTCTAATATCTCTTGGGAAGAACATATATATGTATATTGTTTACCTGTAGCAAACTAACCACTGTGGTGCAGATAGCCCGCAAAGTATATGGTGAACGGGTATGTATAGAGTACGCGACGTACCAAAAAAAGGTGAGTTTTCTACGTGTAGATTTTAAAGGTGAGTTTACACGTTGTTATTATTATTGGTTGATACTTCAATAATAATTATTTCAGATAATATTTATTTCAGATAAAAAGAAACAATGCCAGCAAATCAGTCTGTAGGTAAGTGTGTCCATAAGAAGGCCCCATGGGATACACACTCAGACTGTCTTACCTGTTCCAAGTGTAAGCGGAACAGTCGCTGCAATATCTGTACAAATTGGACCAATGAAACCTGGAATCTTGCTGATTCCAGGCGTACTTATAGAGGGCGGAAAAAAATAGTTAAATCCCCCTCATCGTCTGATTTCTCTGGATTTTCTTTTACAGGTACTCAGATTAAGGCAACATACAGCAAGAAGGCCACTCTAGTTCACAAGAACATTCCGGGGCCCCAAGAGCCTGCACCAGATTCCCCGGACATAGTTGAGGTCCCTCCTGTAGGGGCCAGTGAACGCTCCAAGAGTAAATCGCATCTCCCGGGAAGGGAGAAGACGAAAAAGAGCAGTAGTGTGTTACTTCCTTCCACCAAGAAGGAAGTGTACCACTCCAAACATTCCCAAAGTAGCGTGTCGCACCCTCTCGAGGAGGGGCTACACCGCACCTTGGGTAGTAATGAAGACAGACGGACATCTGAGATGTCGTCTGACCGGTGACCGGTCCGGTCACCGGTCAGTGTCGGGTGACCGGTCTTCCGGTCACCGGTCAATGTCCTCTGACCGGTCAGTGTCGGGTGACCGGTCCACCGGTCACCGGTCAATGTCTTGTGACCGGTCACTGACCGGTGACCGGTCCGGTCACCGGTCAGTGTCGGGTGACCGGTCCGGTCACCGGTCAATGTCGGGTGACTGGTCGCCGGTCACCGGGGTACCGGTCACTGGTCACCGGTATTTGGTTGATCACCGGTCACATTGTTCCGGTGACCGGTCATCCAATACCGGTCACCGGTCACCAGTCATAGGCCACCGGTCTTCTCGTACCGGTCACCGACGTCACACTGATCAACAATCAGAGGCCTCGTCGTACGGAAGGTCGCAGACCAGGGAAGGGGATCGGATCGGTATCCCCCCCTTCCCTATTATACAAATGAATCCATACAGGATGTGGGGACCAACATCTCATAATAATTGGCCCCTTATGCCCCCTTGGGCTACTGGACCCTGGACTCTGAGTAGAAACGATGTTGCGGCTCGTGTTCCGCCATCGCCTCCTCACCAGGTAGCATCCACTAGTAGATCACGACGCCTAGCATCATCCGCGAAAGGCAAGCGGTCTCGTCTTTCTCCTGAAAGATCTAGAACACCTAGAGCCCCTACTCAGCAAGTATGGGAAATGGCGCATAGTGCGCCTCTGTTACCTTCTCCAATCGACATTGTGTCGCCCGGCCACCCTCCTGCTCGGAGTGTTCTAGATGATGATGCTGTATCTATCATCGTCGATTCCAACGAGTACGAACTGGAAGCAACTAGACCCAGCTTCCCTCAACCAGAGGAAGCGGAAGAGATATGGTCTTTTGATAAGGCGGTAAATGAAGTTTACCGCCTACTACCTACGGATTTGTGCCCGAAACCACCTGGTTCACAGTCCAAGAAGATCCTCTCCAGTTTGGAAAAGATCTCCGGGGCTCAACCACAATCAGATCTTCTGCTCCTTCCGCATTCCTCTACAATTGAGGAAATATCACAGAGGTTCTCCTCAGGCCAGGACATCGCTAGACGGCGCAAAGGGTGGGCTGTCCCAGCCTCTACTTTAAGACCTATGGTCTCTACCTCTAGTTACCGGGTACATTCCCCGAAGTGGCCTGTTAAACCTCCTCAATTGGATGCAGATGCATCTCAAGTCGGCTTGACAACGGGAACCTGGGCACGCCTTCCTATTAAGACGATCGAAGCCATTGAGGAGAAGGTCTGTCTTCTGACCACCATAGCTTCTCATGCTGACCTCTTCTCAGCTACGTCGTTTAGTATGCTGAGGGAGGCCTCTCTGAATCCAGCCGCATTACAGCGTGTGCTGGAAGCTGTTGCCAAGACATCTCGGCATTCACTCGCTATTGCAATGGCCCTTTCAGCGGAACTCCTACACATCCGTCGTGATGTTGCACTGGACTCCTCGAGGGTCTTACTTAGCCACAGTAAAGACCTTCTAAGGGCTGCTCCTTTGGAAGCTGAGAGTCTCTTCGAAGGTCTCATTCCCACTGTGGCCTCACAAGATTTGAAGGACCATCAACATAGGTCCTTCACAACTGCATCTGGCCCATCGCAATCGGCCAGGAAGCGTACTAATGTGCATCGACCTCAGGGGCCACCTGCTAAATTCTTTAAGCAGGTACAGCCCCAATATAGTGCACAACCTCAATATAGTGCACAACCTCAAGTGAGACCTCCTCGTCAGTCAGGTCCTAGGCGTGGACCTAGACGCCGAGGAGCCCCTAGGAAGAAGTTCTACAACCCACCTTCCTTTCCCAAGGAAGGAGGGGGGGGACGGCCCTAGGGACTCGCACCCTCTCCTGCCATCCATTCCTCTCCCAAACATCCCCGTAGGGGCTCGCCTAGGCCTCTTTTCAGAGGCTTGGGCAAGTATCACGGACGATGGGTGGGTCCTTTCTCGTGTAAGCGAGGGTTACCGTATTCAGTTTCAGGAACAACCTCCACTATCAAGGACCCCCGTATTCTTTCATCAGTCCAATCTGGTGAAACTAAGGGAAGAGGTAAATACCCTTTTACAAAAAGGGGCAGTCGAGAGGGTCCTGAACGATCAGTCCCCTGCATTCTACTCCCGAATCTTCCTGGTCACCAAGAAAAGTGGGAAATTTCGGCTTATTATCGATCTCTCCCCCTTAAACCGTTTTCTTTTGGAGGAACATTTCAAGATGGAGACCACCTCCTCAATCCGAAATGCGATGCGGCCATCGGATTGGGCAGTCATCATCGACCTTCAAGATGCATATCTTCACATTCCAATTTTTCCACCTCATCGGAAATATCTCCGGTTTTGCTTGGACCAGGAAGTTTTTCAATTCCGGGTTCTGCCGTTCGGAATAGCTTCCGCACCCAGAGTTTTCACCCGAGTTATGGGAGTAATAGCGTCTTATCTACGAGTACGGGGAACCCCGATCCTCCAATACTTCGACGACTGGTTAATCCACAACGTTCAGGTTCAGTCCCTCCATCAGGATCTGTTTCGTTGTTGGTCCACAGTAACTCGATTGGGTCTTTTACCCAACCTCGAGAACTCAGAACTGATTCCATCCCAAGACTTCGTTTATGTAGGAATCAACTTCCTCACAAACCAGAACTTAGTCCGGGTTCCCCGAGACCGTATAGATCGAATCCTGGCACTCTTAGAGACACTACGAGTAAAAACCGTGTTGTCTGCTCGCCTTTACCTATCCCTACTGGGAACCTTGAACGCCGCTGCAGATCTGGTTCCCTTAGGACGGCTCCATATGCGCCCTCTACAGTTTCTCCTACTCGCAAGGTGGAAACCACACAAGGATTCTCTATCAGCTCTGATTCCTCTAGGAGCAGATTTCCATCATCATCTGCGATGGTGGATGAATCGAGACAGATTCCTAGCTGGGGTCCCCATGCACGCTCCGGATCCCCACTCCTACCTGTTCGCCGACGCGTCAGATTCCGGTTGGGGTGCTCATCTAGAGCCGGAGGGGATAACTCTTCAGGGCCTTTGGACCCTACATGAGTCGTCCCTCCACATAAACAACCTAGAAATGAAGGCTGTCTTTCTAGCGTTACAAGGGTGCGTCGACAGGGTAAGGGGTCGTTGTGTCATGGTCTCCTCCGACAACACGTCCGTCGTAGCGTATCTCCGACGTCAAGGAGGCACACATGCCCCTTCTCTTTGCGTGGAGGTCTGGAACCTCCTCCGCTGGGCTACCTCGGAGAAATCTCCCTCCGAGTTCGCCACATCCCATGGAAAAAGAACATCTTAGCGGACAGTCTGTCCAGGTCAGGCAAATCAGTTCTCACAGAATGGACTCTTCACCGCGAAGTGACAGAGTCCCTTTTCTCACTATGGGGAAGGCCCCTCGTGGACTTGTTTGCGACCAGGCTCAACAACAGACTCCCCTTTTACGTCTCCCCAGTCCCGGACCAGAGAGCGGACGCAGTGGACGTGTTCAGCTTCCAGTGGGATCGTCTGTTCGCATACGCCTTCCCACCGTTCCAATTGCTTCCCTAAGTTCTGCAAAAAGTAAGAACTTCCACTGCCCGGATCATTCTCATAGCTCCATTATGGCCCCAACGATCGTGGTTCAACGATCTTCTAGATCTATTGATAGATCAACCCAGATCTCTCGCTCACCGGAGGGATCTTCTGTCACAACACAGAGGCTCCCTCCTACACAACAGCCCACACATTCTCCACCTTCACGCTTGGTTCATCTCAAGCGATCTATCCGCCAGAACAAGTTTTCGGGCCGGGTTGCCAGTTGCATCATTCAGGCCAGGAGAGCTTCTACATCCAAGGTCTATGATGCCAGGTGGAGAATCTTTTGTGATTGGTGCAGTAGGAAACGTGTTGATCCCAGCTGTTCCTCTATAACTGCCATTGCTGATTTCCTTTTGTTCCTTTTCGAGAACAAAAGATGTTCAGTATCTACTATCAAGGGCTATAGAGCCGCCATTTGTAACACACTTAAATTCTCTCAGAGCTCGGAGATTGGTTCAGATCCACACCTTGCCGATCTCATTAAGTATTTTGAGCTACAGAGACCTGTCACTCGCTCTCTGACGCCTAGATGGAATCTATCATGTGTTTTATGGTCCTTAACAAAAACCCCGTATGAACCATTGAGTGAGGCATCCTTTCAGGATCTCACACTCAAGACGGTATTTTTACTCGCTTTGGCATCTGCGAGAAGACGTAGCGAGATTCATGCATTGTCGGTGGACACTGGCTGTCTCCGTTTTAATGGCAATTTTGAATCCGTTTCCCTCCTTTGTCAGCCAGGATTTTTAGCCAAAAATCAATTACCTGCGGTAGCTCCATCACCTATAGAGATCCCCAGTCTTAGTCGAATCTGTGCTGGGGATGATCAAGATAGGCTCTTATGCCCAGTTAGGGCACTGCGTTTCTATCTAAATGCTTCAAAAGTGAAAAGAAAGGGCAGGAAACGTCTTTTCCTTCCTCTTAAGGGCTCCGTTGATATTTCGGCCTCCACGATTTCAAGGTGGATTGTCACCACAATTAAAAGAGCTTACCAGTCCCTTACTGATAGAGACCTTTCCTTTATGAAACTAAAAGCCCATGAGGTTCGAGCCGTCACTGCCTCATAGGCCTATGTAAATCACTCTTCTCTGGAGGACGTCATGAAGGCAGCATTTTGGCGATCCCATACTACCTTTTCGTCCTTCTACCTCCGCTCATTAGCACATCAAAACGCAGGCATATTTTCTCTGGGTCCCATAGTTGCGGCACAACATGTGGCCCAAAAGGACTCCAGCAAATAGTAAAGTGGACATCTCCCCTCAAATGGTGAGTAGTTTACATTTTTCCTCTGTTTTTGATCAGTTTAACATCAGCCGACCCACCTAACTGACAAATTCAGCTATATAATAGTGATGGGTAAATGTATTGCTGCTATTAAAATGTAGTTTTTTGGGGGGTAAAACTAATTTTAATTATGCAATACTTACCCATCACTATTATCAAATGCCCTCCTCCCACCCCGCTCTGATGCCCTGGCGTAATTTCGTCTATGAAAAAGATGAATGTTCGCGCAGGCGCAGAGAGATGCACGTGCGTGACGTGGCTTGTTGACAAATTCTCCACTTTAAGTGGGAGAATGTTTTCACATCGAACGGACGAGTTTTTCGACACGAAAAAGGAATAAAGCTATATAATAGTGATGGGTAAGTATTGCATAATTAAAATTAGTTTTACCCCCCAAAAAACTACATATTTATACCAGACAAATATGCATATCGGGGCACTTGCACATATGATTGCCTATAATGTACTGTAACTCCCTTTCAGTGTAACTGGGTCACCCCAAACTATTATTTAGTTAATCTTGGGGAACAAATGAATAATATAACTACAACTTTAATTGTATGTTCCCTATTCTTTTAAACTTTTATATATGGTTCATTGTCAAATCATTGCCGTCTTGTGCAGCTGTACCTGATGATCTGAATGTTTGAAAATTCTCTAAATGAAGTTTACTGTCTCTCCCAGTGTTGTTTTCTAAGACTTTGGGCACTGTGGATATAAATATTCTCTCCAGTCTGCACAAACTTTCTGGGGCAGTGTCACATCCAGATCTTCTGTTGCTCCTGCACTCTGCAATGGTCTGGACGCTTACAGAGCAGTTTTACTGGGGGCATGAGGTCGCCATGCAGCAGAAGTGGTGGTTTGTTCCTTCTCCTATGCTTTGATCACTGGTTTCTTCATTCAGCTATAGAGTCTATTTGTTAAAACCAGGATTTAAAAAAATGTTTTTGATGTATTAAAGAGGGTCTCTGAGTGATGTTACATTGCATATGAGAAATAACTTTCAGACTTAATTATTTTATGTTTGTTTCATTCCATGGGACAGGGCTGCCACCTGAGATACTCCAAATGGACATACACTCACAACAACTTTTCCAGGATGCTTTAAAGGCTGGTAAAGAAAAGGTTTACAATATTCGTCTGATGATTGTTGGGCATCTTGGTGTTGGAAAAACAACTCTAACAAAACGGATATTGGGAGAGGAAATATTTGAAGAATCCCCCCATGTTTCAACTGTAGGCATTGAGGTACATTCTGGATGCTGCAAGATAGATCATGAAACAAAGAAGTGGAGTGTTGAAAAAATAGGTATGCCTATCAAACTTGCAACATAATCCAACCTCTTTCTCTCTCTTTCATGTACTGAAAATGAAGATTACTGTATACCAACAATTGTAATGAAGTAAAACTTCACAGAGTCATGTGATGCATAAACATTAGGTACATGTGTATTTACAAGCCTTGTATTGTCAAAACAACCTTTTTTATCCCCTTGCCAATGATGTTGGATCAAATATAGTGTTTTGCACATTCGTTCATTTGTATGGTTGTTCATTGTCCCCAACATTTCTTTTAAAAGGTGTGGGACATAGTGTCTGCATTTCCATCCATCAATCATGTCACAGGGTCACAACTAAATATTGTATGCTTTGCATAACACTTTATCTTCAGTTCTATAACTTTAAAGCTGCTTGAGATTAATAAGGGAAGAAACTTGGTACACATACACAGGGTTTATTCAGGAAATGAAAATATAGGAGGGAAATTCTACATGTAGCTTTTTTCCGTTTGAAAAAAAGGTGAATTTTCAGAATAAAAGAGGGATATAATGAAGAAATAAAGGTAGTACTTGAAAATATAAAAGACAATTTTTGTGCATTTGCTTGATATTTTTACACGATTTGATGAAGGGAAGCAACTTGGTATGCATATGTCATCATTAGCAGGCATGTTGTGTATCAGATTGGGGTCATACTTTGAAGGTCATTGTCATGATGTTATGTATTGGATTGTTCTATTGCTCTTTACTTTCAGTTTATAATTTTAGAGCCATTTGACACGAATGGATTAAGCATGGTTTAATGATATATCACATATCATTACTAGAAGGTGTGGCACATGCCACTTTGGAAGTCCTATCTTTAAGGTCAAGGTCACAGGTCAATATTTTAGGTTTCAGTCACATTTGTCTTTCTGCTTTCTAACTTAATAGCTGTTCAAGATAAGTGGATAGAGGTTGTATACTTATATATTGCCACTAGAAGATGTTCTGCATTGCATGTTTTGAGGTCTTTTCCTCAAGGTGGAGGTCACAGTTCAATCATTTTGGGTTTCTTTTCTTCTAACTATATCATGAAAGCTCTTTATATGATTTTAGACTGGTTGTCTTGGGGGTGGGGGTGGGTGGGGGGTGAGCAGCACCAGTGAAGCAGCAAGTGTGTACATGCATGGTGCATTGTTTCCCAGCATCTTCGTCATTATAGCTCCAAGCTGGGCCTTGTACTGGTTGTGAAGCTTTTCAGTTGCAGTGCGACTCATTTCATCCATCTGAGAGAGGGTCGCCTGTTGTCCAAGTACCTTAGCAACCTAATTCCTCTGCTAAATCTCATAGAGCTCCATAGCTTTGATAAGACACTCAGACAATCCCAAGTGAGCTCATGAACAATCTGGCAGACCTTAGAGAGCTTGACAAAGATATAGCCCTGGAGAAAGAAAAACTGGAAGATGGCAGGAATAGTGGAGTCCAAGCAGGAAAAATGAATCAGTTGAGTGACCTTGAAGTCAGGTGGTCAGACAGACTGAGGTTGATAAATATAAATTTGGAGGCCATCAGCTCTCGGATCACTTGCATCAGGGAGATTATCAACCAGGTCTTTTGCAAGCAATGTGTGACAGTGACCAGCATCATCACCACATTCAGCTTTATCATCAGAAGTTTGGTGCTAGCAGCAGACTGAAACCCTCAAATCCCCTGACTGACAAGGGTGGTACTACCGCTGCTCACTGTGAGTGAATTTCACCTCAACAGCCTAAGCACCACTATGCCCTGTGCGATAACAACCACAATTAATGCCTCTTGTCTCTCCCCCATCTTCCATCCGCCTTTTAGCACAAGTTTTGTTATTATGATTCTTGAACTACTGCCATGAAATGTTACACACTCATTCATTCCATTGTTGAGTTGGCCCTAGATGAAAATGGTGCTGCCTGGACATCCAATTCGGCCACCACTACTCCTCCTGAACAGAATACCATATTGACATGGGATTTTCACTGCAAGATTTCTGCTGATGTCTGGTTGGTCCTAAATGAAAATGGTGCCGCTAGGATGGCCAGTGTAACTGCCACAGAGGCCATCTTGAAAATCTTTTTATAGCTACTCCTCCTGAACAGAAACTTATCCACAGTACATTGTATGATGTCATACCTGGATGATCGTAAGTAGTAGCATAGCGGGGCTTTGATGCCAGCTGACTGGTTCTGGTTCTCAGCCCCTAAACATTTTCTGGATTCCCATAACCTTTTCCCACTGGGGATTTTGTACACAGGCGTGCATTTGTGGTTTGTTTTTTCATCATGGCTGAGATCTTTTCAAGTTGACCTGGGCTGAATGCGACAGTTTTATGCAGATGTGACATTTTATTTAAAACATTATAGGTTCAATAACAACAATTATGAGTTAGAGAAAACTACTGTGAGTTTTGGGGGGCGACTGCACAGGTTCTTTGCAGGCATGTTGAGTACTCATTCAGCCACCCAAGCTCTCCAACAGCAGACTTGCTGGAGAGTATTATGGGGATACATATATACTCTGCAAGTCCTACTACATGTACATGTGCTGTAAAGTACATGTCCACCACAGACGGCTTAACCAGGTCTAGATGCTTGAGAGAAAAGTAATAAATTAATAAATTTAGTAAAATATAGTGAAGTCTTTCAAAGAAATTTGCAAGCTGATGTTAACTTTCCTGTCTCTTCTCATATATTTCAATAGCTGATGATACACACCAATGACATGATTGTTTTTGAAGTTAAGCAAAATGTCTTGTGTGGGTTCTTGGTAGCCATTTAACCTCAGCGAGACCTCAGTCCCTGGCAGTTTTGAAAATATCATTGGACTTTCCAGTTGGGTGTTCAGAGAGTCTATACTTTGACATGCCAAAAACACATGACGTGGTGCGCTGACACTTGTTGGGTACTTATTTGCAATGAGAATTCGCCTCTGATGCCACTTTGCACAGAATCTGTGGTCATCATGAGGAATTAAATTGTAAATGTTGCGCCAGACATCACACGTCTGTCTGTATAAATATATAAATGGAATCATTGAGCGTAACCAGAGCATAAGTTTTGATAACACAACTTTACCTTCTGCAAGGGCACCATCACACAAATTTGCATTGTCCTCTTTGCACTTATGGGTTAGCATGAATGCTCCTTTGGCCCCAAAAATAACCCTGTGAACATCTCGGCAGAATTCAAATATGTATGGGAGTGGAATCATGCAGGAAAAATCTCTGCAAGGGTTAATCTTGGCCCGTGCTGCAAAGCCCAGATTGAACTCAAGATTGGCTCCGGTTACATTACCAGTGGCAGTGGTGTATTTGATATGATCAGCATATTCGGTTATGTCCTTTGTAAACATCATAGATGGGCCAGTGAAGGGTAAGCAGCAAAGCAGCAGGTGTGGGTACACCTGGAGCTGTAGTTGCAGACCTGCACACAGGTGGCTCAGAGCATAGAGTCGCTTTTCACTGAAACAAAAGCAGCAGTAGAACTCTTCAGCCTCTTGGGTGACTGAGCAGCACTTTTTAGGATCACACTGCCCACCTCCGTATGAGGAAAGGGCTAGAAAAGGTGCACTAAACATTGTCTGCTTAACCTTAACCCTTGTCAGCACACCACGGCTGATTGGGATCCCACCTTAGTGGTTGAAAACATAACCAGAAGACAAAGGTGATGCAACTCATCATCAGTGCCTGCAAAGTATGCACACTAATGGCCAGTACAACAGCAGATAGACCATAGAGAAGAACAGCTTTAGTTGGTAGAGAACTGGCCTGATTCAAGATCCAGATAGCTCCCCTGAGTGAAACTCTCCTAGCTGAGGAAGGACAACTCACCAAAGTAGGAGCCGGCTACACCTTCTTCTGGGGTGGCCGAAGTAAAGAGAGTGATGTTAAGCTGGTGTTTGGTTTGCCATCAAATCACATCTAGTTAGCAAGAATGCAAATCTCATAAAAGGCGTGATTGACAGACTAATGCAAATGAAACTCCCACTGACTGGAAAAAGACATGCAACTATCATAAGCACTTATGCACCCACCATGACCAAACCAGATGAGATCAAGGAAAATTTTTATGAAGACATGGAGTCTCTTATTGCAGAAGAATCAGAGGCAGACAAGCTCATCATCCTTGGTGACTTCAGTACTAGAGTTGGCACAGATCACCAGACATGGCCAGTTGTCATTGGCAAAAATGGATTTGGCAAATGCAACAACAACGGACTCCTGCTGAGAAAATGCACTGAACATTACCTCCTAATCACCAACAAAGTATTCCACCTGCCAAACTGCAACAAAACGTCTTGGATGCACCCATGCTGCAAGCACTGGCATCTTATTGACTACATTGTCGTCAGGAGAAGAGACAGGCAGGATGTCCGAGTGACGAAGGCCATGATGAGTGCAGTATGCTGGACTGACCACAGGCTTTTAGTCTCCAAGCTCAATATCTGGATTCAGCCAAGCAGAAGATCACAAGACAATAAAGTGACCAAAAAGCTTAATGTCACCAAATTGAAACAGAGAATGTGAAACAGGCATTTGTTGAAGAACTGTGCAGCCAACTGGATACAATCAATACATACTCCGCGAATGTCAAGGAAAACTGGGCATCCTTCAGAGACTTTGTGTACTAGACATCAAGATTGGTTTGACGAGAATTATACCGCCATACAGAAACTTCTGAATGAGAAACATTGGTTACAGAAGGCCTATTTAGAAGACAGCACTTCATCATCTAAGAAGGCAGTTTTCAACAACATCAAGAGGACTGTCCATTGCAAACTCGGAGAGTTGCAAGACCAGTGGCTGAGCAATTGGCTAGATGAGATTCAGTCCTGTGCAGACAGGAATGACATGAAGAACTTATATGATGCTTTGATGACAATCTAAATGCCACAGTTATCAGGAACATTTCCAATACTGAGCGCTAACATCACCACACTGCTCACTGACAAAGAAAAGATACTTCATAGATGGGCAGAACACTTCAACAGCATCCTCAATCAACAGTCATCTATCAGTGAAGAAGCAATTGATCGACTGCCCCAAGTGGAAATCAACATATCATTTGCTGATCCTCCAGAGCTGACTGAAACTGTGAATGCAATCGACCAGCTGTCAGATGGCAAAGCACCTACAGCAGATGCTTTACCAGCAGAAAGTTTACAAAGCCAGAGGTTTGCATATGGCACTAAAACTTGCTGAACTCTTCCAGTCAATATGGACTCGGGGAACTATATCCCAGGAGTGCAAGGATGCATCCATCATCCACTTGTACAAGCAGAAAGGCAACAGACAATCCTGTGACAACCATAGGGCATCTCCTTGCTGTCAATAGCTGTCAAAATCCTTGCCAGAATTCTGCTGAATCGTCTTGTGCATCACATTGATCAATGGCTCCTGCCAGAGAGACTGTGTGGCTTCAAGAAAGGATGAGGGACCACAGACATGGTGTTTGCAGCTCATCACCTCCAGGAGAAATGCCAGGAACAGAACTCCAACCTGTACACGACATTCATCAGCCTGACAAAAGCCTTTGACACAGTCAGCTATGGAGGCCTTAAGAAGATCATGGCAACATTTGCTTGCGCAGAGTAAAATATTTGTGATAGTTCGGCAATTCCATGATGGCATGCTCTATCTTGTTGTGAGTGAACCATTCCCAGTCACCAGTGGAGTCAAGCAAGGCTGTATGTTGGCCCCAACTCTCTTCAGAATGATGTTCTCTGCCCTGCTTCATGATGCCTTCGGTGAATATGACACTGGGATCAACATCAGATATTGGACTGATGGCAAGCTGTTCAATCTGAGAAGACTACAGGAGAAGCTGACTGTTCATGAACTCCTATTTGCTGACAACTGTTCCCTGAATGCAAAATCCGAGTCTGCCACGGTATGGACCATTTCTCTTCAGTCTGTAACAATTTCGGTCTCACAATCATTATCATGAAGACAGAGGTGATGCACCAACCTGCATCAGGAAAGCCTTACATAGAGCCTACCATCACAGTATATGGCCAAAGCCTCATGGCAGTGGACAAGTTCTCCTATCTCAGCAGCACACTGTCATATGAAGTCCACATCGATGATGAAACCAACACCAGAATTGCTAAAGCAAGTGCGGCTTTTGACAGACTATGTGCAAATGTGTGGGAGCGCAGAGGCATCAGTCTACAAGCAAAACTGAAGGTCTACAAAGCCATTGTGTTGCCGACCCTGCTGTATGCTTGTGAAACCTGGATGGTATACAGATACCATGCCAAGAAGCTGAACCATTTTCACATGGGCTGCCTGAGGAAACTGATGAGGATAAGCAGGACAGGGTCCCAGACACTTAGGTTCTAACATGGACGGGCATTCTTGGCATGAACACTCTCCTGATGAAATCAGTTGAGATGGGCAGGCCATGTCACCAGGGTGTCAGAAGAGCGACTACCAAAGAAGGCTTTCTGCAGGGAGCTGAAGGAGGGAAAGTGATCTCAGGGTGGTCAGAAGAAATGAGTAAAAAATTCTCTCAAGTCATCCTTGAAACACTTCAACATTGACCCTGAGTCTTGGCATGATCTCACACAAGATCGCACCACCTGATGGAGTCTCATCCATACTGGAGCAACAGACTTTGAACGGAGAACTGCAGAGGCAGTCAGAAGCATGAACAACATAAATCTCTGTACTGCAGCACATCCTCTATCGATCAAGCAAATCCAAGAGTGCCACAGACAGTTCAGAGCACAAATTTGCCTCATCAGCCACTCACATATTCACAGAAACCAAACCAGTTAGTAATGTTATGGTCATCTTCGAACTCGAAGGATGAACAACAACAACAGATAGGCAAGCAGACCTTGCATAATCATCGCTGTAATGGGCAATTCCTAATATCGTCATGGCAACATTGATGGCCCAAAAAGACTTTGATTATCTTTCTGTGGATAAGATAACTTACATTGTTGAATAATGCCATGATGCCGTTGTTGACAAATTTGGCTTTGTTATTGTTGCAGCATTGTTGTCTGTATGTACTAGGTTTCCTTGCCTCACACGGAAGAAAATATTGAGATGTATACTGGACTTGAAGTTCTTTGCACCCACTCTCATCTGGCACACAGGCCATGTAGGTGTAATATTGGTAATCTTGGATACTTCAATCTAACAACATGTGCCCATCCATGTCCCGCGCAGGATCAGATACATCATTGAATTGAGCCATCAGGTTCCACTTACACATTGTCGACTTTGTCGTATACCTTTTTATGTACCATCCAGGACCACTTCCAATTAGTAGATTTGCAATCATTGACTCGGTACTGGCTTGTGCCAACTCAGCGAGACAATTTTGAGCAGCTTCATTGATGATTTTACCAACTGGGGCTGGCATTGTTGATGTTAACGGCAGTGAAACTGGAACTCTTTGAGTCACTAATTGTCATAGGCTATCTTAAATTGATTTTTCAACCGATTCACAGTGGTGCTTTTGATGCTATCAATGATTCACATTGCAGCTTGTTTTAGCAATAAATGCAGCATGATGCAAGGCCTGCGAGCACACTGGACAACATCACTGAGGTCATTTCCGTTATAAGTTGCTTAAACATGTTTTCTTGCTTTGATAACACAAACGGTTGTTACATGACTGTCATTTTATTAAATATCAGCTTGATCGCTAATGTACAGTTGTATTGTCAGGGTCTCCCTGCTAAGGTCCAATGCATGTCTGTCTTGGTCCACGAGATAAAAAGGAATGTGAGTCAATTGGGGATTGTGCATGGAAGATACAAGGGTGCTGTTGGTGTAGTCAAGAGCAGATCACCCAGGGCACATACTGGAAGAACCAAAATGATATCTAACCTTGGAGGCCATGGTTGACACTGATGGCATCACAGGTTATATTCACCTGAATTGTCAAGGTGATCCTGACAATGTCTGGCACAGTATTATAACTGGTACCCATTATTTCTCCTTCAAATACATTTCCCGATCACATTAACATTAGGGATATAAGTCTGCTACATCCTGAATCCAGCCCTACTAAAAGACAAAAATCCTTCTTTTGTATCTATATCATATAGACAAAGGGCAATAACTCTTGCCCATTACCTCCCCTTGCCACCACCAGGTGTTGCTAGTTTTTAAACTTTGATGTCGTACAATCAGCATCATACAAAAAACCTCCCATCAATCCATGCCAGTATCGATTTGAATTTTAAGCATCCATCCAGAAAGTTTCATTTATAGTGTGAATTAATCATTCCTCTACAGGTGGTGAACATTATTTTAGCAATTTTTCCAATATTTGCGTGAATTTGTCACTTTCTCTGACTTTGACTATTTAGACCGCATGGTACAACACACTATCGTTGATGCATGTTGTGATTCATGGTTTCATGCACACTGCCTATTGTTTGCTCACCCAGTTAGTAACGGGTGTTGTTTTAGCAATTTATTAACATGTTGCATTGTTAATTCACACATTTTTTGTCGTGTTTTGTTTTATTTTGTCATTTTAGTGAAACATGTTGATGAAGTGTGTAAATACAACAAGTTCAAGGCCACACATGAGTTGATACCTTGCGTGTACAAAATTACTTCGTCAGTACAATGCGCCATATGGTCTGAGAGTGTATGGACAGGTAATTATGATACAATGGAGGAGTGTACCCCCATTTTTAGGCAACCCAGGAGGCACAAGTATCCTCTGCATGTCCGAGCATGGTCTTCGGGCCTGTAAGTCAGGGCGCATGGGGTTTTAACGGATCCAACGGATACATCCTATACTGCCGTATCGCTGTCTGGAGCCATCCATGATTGTCCAGCCAACTGATCTGGCAGTCCAGCCAGTCCAGCCATCTCAATCCGGGGATCTTACTGAAAGATCTTCCATCTTGCCAGGCCTGCGGCTTCATCTCCCTACAATTATGGAAATCTCAAGGATAGATCTGTCCGTCCTTCGATGTTATGGCTACATACATGTACAATTACAATTACACTTACGGGGATATTAGTGATAGATCTGTTGGTCTCTCCAGGTGTATGGCTACACATACATAATATGATGGGGATTTTAGTGATAGATCCGTCCGTTCAGTCATGCCAGCAGGCATGGCTAGTACCGGCACCAAACAAACCGCCTTCCGCATGGCCGGTAACCATGTCAACCATACTTCCAGCAAACCAGCCGTCCACACCAGTACAGCACATTCATCCAGCAGAGCATGCTTAACGTATGTTCACTGCTTACCCACAGGGAAGTTACCATGACTTGCATGAAAATGACGGCATTGCATCATCTATGCCACGCTTGATAGTTTATCCAGAACAGGACACTACACACAGTCAGTGTGAAGAGCAACAGCTTTACTCAGATCCAACCGAGTTCAGCTTTAAGGCTGCTGTCGAAGAGATATACCAGGTGTTGTCGGTTTCAGAGTGCCCTGCACCCCCTATAGCCATGCATGACAATAAGGTCAAGGCTTCAGGAGATATTGATGATGAGGATGAGACTATCCTTCCGGCTGCTTTCTCGGTCATCAAAGATCGGGGAGATTGATGATCATCTGTCTGTCTGAGTCTGTGATCCGGGGAAGGCTAAGGTTTTCTTTTCTGAAAGTCAAGTACAAGTCTCTCATCGTGCTGATACAAAACATACTCTGACGCCGTCCATACTGAACGCCCGGCTTTGGATAAGAATTAAGTGGCTGTCCACATGGCTGCCCCACTTTTTTATAAAGTGGACAAGAATGTGTTTCATGCCACATCGAAGCTGGTTCAAAATGTTGTTGCCACGTCTTTGATTTTAGATTTGGGCTCATTGGCGATTTTCTGACTTAATGGAAAAATTGGGCAATGAGCATGCCTGGGAGGTAACGGCCCGAATTGATCAGGTCATTAACAGGACAGCTCGCCATCCCATGGCAAATGCACTGACTGCCTGTGCGAATCTCAACCTGATACGATGTGACACATGTTTGTATTCCACGTCACTCCAGCCACATCACACCCAGGCTGATGCCATTTGGGCTCGCCATTACTCTTTAGGGGCAAAATTGAAGTAGTTCGGAGGCAGGCAGCTCAGGACCTGCCCCTCCAACTTGCCACCCACCCAGCACAGTCTTTTTGTTTTAGTTTAGGAGGCAATCTGGGGGGGGGGAGGGGGCGAAAAGCCAAGTTCCTCATTCTTCAAGCCTCCTAACTCTTGATGCTGACCTACCAAGCCCACCACCCACAGAATGCCTACCAGTGGGTGCCAGACTCCTGCACTTTCAATCTCCTCAATTTCGTTGGATCAACTTTTTTCCTTAAAACGAACGGGTGATCCATATTATTTCGGAGGGGATTCAGCTTTCATTTATCCAACTCTTCTTTCTTCCTCTCCCCTTCTAATGGTCATACCATCAGATTTTGAGAAAGACAATAATCTACAGTCATTCCTCGACAAAAGGGCTATGGAGATTGAGAATAACACAATCTCCAGGGTTTTATTCAAGGCTTTTCCTTTACAAAAGGCCAACACCACCTTGAGGCTGATCATCAACCTGAGTCGCCTCAATCAATACAGTCTTCTGCCAAAGTTCCAGATGCAGACAGTGAGATTGATATAACTCCCCATCAGAAGGGATGAGTATGCCATCAGTCTTGATCTGACCGATGCATATTTGTATGTCCCTATCCACCCAGTGTTACAAATATTTCTTCGTTTTGCTTACCATGACAAGGTTTACCAGTTAGAAGTTCTTCCATTAGGTCTAAACATCAACCCCTGGGTCTTTAACAAAATCATAGATTGTGTTGTCACCCAGTTCCAGTTGACTTCATCTACATCAACGGTGGCGTGCTTGGATGACATCTTCCAGAAACATATGGTAAGTTCTATTCTTCTCGAGGGCAGGAATGATCTCCTATCCCTTTTGAATCATCTGGGTTTTCTCGTGAACTGGGACAAGTCCGATCTTCATTCATCCCAGTGTTTTGTCCTCCTGGATATGGAGTTTACCACCAATCTCAATCTGCTATGACTTCCTCAAGTTTGCATAATACAGATCATTGAACTCATCAAGTCAATTTCCGACAGGACTTGGATTTCAGCGAGAGAGTTTTTGCAACTCCTTGGATTATTCAATGCGGCAGCAGACGATCCTGATTGGCCATCTTTTTATGCACTCCCTTACAGTTGACCTGGCTGGCTCAATGGCACCCATTTCCAGTCCCCACGATCAAAAGGTCAGGATCATGATCGGAAGTAACTGTTGTACTGATGCCAGTATGTACATTTGGGGAGCACACCTGTTGCCAGATTTCAAGACGGTCACTGGCACATGGGAGCCAGGGTAGCTGCCTCTCCACATCAGCCTTCTCTGAATGAAGGCTGTCATCAATGCCTTTCAGTCCTGGAAGGACCAACTCTCAGGGAAAACATTCCTGATTATGTCTTACAATTCAGTATCTCCTCAAATGGGGGCACCAAATCAACCGACCTGTACGTTCTGCTTTGGCAGTTTCTATGTTGGTACGATCAACTCCATATCAACATACAATCAAGTGCATTTTCGGCAGACTCAGTGTCCTGGCTGACCCTCTATCCAGAAAAGGTTGAGTCATTCATATGGCATGGTCCCTACATCAATCAATCTTTCATTGGTTTTGTGCACGTTCAGGGTATTGAACGAGCAATTTTTTTTGTGACAAGGTGGATTCACAAGTTGCCCACCTTGATCTCTTCAGTTCCAGACCCAGAAGCTTGGGCTGTGGATGCACTGTCGATCAATTGGGAGGGGTTCGGGGCCTTGCCTACCCATCCATGGTCTTGGTACCGACAATAATACAGTAGTTGAGGTATCAGAACTGCAAGATGGTTCTCTCTCAGACGGGACAAATTTGGAGTCACCGATCTACTCGATCTAGTGATAGATCTGCCCAGGAAGATTCCAAGCAAGCCAAATCTTCTCAAGGCGGTTGGCGGTGTTCCACTTCTGCCCAGACTGCCTTCTCCTTCATGCCTGGCTCTTGTCAGGACAGTCTTGCGAGAGAAGGAATTTAGACCTCTGATTGTGGAGAGAATCTCAAGAGCAAGATGGCCCTCCACTCTGAAGGCTTATCCTCATAAGCCTTCAGAGCCTTTTTTTCTCTGACTCTACGAGGAGAAAAAGCTGATCCCATTTACCATCAAAGGCTACTGCTCCATGATATTGGACACATTCAGACATCATGGCAGACGAGATATCGATCATGATGAAGCTCTATCAAACCTATTAGCCAATTTTGATTTGAATCGACCAAAATTCCTCACCCTGTTTCCAAAATGGAATCTCTCCTGGCTTTTAACATGGCTCAATTCAAATAAATTCGAGCCTTTAGCCTGAACTTCGCTGAAGCTACTATCATACAAAACATGTTTCCTGATAGCCTCAGCTTCGGCATGCTGGGTAAGTGAATTACATGCCCTTTCCACTGACCCAAACTATCTTCAGCTCAGATTGAATGGTTCGGTGGTCCTTATGATGCAACCAGGCTTTGTGTCCAAAAAATAGGTTGCTGGCAGCGGGCAATCTGAGAGTCATCATACACTCCCTCTCTTCATTAGACACGTCAAGAGCAGCAGCCATGAAAGACCCTGTCCGCACCCTCTAGCACTACTTGAAGTGCACGGAGGCAAGTCGTGGCACACACAAATGTCTCATTTGGTGAGGTCCAGGAAGCAGGATATCACCCCTCAAACCCTATCTTCATAGCTGAAGTGGGTTATGCACTCTGCCTACTCTGAAGTGACAGAAGATCAGTGTTGCCTTATGAGCATTTAAGCTCATGAAATAAGAGCAATCTCTGCGAGCCTCGCTTTCGAACGTAAAGTTTCAATCCAAGCCATAATAGAAGCTGTTGGCTGGCATGCTGAGTCAACCTTCAAGAGTTTTTATCTCAGATTTCGCTTTGAAGAGACAAACTCTGAATCTGGTCAAATGACCACCTGACCCAGTTAAAGCCAACACAGCTTCTTAGCTTTTGCTGGGTTTGCCAGTAAATTTTTTTTGGTAAGGAGAATTCAATAGTCACCTTCTTAACTGGATATAAGGGTCACAGATCACGTGACCCTAGGCTGTAGTGCTTTCAAATTAGGAGAGTGGGTTATCACTCGCATAGGGAATCCAACCTTTTATTTCCTAGAAGGATACCCAAGGTATAGGTAGGATGATCAGCATCCTATTACCTATTCTCCTAACGTTAATGTGATCGGGGAATGTATTTAAAGGAGAAAGCAAATTTTTAAGTAAATTATGTTTCTCCGATAATACTTACCTGATCACATTACTTAAAAACCCTTCCAGCCATACTGCCATGCAAGCATCCTCGTTGGTATATCACTCTGCTTAAAAACTAGTGACACCTGGTGGTGGCAAAGGGAGGTAATGTGCAAAAGTTATTGCCCTTTGTCTATATGATATAGATGCAAAAGACAAATTTTCGTCTTTTAGTAGGACTAGAATCAGGAGGTAGCAGGATTATATCCCTAACATTAATGTTATTGGGTAGGTACATGTATTCTCAGAGAAACATGATTTACTTGAAAATTTGCTTTTGCATTTGGGAATATCATCAGTTACTTAAGGCCAACTGAGAACCTTTCTCAGTGATGACTGTCTGATGTCAACCACATACTGTGGAGATTCAATCGAGATGGCAGTGCTCATTTATGCATATGTAGATTTAAAGTCTTTGCTGGTCACCAACAAAATCCTTTGTCAGATTTCATCATTGATCACTTTAATGTCCTACATGCCCATGGGAAGTCCAGTAATGTTCCAGATTGCACCCGAGTCCAATGAGAACACAAGCAAGTTATTTGTGTTGATGGCCTCTGAACGGCATCAATCAGATATTAAGCCAACTGTGATAAATGCACAACAAAGCTGATGCAGTCTCTAGTGTGTGTGATTCTCCCCCACACACAAACACACACATGGTAATTGGTGTCGGGAAAACCACAGAATTCTGGTTTCATTGATGAGATTGTAATCATCAAGGTGACGCATAGGGTTATATTTGCAATTACATGCTGCATCGCTGTATTGATTTCATGGAAGAGCTGAAGCATCTCAGAACTCCTCATTGTGTGATATAGTTGTCTTCAATGAATTCTTGCATCAACGCGCAAATTGTTTCCGGGTCCGTGATGTTATATTCGTTGACTTCTTGCTGGTCTGCAGACTCACATTTGAACCCTGCATGTCTAGTCCATCCACGAGGAGGCTCTGCCTTTCAAAGGCATTTTCCAGGTCTTTTCCATGTTTGGGTGGTTTCTTGGGGAGAGCCTCCTCCAGTTCGGAATAATATTTTTTGTCATCCATGGAAGACAGAGCCTGTGGCAAAAATTATCATAGTGTGGCCTGGCCTCTTCTGCACCTCTGACTCCATACACATAAACTAGCTTATCAAACTCCACCCACATGGGATTATTACTGATTAATCTTGATATTCCAGTGCACTCTTGAAATACCCACTTGGGCCATTCCTCTTTGATGTAACTCAGGTACATATCCTTGGGTATTGTGTGGTGCAATATACAGTATGTTCTTCCCAGTTAATGGGTATGTTGGCGAAAAGCACTAGGGGATCCGCAAGGATCACATGACCTGTCTCCTCAGTAAATTGTTAGTTTTTTTTGGCAACTGTGACTTGTACTCGGGTGGTGGACTAGCTGGACATGAATGAGTCACATGCAATTTCCTCTTTGACAAGTCTATGGATGCCTTTTGCGACCATGGCAGCTTCATCTTGCATGCCCTCAATGTCTTCTCTTGTCACATCTATCTCTTTGTGGATTCCTGTAATCATCTCTGGGAAGTCTTCAATAGTCACCGTGGTTTCTCTTGTGGCTTTCTCGATTTCCTTGACATGTTTGACTGTCCTAGCAATTGAACCAGGTTGTGTTTCTGTTCCCATCATCTTTGCTACTTGCAGCGCAGTTTCTGTGCATGGGTTTGGTCAGTGGCACAAATGTTTGTTTGAAGCCCACTGTGAGATGTTCCTGTGCGTGTTGTTGCAACTAAAACATATCTTTGACATGTTTGCTGACACCTGTATAATCACAGAGAAATTCCAGTCGATTGTGGGCAGCTTCACAGTGTCAGACAGCAGCATCTGCTATAACATCACTGGCAGATTTCCCCGTTTTCACCATGATATATAGTTATCATGATCCTTAAATTGCTTCTTTCAGTCGTGTCCAAACCCGCACGATACTTTATACCAGCACCACTCAAGTAAATCGTGAGAAAACAATATGGATCCTCGGTGACCTCCGCAAACATACTACGAAACTCTTCCCATGAGTAATGAACAGCACAAGTCAAATGTATGTTTTCAAGTCTGTACATATGAACCCAATGAAGTATCATCAGTGTGTTACAGTTGGGTTGTCTTGCCGGTCAAACATCACATCATCGCACATTTAAAGATTATTGTTTTTTTTGGTCAAGGTCATTAATAGTAGGGGATTCATCGATTGTGGAAACGAACTAGATGCAACTTCACATGTTGCAGATGGAAGCGCACGCACAAAATCCCTAAATAATTTATAACATAGTTGATCAGCTGCAGATGTTGCAATAACATACATCTGATCCATGAAAACAGGAAACTGGTTTCACCAGAACTATGCTTGGGTGGTTGGGGCTTTGCCGATGCAGATAGGTCAAAGACAGAAAATATTTGACTTTTCTCTTATGTATTGACAACATGTTGAATGTTAATTGTTGTATAAACACCAACATGCCTTCATATTGTGTGCGATGTCACATGAAAACTTGTACTGCAAATCTATCTCGTGCTCTATTACAAAATGGCAAAGCTGCAGTTGCTGGAACTTGTGTCCGGCGTGGGGCAAAAAAGTTTATCTTTGTAGAACCTTTCAGGTACATTGGCTGTCAATATGAACATGTCTCAAGAGCAGGGTAAAAAAAATAACTTGGCAGTGATATCGCTTCTATGTTAATGAAATTACCTGGGATACCATGGAGTAAGTATCCTGGTGAAAAATATATTCCTGGATACAATTACTGTGGGCTGGGAACACATCTAGGTATATGACTGGATTCTAATAACCAACCAAAGTGCAGAGAAGAACCTGTAAACTGCTTTGATCTTGATTATAAGACATCAAATGATATCCATATGCATTAGTGCACTGACATGGACATTGTCCATGACTTGAATGTGATTTCTGGGCCAACTTTTAGAGAAAGAATCGCTAGATGGATCATCAAAGGAGGCATCAAAACAAAGATTGCACTTGGAGGTAAAGCCTAAATGTAATAAACATGGATGAGAAACTGGCTGCCATATACTACAGTCCCAGTGGTTATTGGAAGGGTGAGTCAGCCATTTAAAAGTTAGCGAGCATGGCAAAAGTTAACCCATGGTGTTGCCAGAGTATGGCTGGCCAAACAAGCATTGTGGAAGATTTATTTACCTGCTCCGAGGAAGATTTCCCATGGATGATTTGATGTTTCGATGCCTAACGAAGTTCACCAGGCTAATTTCTCCTGCACGATGAGGTACGCTGTCGCGGTTATGTGCGTACATACAAATATGCACTAACTGTTGGAGATGATGCCAGTAGATACAAGGAAGCTGAGCCACTGAAATTGAAGAATTCAACAAGTCTTGTAGACAAGTTGAAATGTATCTACACACATGGGCCACTAAGAAAGCCATGGCTTCTGCAGTTGGATCCAGGTACAGAATTTCTTGGAGCTATTTCTGTGTTCGCACAAGATGATGTGCTGGTTCGTTGTGGACATGTTGGCGTACATCGCAATTAAGCCATTGGTGGAAAGATTTAACAGCACACTTGCGGAAAGATTATTCAGGCATCAGTATGTGCAAGAATTGTTGATTCAGGATTGGTCTAAAGAATGGGTAAGGAGGCTTCGTTCAGTCGTAGCAGCTTTGAATAATGATATTACATGCACGATCAGGTTAAAACCCACTGATGCAATTCAACAGAAGACTATCAGTTCCCTAACTCCATGACGTGGTTGAGAAGCGACACTTCCATGTGGGCTGCAATTGCGAATGCACACGTGTGCATTATCTCACTGTATTGCAGAATTAGGTCATTATAGCTGTATTTTATGATTCACTGAATTGGGTTAAATTTTGTATTTGATGTTAATTTTTTGCTAGAATCGTGAAATTGATGATGATATGCCTCTCTGTGCATATTATACCCTTAAAACGAAAGAAGCTCATCATGACCAGTACTTCATCTTTTACATGTACAGTAAAACTTGACTTGAGAGACAACTGCCTTCTGCTGATCATATCAACATGGGGTTTTCACTAAAAGACTTCCTATGATGTTTAGTTGCAGATCTGATGTCTGATACGGCTGCCACAGCGGCCATCTTGAAAATCTTATTATTGCTAATCTTCCTGAATGACAAGCAATATTGCCATGGGGTTTTCACCAGAAGACTTCTTATGATGACTAGTTGGTCCAAAATAAAAATGGTGTTGATCTGATGTCCACAACAGTGGCCATCTTGAAAACATTGTTATCACTACACCTGAATGAATGGTTGCATCAACATGGGGATTTTACTTAACAACATCTTGTGATGTCTAGTTGGCCCTAATAGTGCCATTACGACATTCAATATGCGTGTCACACTGGTCATCTTGAAAATATTCTCCTGAACAAATGGTCATATCAGCATTGGGTATCCACTGAAAGACTTCTTATGGTGTCTAGTTGGTTGTAAATGAAAATGGTGCTGATCAACTTTCTAATATGACAGTGACTATGGCCATCTTGAAAATCTTGTTATCACTACTTCTCATATCGACATTGATCTTTCACCAAAAGACTTCTTATGATGTCTAGTTGGTCCTAAATAAAAATTATGCCAATCTGATATTGAATATGGTCACCATGGCATCCATCATGATAATTTTGTTATCGTTGCTCCTCCAAAACAGAAAGTCATATCATAGATTACATAGAGAGTTGCGCTTTCCTGAGAACAAATAATAATACAAATTTTGTTAACAAATCTGATGTTGCCTCTTCCATCAGATTGACGTTACTGGACCGGTCTTTGTCAAGTGACCAGTCACCGGACTTTGAACACCGGTCACTGTTTAATGCGGATGGTGTCCCATTCTAGGTCTGGTGACGGGGATTGGGTCAATACCTAACCCCCGTTTCTATGCTACTGGTTGATTACGTTATGGATAGGGCATCTGCCTTTACTCATCCGACCAGGGAAGGGGATCAGATCTGCATCCCTCCTTCTGTATGTTCCCTTTTAATCCCTACAGGATCTTTCATTCCTTCTCATGGTGCCATGAATATCCCTCCATTGACTTAAGGGTGGAGCAAACATTACAGGTCACAAACATATTTCATCCTCATTTGGCCAGGACCAACAGGAAGGAAGGGTGACTGATGTTCTCCCTCTTGATGATCTAGGAGCGATGAGAAATGTGCTCATTCACCAATAATAGTAGGGTAAGTTCCACCACCTGTATGAGGGGCTTAGTGAAGAAGATAATCCTATTCCCACATAGCCCTCTCAACAGAGGAACACTGGGAGAGACAGTCCTGTCTTGATTCAGGAGCGAGTTCAGGATGATGATGTTCTCTCTTTAATGGTGGACTCTGACGTTCGCTGAGGATCTGGTGATGACAGTTCCTCCCCTCCTCCCATTTGTCAGGCAAGGTGTTGAAGGAAGAAGAAGTCTGGACATTCTATATGGTAAATTACCTCCTCCTTTACCCAGACTTGTGTCCTAAGACTTCCGGCTCTGAGGATAAAAGGATTCTCTCTCATCCAGAGATTCTCTTGGGGGCAACTTTGCATACAGACTTTTGTTGCTTCCAGATTCCACACTGGTAAGGTAGCTTACACAGAAGTTTTGCAGAGGACTAGAGTTTGCCAGGCAGGAGAAGGGGTGGATTGTCCACCCCTTCTATGCTTCAACCTCTGTTTTCTGTATCCAGTAATAGGGTCATTTTGCCAGCTTGGCCCACAACCCCATCCCCTCTCCCCTCCCTTGGATGCAGGGACATCTCAAGTGGGACCTGCCTTCTGGTTACAACGTTGCCAATCTGCCACCATTACTAAAATAAAATACCAATTTGGCAGAAAGCATCCTGGCATAAAAGTGATAAAATGTTTTACAAATGATGCCATTCAACTATCAAATATGGCAGCCATTGCAGCAAGTAGAAAAACATTTACACAACTTTAACTAAACAACCAAAATTTATATAGAAAGCCGCCTAATGTTCCAGATGTTGTAGATTAACTGCCCTAGACTTGTATTTGACTGTTAGGCAGATGTAAAGATGATGAGTGGCCTTGGACCCACTTAGGTCTCTTACCAATACATTTTTGTACCTCTATTTTGATATCATAGAAAAGAATATTCTTTCTCATTGCTCATTGCGATGTGTCATTTGTCCCCATTCATAAAATGCATGTATGTATGTGCATGTATATGGTGTAATGGCTCCACAGCACAATACAGCAAATTGAACAGTAACTTCCAGAAAGGTTAAAACAAAGTGCATATTTTTTTAAAAATTGACAAATTATTTTATTGTCGGAATTATTTTACTCTGAATTTGTTTTCAACTTGAATCTTTACATTAGCTGCAGGAGGTTGCAGAAAGCTTCATAGAAGTGAGCTATGGAATCATTGATCACATTATGTTATAGTTATTGCCCTTTTTCTCTTTCAGCCAAATGCAGTATATGTGGGATCTTGTGAACACACTTAGTCTCACAGTTCTTGATGGATCACTGAAATTTGGTACATGTCATGGAGATATCTGAAGATGCATATGTCAACAGATCACTATGCTCCTGTGAAAATATTGTTTGTTTTGACTTGGGGAGATGTTGTTTTGTTCAAGATATTGTTTGTTTTGACTTGGGGAGATGGTTGTAGTGTACGAGAGAATATTGTGAACACAACTAGTCTCACAGTTTTCAATAGATTGCCATGAAACTTTGTACATGTTGTGGTCATCATCTGTGGATGCGCATGTTAGCAAATCACTGTACTCTTGGCAATTGTTTAGAATCATTGCCCTTTTGTCCTGCAGCTAAATGCAGTGTAAGATAAAAATCATATGAGGGCAGCTTCTTTTGCAGTTTTATATGGATCACTGTGACACTATGTACATAATGGTCATTATCTAAAGATATGCATAGTGACAAAATCCATGAACTTTTATAAGAATTATTGGCTTTTTGGACCACAGATGAATGCAATATGTGGCACTCACAATTTTGTGAATACAACTAATGAGTTTTTTCATTGGATTGTTCTGAAAGTCGGTACATGTTATGGTCATAATCGGAAGGTATGGATCTTGGTCAGTCTTTGCACTTCACACTTATATTTGTAAGTATTTTGCAGTTTCGCGATTATTGCTTCCTCTCCATGATGATCATCATAGGGTAGGGTTGCTCAACATTCCTCTAGTTGCAATTGGATCTTCAATTTTTTTAAAAATGAGCATTTTCTTTAATGCACATACAGCAAGTAGTAATCAATTATGACGGCTGTCTAAAAATTTAAATTAGACAAAAGGAGACAATCATCCTAAATGTACCAACATAACTTGTCTCAAGTCTAATGAATCCATGTTTCAATTTCAGAAAGTCATTTCTCTGAGACAGATCAACGCCTGGTGAATATTATTCATGAACATGTTGAAAACACCAAAAGAGAAGAGAGTTTTGGAGGTGTAAAGTCTGATATGCCTGTAGAGACTCAAAACATCATTAAAACAGATGAGACAAAAACTGACAGAAAAAGTGCACATGACTCAGATGAGCCCAGCAGCAGTCAGATTAAGTCGTTGAAAGTCCAGAGCAGCAGTCCTATTTCACATAAAACAGAAAAGACTGTAAAAGAAAATATAGTAGCCCAGTCAGACTTTCATAGGTTTATGACAAGAAACAGATCCATATCATATTCTGGAAAGCCTGTTTCCTATGTCACTGTCCTAGATTTTGCTGGGCAGTTTCTTTTTTATACAACTCACCAGGCATTTATGTCATGGCGAACTTTGTATCTCCTTGTCACAGACATAACCATGTCATTGGACGATCTAGTTAAAGGTGATATGTGCCACATGGATTTGAATAGGATCAAAGAATACAGAATACAAGGTAAGCATCAGTGGTACTCTGTTACTTTGACCATTAACCTTCATCCTTATCATTGAAACTACATCAAATCAAGTGAATGGAAGATTCCTTGTACTGAATTTGAATATTATATTAGACATAAGTCAGCATTGGCAAAATAAGGGAATAAAAGAAACAAACTTTGGAACACAAGACTGTAGTGGTATTGTGGCGTTTGTGTTTATGATACACATGCTCGACTCCTGCATCCTTCAGAAAGGTTACCTTGACCAGAGTGCATATCCTGCCAGTGTCCACCGATAGTGGAACACATTCTTATTGAATGTATTAACTTACACACAGTGAGACAGCTTTTTTAAAAATAAACATTGAAGGGGGGGGGGTGCATTTTTTCTTTTATTTTATATGCCTAGCTTTTTATATTGTAATACCACACATTGATGTTTATTGTGAATTGTTTATCTTCATAAAAGTTTCTTTTTGGGGAATTCTTTGACTTTGCATTTTTTAAAGTTAAGTTTGAATCAGTATCATATAGCCACTATTGTGTTCATGTGCTGTCAAACATTATACGTGTATGTACATACATACTAAACAAAAGAAACATTTTCAGATGTTTTATCCGCATAAACTACTCATTAGAATTTGACCAGTTTAACTGAAAGCATCATTGTATGAATGCCTTTCAGTTTTATACCATAGAGCAATGAGCCCGTATCAAATATGACTGCAGAATATTCTCAAAAACTGAAAATCTTCAAAGAAATTTTGATAGAAAGTACCCCTGTAAATCAGATTATTTGGCCAGCTGCTTGGCTATTACCAGTAGGCAGATGTCACATAGTTGAGATCTCATGCCCATCTGTGCCTCTTATTCGGTGAGAAACCAAACTCAAGGAGGGAGACTGAGATGGTTCGTAATTGTAATATTTTCCAGATTCTGTGAAAATTATCACAGCTATGGCAAAATTACAATTGTTTTTGAGTCTTCATTCTTGCAGTAATAATAGTATTTCATTATTGCATGGATGGATCATGCATATCATTTAAGAATTGTTATGTACAGTTTGTGTTCTTATTTTGCAGACTATGTCATCTACTGGCTCAATTCCGTATATTCTCATGTACAGCAAGAAACAGGAAACAAAGGACAAAGTCAAGAGAAAGAAGCAAATTACCCTCCTGTAATTCTGGTTGCAACACATATGGACAAGGTACCAGAGGTACGTGATGGATATGTCTGTGTCTGTGTATGTGTGTGTGTGTGTGTGTGTATGTGTGTATGTATATGACGAGTAACAGTCCTTTCAGATGCACTGGATCCAGCAAAGAATTCCTGATTGCCTGTGCACGGAATTGATTAAGATAAATATAAAAATATTACAATGAACAGTGCAAAACTAAGTTTAACCAGCCTAAGTGCTTTTGACTCCTTGAATTTTCATTGAAGTTAATTATAAAATTAGAGACAAACAAAACAAACAATAAATACAAAATAACATGCTGAATTTACAAAACCTACATGGAAGTGTTGTTTGAAAAGTTTAGATGTGTCTCCTTATTGGTTTGAACAGCTTTTGATCTTCTATTTGCTAGAGAGTGGCTGCCATTGTTCTTTATGAGGTACTGAAAAATATGTGGAGAAATCTGCAGTGTTTACCTCAGAGTGATAATGTGCTCCAGAAAGGTATACAAATGTTCTAGCACACAGGCTGTTAGCAGAAACCCAAATCTTCTATCCAGCATACATCAGCCCGCTGGTGGGTGGGGGAAGCGGACTTTTTCAGCAAAATAGAAGATAAGCCATTTAATTCTATGCTGCGGGTTGCACCATCCTTCTAGCAACTGATTGGTGTTCTGGCGAGGCAGCAGAAGCTGGAATCTTTTTAAGTGCGTGCCACTGCACTTGCTGCACGAGTGTGTGCCTAGAGCTACTCTGGTATCATTGTGTATACTAAGCTGCATAAAAAGCGGACATTTTTATTTTTTGCTCTGTGGAGCAGCACATTAAGGTGTGTATGTTACATCATCTTCTGCTGGTGTGCTGGGGATAGGCCTCATGCTTAACTCTTGAGGAATAGAGCAAGAAAGTTTTTGTTCTGACAGTTATGTTGCTACTGCTTCAGTTGACACCACAAAGCTAACATTTGCTGTAGTATCATCAGTTTTCGTGGGGGACCAATTTTCGTGGTTTTTGTTGTTGCCCGAAGCACGAATTTAAATATCCAATGAAAAATGAACCACATATGATGATGACCCGCCCCCTCCTCCCACCCCCACCTCCATTTTCTTACAGTATTTCATTCCTAGAGATTAACAAAGCTACTAGTATATGATAAATTAGGGTCAATACTGTAATCTGGTAATTAAATATTAGCTTTTACATGTGTTTGTTTTATTTTTTATTTTAATCCTTTGAAAAAAGAAATATAATTCATTTTATATTGTTTCAATGCACACTTATAGATAAGGTATCCGATAGCTGTAATTTTACACTCACTGCCTTAAATCGATATGTAAGACAAGTAAAGATAGAGAGAAACGAGAAAAAGCATAAGGTATTCAAACACTAGTAATACTGAAAATGATTTTTTTTAAAAGGAATGATACAAAATAATAGTATATGAAAATTAAATTTAATACTTATTCAAATCGATCTTTCATTCGAGTACTTATGTTGTTGAAACATTTAAATCCTCCTGAAAGTACATTTCATTTTATCCATGCATTTTAATCCAAAAGAGCAACAATCCTGTAAAATACTAGAACTATTTCTTGAAACACTATTATTAATGAAACACTATGTATATACACTAATTACAGCAGAGTATTAAAGCTCACACTTACAAGATTTTTGGACAAAGCCACTGTATCAACATTGTGTCAATCAAGTCTCATGGTACACACAAGTGCTTCTCAGGTAAATAATCCCCAAATTGCTGAATTAAACAAGTCCAGCTTTCTCAAGGCCACTGATAATTAGGTCCGATCTTTCACTCAGTGTCGTGTGAGCTGCAACTATCTATTCAGTGTGAATTGGCTTGATTAATGAGGTTGCAAGGTTCACTAATACTGTGCACTGATTGTCACCAGTAACATCTTTTTCCGTAATGGTGTCCATGACCTGTTTAGCATACCAGTCATAGAAGTGTGATTTTAATTCTTCTTTGTTTAAGAAAGAGATCATTCATATGTACTTTAATAACCGATTGGCTTAGTGCTGTTGGCTGCGTCAGCTTCCTTTGATGTTGAGCACTGAGAGGAAAACTAGGTGTAAGTGATTAATCTTGACAGGGGCTTTATTTGTGCTCATAGAGTTGGTAGTATTGTTTTAGTGTTGTTGGCTGCATCGACTTCGATTGATGTTATTCACTCAGTCGAAAACATGGTGTAAGTATTGAACTTGTCAGATCTTTGATTTGTGCTTATACAGGTGGTAGTATTGTTTAAAACATTAAAGTGACCGCCATTTACGTCGGCATAGTTTTATTCTTTTGTATTCTTTGTTTTGGATATTTGTAGAGGTTAAACCGGGAAATTAAATACCTGCTAAGATGCAAACTTTGACAGGCAAAACCACAAATTTAAGTACCGACGAAAATGACTTTTTTTTTACAAAACCACGAAAATTGAGCCCCACAAAAATAAATGATACTACAGTATGCTTAATTTCCAGTGACTTTTTTCATGATTGCTTCGCATTCTTCAGCTTTTGCAGAGGCTGTCATTTTGTGGGTTTTTGCATTTATCTGTTTATTGTCTTCCATTTTGTGTCAGTCAGATTAGGTGTTTAAAATGGACAATGGTCTGAACTACTTACAAAGATGTAATTCAACCTTTTGTTATTAACAATGAGACATACAGCAACCAATCATTCGGCTTTCTTGCTGTAGAACTATCTTGTATACAAATTTATTTCCTGCCTTTTACAATTTACCAACAGAAATTATAAGTCACTCATCTAAACAAAATCTCAAAACTTGAACTGGGATAAACATATACCCATTTGTTGTATGTAAATACTGTACATCAATTATATACCTGTATATTTATATCACCAAGTAAATTTGAGCATCAGACAAAATTAATGTTTTACTTTTTTCTTTTTCTGTTCGTTTTCCTATTGCATACCATGCATAATACATAAAAATGAGATTAACCTGTTCCAAAGCATTTCTAGATCATTACAATTTTTTAGTAAAGTTCCTCTCTCATAAAATATGTAATCCAAATCACTACTGTGCAAGTTATTGTAATCAGTTGCACCTAACACTAGAAATATTTTTTTTACATGTAACAGTACAAGTATTCCCTGATTGCCTAGCTTTTTTCAATTAATGGCCTCATAGTTCACACCATGTCAAAAAGATGTTCCTGCCATGAAAGTTTGTCATGATTCTGCTTATATTTTGAAGAATTTTTTACCAATGTGAGTTTCAAAAATAACACTATGTGGGTGCAAACTCATGACCTTGTGTTTCAAAGTCAGATATGAGTGTGTGTGTGTGTGTGTGTCTGAGTCGCACACTGTATCCATTTGGTCACAGTAACTGTAGCCAGGTAGCTGTAAAGCAATATACCACATACAGAAACATCCCAAACACTGTTCAGAGAAACTAGTTTACATTTTTTTGTCTCAATAAGCAAAACTCTGGCAGTCACAAATAGAAAACTGCATACTTTAATATCTGCAGTGGTGGCGCAAACAGGAATGTAGTTGGAGCAATTGCCCCTGGGCACCAGGTGAACGGGGGTGCCATCAGGAGCTTTGTTCTTTTTTTAGCAGCTAAGATTCGCATAGTATTTCGCCTCACCATAGTGTAATGGGGGGGGGGGGAATCAACTGACATAAAAACTGTACTCTGGGAATCTTGGTAGGGGTGCCACTAAAGAACATTGTCCCCGGGTGCCTCAGATCCTCTCATAGCCACTGAATCTCTGCATACGAATAATTATTAGAAATAGATCAATATTACGATTAGGTTATTGACATATCATTTCCATATGATTTACTTCTTTTTTCTATGATGATAAAAAATGTTGTTTTTACATTTTTCCCTTTCTACAATGAGCAAATAATATGATACATGTGGAGACAATACATACATGCAGAATCCCATAAATTTGTTGGAAATTAAAATCTCTGAACATCTGAGATTTGACAATTTTCCACATTATTATTCAGTTCAGCAATAAGTTGAGTTAAGATTAATTACGAACAATTATCAAAGTTCCATTGTTCATGGTGGGACCATAACTGGGGCTGTTAAGTACAACGCACCAAGTCAGATGGCTTCATATGATAAAAACACATCTTTCTCAAGCTGAAATTTACCTCATCTTTTGATGCTAATCCTTGTCAATATTTTATAACAATGTTGACAATGGTCACTACCTTGCTTTCTGTAAACATCAGCTGAAGTTAGGTCTTTTATAGGGAAGGATCATTTCATTTTTTAGAAGGGGTGGTGGTTGTTAATGCTTGAAAACAATTGTCTTGCTCCGATTTGTAGTATAAAAACAGACATTATTCCATTCCTTATTTCACTTGAAACAGATTTATCTTGTGATGAAAGGAGAACATTCTGGCCCCATGTATTAAATAGTCAGTCTTTTACAGTACAAATGCAGTCAGAATTGAACTATAGTTCAAAGTTGTGTATATTCAGCCTCGTGATTGTGCCATTACAGGCATGTCGTTTGCATTTCAGTGTAAATTCAGTGTATTCTGTTTTTGTTTTTTTTTAAAACAGAAGTTGTTGCCATATTGGAATTTTATTGTCCATATCTCAGAGGATTACTTTTCCTTTAAAACAATACGATAAATGTATGCTGTTCAAGAGAATCTCAACAAGGTGTGCATCTGATCAAGTCTGCACAAGTTTGTTCAGATTTCTTTGAATAAAGTAAAAGTGTAAAATTATTGCAAAATAAGTCAGTCAGCCTTTCCTAAATATACATGTACTGAATATACAAGACTTTTGAAATTATTTTTTTATTGTCCAAATATATGATTGAAATAAGGATAGCTGAATCTTCAAATGGTATGCGGTTGAAAATCACTCTTCACATCTCTGTCTTACCATAGGCTGCCTTCATTCACTGGCTGTTCAAATGTCAGTTAGTAATGTTGACTAGCCCCTCCATGGTGAAGTTGCCATCAGCATGTCTGCCAAGACACGGTGGTGATTTGTAGGTATTAATCCCTCCACCGTGGAATGAAAGCAGAGGGGATTAAATCACCAACCATGAAGCATGGGGTTTTGAAAAATCACATACGGTGTACTGTGTATGCAGTTTATTTTCAATTTTGCAGATTTCTTTTGAGGCAAAATGTTGTGGATCTTGGAGTGTTGGGTACAGAGAGGATTGGGTCATTATAATTCCTCTATAAGCAGCATATGATGGTTTAGTTTGTCCGTGGACTTGGTTACTTTGCAAATCCACAAAGTAACTGATCACATTTGTTTGCAAGCATGGTGGTGATAAAATCAAAGAAGTTAATAGTTTCCCCAATATTATCAGGTTGTAAAATAGTATTATTATTAAGGCCCAGAAGTACAGTGAAACCCCGCTGTAGCATGATGGTCAGGGTCCATAGACTGTCATCATTTTATGTACCATATCATGCTATAACCAACTAAGTCATTTTGCTGAAGACAATGATGCAAGCAAAAAAAGTTAAAGTATCACAATGTGTACTCGCCAACTGATCTCACTCTATCAGTAAGAGTGAATCCATAATAATTCCATTGAAAGTATTGCACACAGAAGTGTTATGTTTAGTTATTTTGTCATAAATTATTGTGTCTGAATTCAATGCAAAAAGATTAGAGAAAAATTATGTAAGGAAAGATGAAACACGTTCAGTATGTATACATGTTCCAAGGTCATTAAAAGGTGTCTGTATAGATTTCATACAGCTAGAATTTTCTCTGCTTCAAATCAGACTAATTTATTGTTTTTTGAAAAACTGATTGATTTTCAACTGCTTCCTGCTACTGTCATGTTTGCGGTTAGCAGAGTCAATCATATTCTTTAAGTGAAGAATTTGAACATAGTGAATATCCTAAGTCTCCATCGATCTCATCACACACAGTAAAAGATTTATATTTCTGTGTACCATAATCCATTGTATATACCCACTAATTTACACTCTGAGACCTATTTGTTTGAACGACTACGTCAATAATAATTGTTAATGAACAATTGGGTCATATTTATAGGGAATAGACAACATTATTCACTGGTCAACTGATTGCATGACAGCTGTCTGACAATACTGTCAAACAACACATGCATGTTGGCAGCTTGAAGTTTTTTTTAATGTTTTTGCAAATTATTGCCCCATTATTTGGAAAGTCTCTAGCTGTGAGATTGACTTCGATGATTAGCAATTACTTGATTTATAAATTCAGGTGAGAATCTTTTATCAACCACCGCATTGTTTGGTGCTTGGTTTTGTATGCCAGTAGAATGAGCAAACATCTCTCAGCTATTGTTTGACCAATGATTGTACACAAAATGCATTGAAGACATACTGATATACCGTTATCCAAAATCATGTTTTGACGAAGTATGCTATAGCAGGCTTTCACTGTACCATGCATTTTAGCTTCTGCAACAAGTAAGGCTTTGGTCTAAGTAATGTGATGCAGTAGAGTGGGTCTTTTTAAAAAAACAACTGTTGTTCTGTCATTGTCGAGATTAGTGATTAAGGGATATATGTACTCTTACAAAATGTTACCTTTGTGAGATCTTTACATGAAATTATCATGACATTTTCACTGTAGTAACAATCACGCCAACAACTGCTTGTAGTACTTTTGCCCTTTTTGCCAGATCAACTGCAATTAACCCCAGTTGGCTGCAAGTTGGTTATGAGTGCTCCGGATGGCCCCAGTACTCAATGTCTGTGTGTTTCACACCCTTTTTCCAACTCAGCATAAATCAGACATGTCAACAGATACTCTGCCACCAGCAGTTTGTACGCCTTGTCAAGGTCAATTTGAACCTCCCATGCTGCTCCAGCACATCTTTATCGGCAGGATCCGCGCTTGCATTAAGTGCTGCTGGTGGAGTCAGTGTTTCATGTTCTTTTTCTATGCCTGGTCGCTCCCCCATGGCTTGCTTTTTCAAAGCAAGTGGAGCTGGATCTAATTGCTGCTCACACTTGTGTGGTTGAGCACTAAGTTGAAGATTATTAAAGTAGCTGAAAGCCCTGGTGTTTGTGTGTTAGCTTTCAGACCCTTGCACCAGATGGTGTTTCCAGTGGTAAACTTAGATGCAAAGCTATTTTAAAAGCTTCATGTGAGGCAAGAATGGCAGCCTGATCACTGCCGTCATTGTGCACCCAAACAACTCCATTGATGTGAATAAAGAGCCATGCCCACCTTCTATCGCCACGACAGCCATGGGGGTTATTGATAGTGTCATTGTTGCTAAATGTAAAACTGCAAATGTTTTGAAAATCTTGTGTTAAATCCCAGCAGTAAAAACTGGATGCATTTATTACCATAACCACACCAACTGACATTATTCTGTTGGTTGTTGAGTACATGACTGAGATATCTGGAATGAACTGATGGACCCCATCTCTGGAGACAAACCATTAGTTACCGACTAAACCAAAGCCAATGTTTCCAAGCCAATAAGGCTGGCACCCCCACAAGCGCTTGCAAAATTGATGGTGTGTCTGGTAGCCAGTTAGTGACAAGCTTCAGTTTAGCTGATTGACATGCAACCGGTAAAGATATGAAATTAGTTAAGAGACAGCACGAGACTATGAGTGAAAGTAGAAAAGGTGGGAGGGTGTAGCCCACAATGCTGCCCAGTGTGTCTCATAGTTTTTGGAATTGTGTAGGTTAATGATGCCAGCTTCACGCCAGGTGTGGTGTGCCCTGGTAGGCACACCAACTCATTGCACATGAAGACACTGGAGAAGTGCTTTAAGGGCCATCCAGGTGACAAAGCCTTGCACAGAAGGTCAAAGTTTGTAAGAGTACTCCAGTGTTCCGCCGTCACCACTGGTGCCTTGACAAGAACAAGCCCCTCTGTTTTATTTGCATTTCACTGACCTGTTTGCTTGTTGTGAAGGATATTGCAAAGCAACAGGGTTCTTGAGTGATCTGCCAGTGTCATTTTAGTTCTATTGGTCATTGAGCAGAAGAGCTTATGGGATAATCCGTCATCCATCATCCATCATGCCTCATCCATATGTTAGCACAAGTTTGTTATCACTACTCCTAATAAACCACTTGGAGAATTGCCATGAAACTTTACACACACACATTCATCCCATGCTCAAGTGGGTCCTAAATGAAAATGTTTTTGATCGGACATCCAATATGGCCACCACTGTGGACATCTTGAAAATCTTGTTTACGCTGCTTCTGCATGGATGGTCATATCTGCATTGGGGTTTCCACTAAAAGATTTCTTATCATGTCTAATTGGTCCTAAATGAAAATGGTGCTGATCTGATGTCCAATATGGCCACCACAGCAGCCACCTTGAAAATCTTATTGCTACTGCTTCTATACGGATGGTCATATCAACATGGGGTTTTCACTAGTGCCAGGACAATTCATCGCTGTATCAATGCAACAGTTCAAAATGTGCTGATTCACATATCAATATGTACAAGCTAGTATCCATTTCCGTCAAAAACCTGGTGTTTGGTTGGAAGTTTAGTCTACTCTGAAAGTTAGCCTTCATTGTGAAGAGTATTAAAAGTGTAATGTAAGACATAAATGTATTGGAGAATGGATCTATCGCAGGTGTATATCAACCAACCAGTAAACATCTTGCAAAAGCAACAATTCACAAGTGAGTAAACATGGGTGAGGAAGGAGAGATTGTTGAAATTTCCAGTTCGACAGGATCAAAATCTTACATGTGGGACCATTTTGAACACTCAGTATATGTGCAGAAATGAAAACAATATGTAAAGTCTGTAGATCTGTCCTTAACCGTGCTGGGAACACAACAAATATGCAAACTCATCTTACTCAACATTACCCTACTATTTCCAATTTGAAAGCTAAAATACAAAGTGAAATTAAATCTGATCAAGTTAGAAAAGCAGTTGAATATGGTCATCATAATATTGCTGAAATGTTTGGAAGGCAAAATAAATATTCACCTAACTCCCAACAAGCTCAGGCAATTACCACACCAGACAGTAATTATCATTGCTTCTGAAACCAGGCCTCTGTCAATAGTTTAATGCCCTTCTGTAAGTGCTACTTGTGAGTTCGGGGCTGTGTAGTTGTGAATTGTCTAAGTGGCCTGAATTAGTTAAATATTGAGCTGATAATCACATTCTTACTCTGCATTAAACACTTTTAGTTTTGATTTTTCCTCCATTGATTCGTTGCTAATTAAATTTCATGATATTTTTAAGCTGATAGTTATGTGTTCAACTTTTTCTAGTCAGTAATCAATGACTGAATTCCACTAGATTTTACTAGGTGAATCATTTTCACATTAGCATTTATTTATGTTTTTCACATTTTTACGAGCAACAATATTGGGATAGTGGGATATTTTAGTCATGAGTCTAAATCTCTATTGTTAATTGTCTGTGGCTTAGGAGACAAAGTTTTCTCTTGAATTTACTTTGATTTTGTTATAATAAAGGATACAAAAACAATATATTTAATCTTTATTCATTCATTTTGACATTTTAATGTAATGGCACAGATTCACAAAAAATACCTTGAAGGTTGTATGACAAAACACTTGCTTTGAAACATGGGAAATAATATTGTAATGCCTCATACACGTATCATCCCAGCGCTAGTTTTCACCTGAAGACTTCTTATCATGTCTAGTCAGTCCTAAATAAAAATACAGTGTAGCTAATGCCCATATTGGCTACAACAGTGATTTTGGGACACGTCTTCTGAGGGTCAGAGGTCAAATGTTCATAATTACAATTATAGTGACGGCTTTTAATATTTTTGGACCAAACTTTGTACATGCATTCTTAGTAGGAGCACACATACTATATGTAACAAGTGTTTGGTTATAACCCCACAAGGTTCATGTCTGAATGGGGGAAGTCAGGGCAAATGTAATACAAAGTCGGGGCATTTTCCATGTGGGCCATGGAAGTAATTGTAGTGTTGAATCGGGCAGCTCAACAAAAATGTGCAAGATAAAGGTGTGATGCCCAAAATGCGCAAAGACAAAAGCGCACTGACAAAATCATGCAAACAATTGATGCATATATTATGTGTCTTGTAAAGAAAATACTAACAAATACAGCATTAAAGATCATTAAACATTGTTGTTTAATTAATTTCTCAAAATGCAGAAATAGTGTTAAAGAACAAATAACATCCTCCATTCATTAATATCTCAATACAGTGAATGCAGAAATGCAGCATTTATTAATTTTTCAAAAGGTTCAGTTGTTACAAGTGTCATTTACAGTGTGAAGTTATGCGCGATCCTACACAGATAATCCATTATTGACACATTACTGTATGACAGAATTAAAGCTTGCAGGCACTGACTGAGTTGAACATATTTCAACTTGGATGCTTGGGGATTGATGGCAAGTCATTACAGTTCCTCTAGCTATTTTTGATGTTTGGTCTGGAAATTTCCTGTAGAGTGATTGTTTAAATTGTATGCAACAAAGACGCTGAATCTTTTCATCTACCTGCCATTGTGCTACCTAGAGCAGTCATAATTTGACATATATATTTAGATTCATTTAAAAACTTTTTTTCACAGGAAATGAGAAAGAGACAAAAGCAAGAGTATTTTGATCATGTGGGAAGAATACTGAAGGACAGACCTCTGCGTTTTCTGGTGAAAGGAAATTTTGCCATCAGCAATTTTGGACAAGATGCTGATATTGATGCACTGAGAGACAGAATATTTGAGCTTGCTCAAAAACAGGGTTACTGGGGTGAGGAAATACCAGCAACTTGGTTGGCTCTTGAACAGAAGTTGATGGATCTGAAAAGGACAGGAAAATCGGTATTTACTGTGTTTTATCTCAGATTGCTATAAATCATAGATGAAACATTTTGAATCTAAACACAGAAAGTTGCAACTCTCCCAGTAAAATATTATTACACTTGCTAGCTTTTCCTGGAATATTTATGTTAGTTGTTAATACAAGTCATGTTGTTACAATTCCAAGTTAAAAGATCAATTTTAAAAGACTAAACATGTGAGACGTGCAGAAAAGCACAAACCTTGTGAAAATGAAGAAACATGTAATTGAGATGAATAAATGCACTCATGGCAGGGGAGGGGTTGGGTACACCACAGGTAGAACCTTTATACAATACAGAGCACACCTGTGATCGTCAAAGTTGTGTGGTCCATGCTGAGTGGTCTTTATAGTAAGATCTATGTCCACTACTCTCTAGACACACACACAGACACACATTATATATATATATGTATATATAGCACCCTGTACCTCATGTAAGCACTTTTGGATGCCTCTACTCCATTCTTATGGAAGTGCTAGTAGATGCCTCTACCCGAATCGCATGGAAGCGAGTTGGGCCACCTACTGTAAACATCAGCCATTTTGAACTGGTTTTCATAGCGCCACCTTCAGGGAAAACCCCCTATTAGATACTAGAGGCATTAAGGTAAATGACCATTATATCAGATCACGTGGTTGCTTTTTAAGATCTAGTCGTAATCTGCTATTTAAAGTAACTAGGTCAGATTCTCCAAACGCCAAAATGGAGGCCACGGATTTCGTTCAGTACCTTCTAGAGTTTGGATGATTAGAATTACGACTACGAAAGCTTCAATTCAGATATAGGCTCCGATGTTGATGTAGGCTACATTTGGAATGGATACATACCTTATGCACAGTAGTGTAAGACACTGGGGTTATATAAGGCACTTAAGACAGCTTGGGATTTGGAATGGATACATACCTTATGCACAGTGGTGTAATACGCTGGGTTATATAAGGCATGAAAGACAGTTAGGGATTTGGAATGGATACATACATCAATCTGTTGAGTGCATTGAATATATCCATGCTTGGTTGATACTGTTGAGTGCATTAAATATATCCATGCTTGGCTGATACTCTTGAGTGCATTGAATATATCCATGCTTGGTTGATACTGTTGAGTGCATTAAATATATCCATGCTTGGCTGATACTCTTGAGTGCATTGAATATATCCATGCTTGGCTGACACTCTTGAGTGCATTGAATATATCCATGCTTGGCTGACACTCTTGAGTGCATTGAATATATCCATGCTTGGCTGATACTCTTGAGTGCATTGAATATATCCATGCTTGGCTGATACTCTGGAGTGCATTAAATATATCCATGCTTGGTTGCTACTGTTGAGTGCATTGAATATATCCAGGCTTGGCTGACACTCTTGAGTGCATTGAATATATCCATGCTTGGCTGATCTCTTGAGTGCATTGAATATATCCATGCTTGGCTGATACTCTTGAGAATTTGACATGACAAACAAAGTGATAATTAGAGGTATGTTCATTTTTCTTGCAGACCAGATTTGCCCAAGACAAAATTTTTAAACATGCTGGAGTTGTCCAGTAATTTTGATAAGTGTTGTAATTTATGACAAATGCACACACACATTCTCTAGGTTACAGTTGCACCATATAGGACATGGCATATGGACAATTTTCTAGTCTTTAATGAATTTCAGCATATCATTTACTGATACAGGACTCTGGGAAATAATTTCCAAGCACTCGTCCATGGGATGAGTGAGTTGCAACAGTTACTTACACTGTCCTCATTGAACTTGACACTACACTTGTCCACTACACTGCTTATACTTTTACTTAAGAAACACTGGTACCTGATGCAAGCTTGATACTAAAATGGGTAAAAACCATGGAAATATTGTCTTATAAATACATCAGATAATTATATAAGTATGTATTTATTTTTATTAGAGAAATGTTGTTAACTTGAATTTTAAAGAAAAATTCTGCTTGTCTTAATTTCCATCAACATTTGTACCAAGCATCTTTTGGAAAGAGCTACCCAAGGGTGCAATAAAAGGAAACACTGCTGCTTGTCCAAAAGAACTTGAACATTTCTAGGTCATGACCCTAATTAAATTTAGACCAATCGGCTGCAGTCTTGACATTATGTACTTTATAAATAGATTACAATGGCATGCATTGGGTAAAAGTTGGTGGAAATCAGCTAAGAGATGTAAAATAATTGTTCTGAATGTAAGTTGGCAAAATTTTTCTTGTGAAAAGTAATTATATGCTTATAGAACTATATGCTAGAGTCTTCTCTTTGATGTGACAATGTATCAATAAAGCTTCAGTCTTGAAAATACTGGTGACCTGGGATAGGTGTAATATTGTCTGACCAGATGAAAAATTACAAAATTGCGACATTCTATGTCTTGTAACTTCTCAAAAATGTGACTCATAAAGATGAGTGATAGCTTGTTGAAAGGGAAGCTTTCTTTACATTCAGATGATGCCTAAATTACTGAAAAGTGTCACTGTAAATGTGAATACCATTTTGAAATCGAGTGCTAAGTCTGAAACTGCAACATAATATGCTTATGATTTTTACCCATTTTAGCATCATGCTTACATCGGGCACCTGCATTAAAAATGATGGTTGGCTTCCTTGTGACATATTATGGACTGATAACAAGCAATCAAATTAGATAAAGTAATCTATAATTGATACACTCTAAATGTTAAGTGATGTTGAATGTTTGGTGTACGTTAAGAATGTAAAATGAACTCCAGTTTACTCTCAAGATGCAAATATACATCTACTCAGCCCAGGGACAAGTATGAGGTAAAGTTTTACCTAGCCCAATAAATTGTTACCTAGTCAGGATTAGAGGACAAGTAGTTGTCTTGAGCCCTGCAATATAGTTTGATTGGATACTGTGATCAGAGTAAACCTGAAGCAACCAGATATAGACCTTAAATGGGAAAAGTTAGTGATGAATTTTTATGCTTGTATTTATCAAGCATTATCTATAGATTAATATCAGCATGTAACATGTTATCCTTCTGTTCCAGTGAATAAATGTTTTAAAAGATTCCCTTGAAAGGCCATGTAGGGTTTCAAGGGCCATTCTTTGTTTACCTGTAAGTGCAGGCTGTACCAGGTAGATTTTTTGTCATCTGTTTGAGAAACAAATAGTAAAATTACTAGATATGATCTTGAGTGTTTTGTCTATTAATATTCCTAATGAACTTTTATTACAGATAGTTGAGTACACGGATGTGTTGGAAATAAACCAGTCCAGTGATGTCAAGATTGAAAAACCTGAAGAATTGGAAGTTTTTCTTAGATTTCAACATGATCTTGGAAACATTGTGTTCTATAGGTAAGCAACTGAATTTTATTATTAGACACACAACTTGAACAATCAGAAGTCATAATTATAATGCATACAAAATTCCAATAAGGATGATAATAATTTCCATTTAAGATGAACTAAGACATTATTTTCCGGATAAAATGTCAGTAAGTTATAATTAAGAGAATTTCACAAGACCAGTATATTAATCTGAAGATTGATTATATTAGTTTTTTCAAAGCATGTTGCCTAAGGACAGAGTAGATTGTCCCAATTTTTACTAATTGTATGTAACGGGAACTGTTGTCTAAGGACAGAGTAGATTGTCCTAATTTTTACTAATTATATGTAATGGGAACTGTTGCCTATTAGGACAGAGTAGATTGTCCCAAATTTTACTAATTGTATGTAATGGGAACTGTTGTCTAAGGTCAGAGTAGATAGTCCTAATTTTTACTAATTGTATGTAATGGGAACTGTTTACAGTGTGCACCAAATACAGTTTCTTTTTGTTTTAGCTTTACTTGTTATAACTCCTCTTATTGCTACTGAACAAAAAGTCATATTGGCATGGGATTTTCAGCAAACAACATGTGGTGTCTAGTTGGCCTTAGAGAAAAATGGTGACAATCTGACAGCCAGTATTGCCACCACAGCAGCTCCTGAACAAAAAGTCACATAATTTTTCACTGGAAGATTTCTTATGGTGTCTAGTTGGTGCTAAATAAGAACGCTGCCAATCTGACATCTAAGATGACCACCTTGGAAGCCATCTTGAAAATCTTATTGCTATTCCTTTAAATGGAAAAATCATATCAACATGGGGTTTTCGCCAGAATACATATTATGGTGCCCAGTTGGTTGTGAATAAAAACGATGTCAATCTGATATCCAATATGGCCACCATAGGTGCCATCTTGAAACCTTGTTATAGTTACTATTACAGAATTGATGGTCATGTCGACATAGGGTTTTCACCAAAAGATGTCTTATGATATCTAATTATACTAATTGAGAATGGTGCCCCGCAGACATCCAGTATGGCTGCCACAATGAATATATTTAAAATCTTGTTATTAATTCTCTTGAATGGATTGTCACATTAACATGGTGTTTACACCAAAAGTTTTTTAATGGCGTCTTGTTTGTCCTAAATGAAAATTGTGCACATCTTACATCCATCATGGCTGCAACATTGCCTAATTGGAAAATCTCATTATTCAAGAATATCAGAGATGGTTTCAAGACTCCGGAGTTAAAAAGAGAAATGGTCTTACAGTCCCTTCAGGTGGACTATTGTTTTATGTATCTAACTATCTGTGTGTATATATATATATATATATATATATATATATATATATATATATATATATATATATATATATATGTGTGTATATATATATATATATATATCTATATATATATATATATATATATATATAATGCCTATACCACCAACTTGGTAGCATAATTTTTGGTGGTGTATGCATGGTCGAGATTGTTTAGGGGTTGGTGCTTACAGGCAAGGCAATGGGTGCCGTAAAACGTGGATCTGGGTTCAGATCTCTGTAGAGTACAAGTTAAAATTCTCTAACCTGTATTACATATATATATATAGTCAAACCAGTGTTCAGCAGTCACCAATGGGAAAGGGCCAAAGTGGCCTTTGAAGACAGGTGACCTCTGAAGGCAGGTTCAGCTCTCAAACTTGGTTCATGACAAATACATGTACTATGCACCGAATAGCATTAGCATTATTATTACAGTCCTACCCGTTTATGTCGACATCCTCGGGCCCGAGGAAATATTATCGACATAAGCGGATGTCGAGATAAGTGTTTGGGGGGGGGGGTGAATTGTCGTCAATGAGCAGGTTTTACACTTTGAGAAAACAAACAATGGAAATTTTGAGTACATGAAGACAAAACCAGTGTGAAATACACGTCTATATTGACAAATTACATTTTGGTTACCTTTCTGTAATAAAATCCACAATGCATTAAGTGCATGTATATGAAAAATCCATGAATTCGTGTACGAGTTTCATGTTAGAAAATATATGCATCGGTCACATCCTGATAGGAAACACATGTATAAAAAATGGTTGTCCTCATTTGATCTAACACGTCTTCACAATTCACTACGATAATCATTGTCACCAGAAGCACATGGTTGCATAGTTGTTATTTACATGCTACAAAGTACATGTACATGTACTTAAATTGGCCTAGATTTTCGTCAGCCTGAAACAATGTTCCCATCTTACTGAGGCTACCAAGGGGATGGGGCTATTCACAGGGAAATGATAACATGTATTTATTTACGGAAGTCATCGTGAAAAGTACATAAAATTGAACAAGAGGTATGCGGCTGATATGATTAATTTACCTTCAACATAGCCTTTCTTTATAGACTCATCAGCTTTCATCCATCTAGACCAACAAGTTGTTCTCCTCCTTTTTTTTTTTTTTTTTTACTGGTCCGCCACCAGTAAAAAAAAATTAATAATAAAAATAAAACGGAGAACAACTTGTTGGTTTATCATCCATCCTGACAGGGTGTTATGTTTAAGTGAAAAGTTTTCACACATATTTGCGAGATGCCCCACCTTCAACTTCCTTAACAGCCAGATATTTAGTTTCCAGAGACTGTAAATTTAATCTGCGTTTTACGCTGCTGTTGGTAGCCATCGTAAACATAAATAACGTTAAAAGGAAGACTTTCACAGCACAATAAACTTGTTTTAATCACCGATCACTTTGGAAAATGCAACAATCGATCAGATTTTATTCAAGTTTGGTGATGATTTTTTTTTTAATGAGGGGTGGATTGTTTTTATTGAACATTGTAACTGGCTTGCTTTGATGAAGGGTACATGTGTTATTTAAGTCGCCGCGAGTGGCCAACTTTATAGGACCAAACAAAAGCCTGTTTTTTAATCCACCGAGACATAAAAGACTGGCGGCAAGATCAACGAATTGTTGAACAAAGTGCAGGTCGGAACTGGCCGCTTGTCGACATAAATGACCCGGTGGCAAAATCAACTTATTGTTGAATAAAGTATGGGTCAGAAGTGGCAGCTTGTCGACGTAAATGATTAGAAAACAAAGGATTTGTTCAAGCTGGAACCAAGGGCTTCTGTCGACATGTACGTTTTTTTTTTATCTCGACTTCGACATAAGCATGACAAATTTGGTAGTAATAGTAGACCAAGGGACCGGGACTTTGCTTTTTTGTCGACATAGGCGGCTTGTCGACATAAGTGATGTCGATATAAGTGGGTAGGACTGTAGTAGTAGTAATACTAGCATGAATGCATATTAAGATAAAGGCAGACCCTAAGACGGCTTGTTTTCGTGAAATGTTCAGGAAATGGGGTGCACTGTACAGTGTTTATTTACTCCCCTCAGACAAAACATTCGGTTGAGCCTCTTTAATCGGAGTTTTTTCAGACCCTTCCCATCCCATTTTAGATATTTGGACATTTATATTGGGGTGTTGGGTCAGAACGTATTGCCTGTCGAAAAGTTGGAATTTGCTGACACAGCAATGTTTCAGCATAGGGTACCCGCTAACTATCGGGCCTCGCAAACTTAAACAACCTTACATCAAGCCATACTTGCATCAGATAGACATGGACATACATGTAGATGTACGTAAGTTAAAATGCAATCAATTAGTCAAAACTGAGAAAATTCAGTTAACATGTGAGTCAGCAGTACAAAGTCTAACTTTGCAATTTTTCATGTAGTGCGTTTGTGCTTAAATATATGGTAACAGAGAACTGCTTGTATATTACAGCTTGAGTGGCTTCCTCTGAAGTAACAGACCTAAGCTAAATGTGCAAAGTGTCAGCGCAAAGACTTGTGACACCTTGTGTGCACTGTAAACATCATTTCCATCATGTACTTGTCACATTTTACATGTTACATGTATCAGATGTGCACTAGTTTTCATCTTCACCTTCATGTTTTCCCAAATTTAGGCATATCATTACTTGAAAATGTTGAACCATCTTTCATTATCTTTTCATGGATTAAAATTACTAGCTAAAGGATCAAAAGTCCTTGGACACCAGTAAACAATGTCATTGTAACCATGGACACCAGTGAACATTGTCATTGTAACCATGGACACCAGTGAACATTGTCATTGTAATCATGGACACCAGTAAACATTGTCATTGTAATCATGGACACGAGTAAACATTGTGATTGTAATCATGGACACCAGTAAACATTGTAAATCAAATTGGATATTTAATGATGTTTGCCAAAATGGACATTATGGAATGGTTGTGCTTTGCAGCTTTAATCATTTGAAAACTGGGAATGTTCATGTTTCTCACTCTGTAGGGTTGTACCAAAGATTTTCAAGACTTTTTTGTGAAAATATTTAAAATATGCTTGGTATATTTAGGTTTTGATACATATTTTAATTTAATTTGGCCAAAAGAACATGTGAAGTTACATTTGGGGTTAGTGAACTTTAATGAGATAGATGCTTCCATGCTGGATCACTTGTAATAATGCCTTGAATACAATAGTATAGTTCTAATGAGAACATAGACCTGCTACTTGGGTTAATCTGATTAGATATTGATTGCATTCAATTAAGCAAGTGATTCAGCTTTGAAAAACAATTCAAACAAGGATTTTAATTAGTGACTCATATGGAAAATAACTTTATAGTGTTTATCAAGATGCTACTTTTGTAGTTCAAGAAGGCAGAGGGGTGCACTGAAGATGCAGAGGAGCTTACATTGGGCGAAAAGGGATCGGCATTTTGAGGCGTGGGTGGGGTCTCCCTCTATTTCTTTCTGGCTGGAACACTTTAAAAAATGGTGAATACAGATATAGCTCTGTCCATAATCATTATGTCTGTCTCTCTGCCTCTATGTGTGTCCATCTGTCCATAATCATAGTATGTCTGTCTGCCTCTATGTGTTCATCTATCCATAATCATTATGTCTTTATGTCTGCTTCTATGTGTGTCCATCTGTCCATAATCATAGTATGTCTGTCTGCCTCTGTGTGTGTTCATCTGTCCATAATCATTATGTATGTCTGTCTGCCTCTGTGTCCATCTATCCATAATCATCTTGCCTATCTGTCTGCCTCTGTGCATGTCCATCTGTCCATAATCATGTCTTTCTTTCTGCCATGCCCATCTGTCCATAATCATCATGTCTGTCTGTCTGCCTGTATGTGTGTCCATGTGTCCATAATCATTGTCTGTCTGTCTGTCTCTATGTGTGTTCATCTGTCATGATCATTATGTCTTTCTGTTTGCCTCTATGCATGTCCATCTGTCCATAATCATCATGTCTGTCTGTCTGCCTGTATGTGTGTCCATGTGTCCATAATCATTGTCTGTCTGTCTGTCTCTATGTGTGTTCATCTGTCATGATCATTATGTCTTTCTATTTGCCTCTATGGATGTCCATCTGTCCATAATTATTATGTCTGTCTGTCTGCCTCAAGGTGTGTCCATCTGTCCATAATCATTATGTCTGTCTGTCTGCCTCAAGGTGTGTCCATCTGTCCATAATCATTGTCTGTCTGTCTGCCTCATGTTGTGTCCATCTATCCATAATCATTATGTCTGTCTGTCTGCCTCAAGGTGTGTCCATCTGTCCATAATCATTATGTCTGTCTGTCTGCCTCAAGGTGTGTCCATCTGTCCATAATCATTATGTCTGTCTGTCTGCCTCAAGGTGTGTCCATCTGTCCATAATCATTATGTCTGTCTGTCTGCCTCAAGGTGTGTCCATCTGTAAACAGTTATGATTCCAGAGTATAACTCTAAAGCATTTCAAGGTAAATGTATGAATCTTGGTATACATCATGGCTTAGTGGTCCATATATGTATATGTATGAATCTTGGTATACATCATGGATTAGTGGTCCTTATATGTATGTGTATGAATCTTGGTATACATCATGGATTAGTGGTCCATATATGTATATGTATGAATCTTGGTATACCTCATGGATTAGTGGTCCATATATGTATATGTATGAATCTTGGTATACATCATGGATTAGTGGTCCATATATGTATATGTATGAATCTTGGTATACATCATGGATTAGTGGTCCATATATGTATATGTATGAGTCTTGGTATACATCATGGATTAGTGGTCCATATATGTATATGTATGAGTCTTGGTATACATCATGGATTAGTGGTCCTTATATGTATGTGTATGAATCTTGGTATACATCATGGATTAGTGGTCCATATATGTATATGTATGAATCTTGGTATACATCATGGATTAGTGGTCCATATATGTATATGTATGAATCTTGGTATACATCATGGATTAGTGGTCCATATATGTATATGTATGAATCTTGGTATACATCATGGATTAGTGGTCCATATATGTATGTGTATGAATCTTGGTATACATCATGGATTAGTGGTCCATATATGTATTTGTATGAATCTTGGTATACATCATGGATTAGTGGTCCATATATGTATGTGTATGAATCTTGGTATACATCATGGATTAGTGGTCCATATATGTATATGTATGAATCTTGGTATACATCATGGATTAGTGGTCCGTATATGTATATGTATGAATCTTGGTATACATCATGGATTAGTGGTCCGTATATGTATATGTATGAATCTTGGTATACATCATGGATTAGTGGTCCGTATATGTATATGTATGAATCTTGGTATACATCGTGGATTAGTGGTCCATATATGTATATGTATGAATCTTGGTATACATCATGGATTAGTGGTCGATATACGCCTTTTGGTATTCACAATTCTTGAGTTTTAGTATTTTTAACACTTGTCTGTCTGTTCATCTATCCATCCATCATTCACACTTTTGTTCAAGAGCAGAACATCAGAAGCACTAAGCAGATCTTAGTGATATTTAGTATGCCTTATACTAGTGGTACAAATGTGTAGTTTTACTATTCACAGTGATATTGGGTACACCATAGACTAGTGGTACAAATGTGTAGTTTACTATTCACAGTTATATTTAGTACACCTTAGACTAATGGTACAAATGTGAAGTTTACTATTCACAGATTTATTTAGTACACCTTAGACTAATGGTACAAATGTGTAGTTCACTATTCACAGTTATATTTAGTACACCTTAGACTAATGGTACAAATGTGTAGTTTACTATTCACAGATTTATTTAGTACACCTTAGACTAATGGTACAAATGTGTAGTTCACTATTCAGTTATATTTAGTACACCTTAGACTAGTGGTTAAAATGTGTAGTTTACTATTCACAGTTATATTGGGTACACCTTAGACTAGTGGTACAAATGTGTAGTTTACTATTCACAGTTATATTTAGTACACCTTAGACTAGTGGTACCAATGTGAAGTTTACTATTCACAGATTTATTTAGTACACCTTAGACTAATGGTACAAATGTGTAGCTCACTATTCACAGTTATATTTAGTACACCTTAGACTAATGGTACAAATGTGTAGTTCACTATTCACAGTTATATTTAGTACACCTTAGACTAATGGTACAAATGTGTAGTTCACTATTCACAGTTATATTTAGTACACCTTAGACTAATGGTACAAATGTGTAGTTTATTATTCACAGTTATATTTAGTACACCTTAGACTAATGGTACAAATGTGTAGTTTACTATTCACAGTTATATTTAGTACACCTTAGACTAATGGTACAAATGTGTAGTTTACTATTCACAGATTTATTTAGTACACCTTAGACTAATGGTACAAATGTGTAGTTCACTATTCACAGTTATATTTAGTACACCTTAGACTAGTGGTACAAATGTGTAGTTTACTATTCACAGTTATTCAGTTTCAGTATTTTTTGTCAGTTTTTAGTTCACATTGCCATAAAGCCAAATGAGCTTATGGCATGGCCCTGCATCTATCATGTTTTTTGTCCACAATTGCTATTTTAAATAATCTCAAAAAGCAACACAATCAGTTTTGACTAAATTTGGCAATGAGCTTCCTGACATGAAGGGATTTCAAATTTATAAAACTGATTCCAGTCTGCCTTCACATATGGCCACCATTACTAAAACTAGAAAATATTCTTTAAATGTCTTCTCAAAAACTGCTTAACAGAATTTGAGGAAATTTGACAGTAGGTTTTGTTACAGTAGAACCTTTCAAGTTTGTACAAATTATGCCGATATGCCTTCAAGTATGGCCACCATTACTTACATGTAAAATAGAAAAGCAGCACTAAAATGAATAGAATTATATAAAATAGACTTATTCTCCGAAACTGCTGATTAGAATTGGCCCAAACGTGACAGAAAGCATCCTGGCATGAAGTCCCTTCAAACTCAAACAAATGTTGCCAATCCATTATCAAATATGGTCACTGCTACTAAATATAGAAGAAATTAAATTACTTCTCACAAAGCATTTTACAGAGCTTGACCAAATTTGGCAGAAAGCATCGTGACATACTTTATATATATATATATATAACATTGTCACAGGAGTTACACTAAAAGATTGATTATGATGTCTAGTTAGTCCTGAACAATAAAAAGTGTTCTTTGGACATTCAATACGACTGACATGTTGGCCATCTTGAAAATCTTGTTATCACTGCTCCTTCTGAGTTGTTTCTCATATCAGCATGGGATTTTCACCATAAGGCTTGTGTCTAGTTGGTCCTTAACAAAAATGGTGCTGATCTGACATCCAATATGGTCACCATTTTAGCTGTCTTGAAAAAAAATGCAATAGCTAATATTCCTGAATGGATGGTCATACTGAGATGGGATTTTCACTTGAAGACTTATTATAAGGCAAAAAAGAAAAATGTGTGTTTCCGGTCGGCTGACCATCCCTGTTTTCCATTGCCGACCCTAGCACCCCCCCCCCTTTTTTTTTTTATTAATAAAAAATAATCACATTGCCGAAATTGATTTGTATATCTAATTGAGCCGGTTTTGCCCAGTACTTTGAAGTGCTTGGATTATTATTTGATTTATATATGTTTTTTTTTTTATTAAAAAAAACCCTAGGGTACCTGCCTACCCTAATTTAATAACCAGTGCAATAGGAGACACACATATTTGTTTTTTGTGCCTAATGTCTAGTTGATCCTAAATGACAATGATTATATGACACCCAATGTGACTACAATATGGCAGTCATCTTGAAAATATTGCTAACACTTCTCAACAGTGGATGGTCGTATTGACATGGGATTTTCACTGAAATATTCCTTATAATGTCAAGTTGATTCTGAACATAAATAGTACCCCTGGGACATCGAACCTAGAAACTCCTATTGCCACTACTCTTGAATGAATGATCGTATTTATGTGGGATTTTCACTTGAAGACTTCTTACGGTGTCTAGTTGGTCTTGAAGTAAAATAGTGCCCCTCATACATCCAGTATGGCCATCATGGCTGCCATCATCTTGATATCACTGATACTCCTGAGTAGATAGCTATATCAACATTGAGTTTCAATTGACTGAAATTTCTTAATAATATCAGACACGATTTTAATACTCAACAGTTGAAAATAATAAAGGACTAAAAATACTGTCTTATCTTGGATTCCTGGAAAATTTTTGGGCCAGGAGATGATATATCCCTTCAAGGGACTCCTGTTTATTGCTCCCAAGAGGGGTGGTGGTGTTGGGAAATTCATGTTCTATGGTCTTATTTTATTATTATTCTTAAATACCATCAATTGCTCAAAGAGAATACAGTACAATCTTGAAGACTTGAACTCATACTTTAATCGTACAAATGATTCAGTTTCTTCTCTTCGTGAATGTTATATGTCAACTAATTTATATTTTTGACTTTCTAGCACAGAGAAACTGCGAAATAAGATTGTGCTTGACCCAAATTGGTTGATAGATGGAGTTAAGATAATGATGTCACCTTCAGAGAATCTAATGGTGGATCACCCTGACATACTACCTCAGTGGTATGATTTCCAGGACACTGGTCGGCTGACAGAATCCCTCATAGGTAATACCAAAGTTGATGTACATGCATTGAAATCTAAAGTGTTTTGAATTAGCAGTGAGTATATGTCATGACTCTGTATCTATTGTGTCCTTCATCACTGCTGCTAAGACATGGAAACATCAATTATTTAGCATCCATCAATTTGTACAAAAGTTTGTAAACAATCAAGCATCCACAATTTTTTTTTAAATCAAAGTTTCACCATATTTGTTGTAAAGTGTTATTTCAACAGGGGCATGTTGAGTTCATGTTCGGCTTCTGCTAGTATTATTTTGGGACTTAATGCACTTGATAAACTTAGAATACTTGCAGACATCCCAGCTGGATTGTGAACACTTTATCATTAACATTGTTATTTCAACCAAATTTACAGTAGATCTTCATCTGAAAAAGTCTGCAATGAGGATTATAATAACTAGAATGTAACGATATTTTACAGAGTTTTGACCATTGATTGACATACAGCAGGCATTCCACTGGTTTGAAAAACATGCCTGCATAATATACATTTGATTTTAGCCAAATCTGCTGTTAAATTTCATCTTATACAGGCCTGGGATGAGTATGATGCTGTCAAGATCTGGATGATAGTTACGTATATCTGACCTATGATCAGCAAAGAATGGATATTTACTGGCTTGTGTAAACTATCCTTTTTTTTCAAACAATTCTTCGTGCCAACACATGCAGTTAAGCAGAGTAAAGTTAACATGTTAATTCTGTGAATTTACACGAGTTCCATACAAATCTATAAATATCAATTGTTACACATGTTCTATTGATACATCCTGTGGTTTTGTACATGGTCATATGTCTAATTCAGATGTTATGGGATGGTTGCAAAAAAGAAACAGCTTTTGATTTAAAAAATACATGTTTTTTAAGCCAAAGTGTTTGTGATTTTGTTCAGTAAGGGTCATGAGTGAATGTTGAAAAAATAAATTTAATCCAGAAAAAAATAATGTAAAAGACCTGGAAATGTTTGTTTCAAAAAGTGTGGGAACTCTGTCATATTCCTAAGACTTCATATTATGTCTAGTTGGTTGTAAGTGAAAATGGTACTGATTTGACATCTAATATGGACACCATGGCAGTCATCCTGAAAATCTTGTTTTTTCTACTTCTCCTAACTGATGTTAGTATTGACATGAGGTTTTCAATAAAAGACTTGTGTCTAGTTGTTCCTAAATGAAAATGGTACCCCTCAGACATCCAGAAAATCTTTTTATCACTTAACTCCGCATGAATGGATGATTACATCTATATGGAGTTTCCACTGAAAGACTTAGGATATCTAGTCTTCTTAGTACCAATTGAAAATGCTGCAGATCTGACCTCCAGCATGGCCACCTGGTGAAGTTTCGTTATTGCTACTTGTCCTAAATAGATATACATGGCTATATGGGGTTTTCACCAGAAGGTTACTAAATGAAAATACTGCAGATATGACCTTCAGCATGGCCACCAAGTGAAGTCTTGTTATTGCTGCATCTGTTAAATACATGGCCATAACTACATTGTGTTTTCACCAGAAGGGTACTGAATAAAAATGCTGCAGATGTGACCTTCAGCATGGCCACCAGGTGAAGTCTTGTTATCACTACCTGTCTTAAATAGATGGACATAGCTACATGGGGTTTTCACCAGAAGACTTCTTATCATGCCTGGTTGGTCCTAAATGAAAATGATGCCGATTTGACATGCACTATAGCTGGCATGGTGGCCATCATGAAAATCTTGTTAAGGCTACTTCTCTTAACCAGAATAGATGGCCAAAGTGATATGGGATTTTTCACTACAAGACTTTTTAGACACATTCAGTGATCTTCCCTATCCATGATATTTTGTTCAAGGTCAAAGGTCATGACAAATACATTTTACTGCACTTAGAGGTGTCTTGTGAACATGTCAGACCTGCCATTCCTTACGATTTGGCTGTAAGTCTTATGGTAATGACCCTTAAAATATGGACTTCCAAATAAAAGCAAAAATTATGGAAATATGATTTTTGCAGTAAGATCCTGATACTGGCTTGTCCGTGTTTGATTCGGATCCAGGTTTCATATTAGATTTAGTGGAGTTGGTCAGGGAACCAGACTAACTTTACAGGAGTACCTCAGATGCTTTAAACTGCACATATTTTTTAATGCAAAAAGTCTACATGATCAAGATGTTGCTTGTTGAATTTTCTAAAAATGGCATCCAACAAGTGATACATGTGAAATCAAGACGCAAGGGTCAATAAGCCTCTTAAAAGGTTTAATAGTCAGTACAGAAGATCAAAAAGGAATATTCAGATTCTTGGAGAAAAAAAATAGGAAGGGCAACAATTACATTTATTGGACATCATGTGTTGATTTGAGTATGTCTAATGGTGGAAGAGATCATGAAATGATTGCTGTCACTACGTAAAATCAAAAAAAAAGGCCAAGGATTATATCAAGTTGAGAGATAGCAAGAAGCCATTGAGCTCCATCGAGTTTGGAACTGCAGTTTGTGAAACTGTACTGGAGATAAGGTCTAAGTGTACTTTACAAATATTTTAGTTAAACATAATGTTTACCGAAGCTGCATCAGCCATCATTCTTGAATCGCACTTCTGAATTTTTTAAACGCACATTTTCCAACTTGACAGTAGTAGTACATAATATTTTGTTTCACCTTACTGAAAAATGGACAAACTTACTGAAAAAAATTGACTGTGTTACTGAGGTCTTGTTAGGGTTGGAGGTCTGAAATGTTGACTTGAACATAAGAAAGTAGTTTTGTTATGACATTTAGTTTGTTGGAGTCAAGAATATCAGAGATGGTTTCAGCACTCAGCAGTTAAAAGTAAGAAATTGTTTTATCTTGGATTCCTGGAAATCCTTTTCTGCCAGTTTTTAGCTCAACTGGTCAAAAACCAAAGGAGCTTATGGATGGCATGTTGTCTGTCATCCATATATCCATCACCTGTCTGTTTGCAAAAGTTTGTTATGGGTACTTTGAAACTACTTGGTGGTTTTGCCATGAGACTTTGCACACATACACAATCATCCAGAGATCTAGTTGGCATTACATGAATGCGGCACTGCTCAGACAGCCATTGTGGCCATAATAGTGTCCATTTTGAAAATCTTGTTATTGCTACTCCTGAACGGATAGTTTGGTTTTGTTATTTAAACTTGCTGTACATGAATGACATGTGCTTTACATTTAAATCAGCTAACAGGTAATTTATAAAATTTAATTTAAAGGCTGTCTTTGGTCAGAGGGTCAACATGAGAAATTACACTACAATCGGGAACATCTATTGGAGGTGATGGAAAAGCTGAGCATCATTGCCAAACCCATAGAAAAAGAAGACACTGTGCAGGTAGACATGTTGATTTAAGTTTTATCCCAAAAATCACACTGATAAACTACATTATTGTTGTCAGCATGGTTTGCTTTTCTTTGTATGCCCCTCCCATATTCTGTTAGGGGGCATATAGCACTACCCAGGCCTGTCCATCCTCAAAAATCCTATCACATCCCATTAACCATGAATTTTGTTTCTGATCAATGAAGTCCTTTATAAACAAAACTAAATTTGTTATAGGGATTTATATTGGGAATATCTGAATTGAGTTTGATTTTCACCTTTTTAATGATACAGAAATAATCTTGCATCATGAATCAGAGGTGCTGCCAGGGCACGCGAGTGCACAAATCATGCAAAATTTGTATGAATTCGTATACTTGGAAAGCAGTGATGCGTGAAAACCCCTGCAAATTAGTTTAAAGTCACGCATATAAAGATGTAATCTATGCAATATACAATTTTTGTTTAACTTTTAACCCTTAAAGTGCTTGTCGCGGCATAAGTCACGTCGCCTTTCGACTTCTCGTCGCGCTTGTCTCATCATCTGTTTTTTTTTCCTGTAGGCAACTGTTTACACATCTGAGTACTTTGGCTTGACATGAATGGTTGTTAAACTAAATTTGATTGGAACATTGGGCCCTGGAACAAGCATTGTCGAGGTTTGAACCTTGCATTCATGAAGGAACTTTTACAAATGCGTGTTTAAAGTAAGGACTCCTAGAAAACCCTAAATGACTGATTCCCACCATGATTCATCTTCACATGATGATTTCGTTTGGCAAATACTGGCTGATGATAGTGATGATGACAATGGTTTTTTCAAGTTTTGAAGTATATGAGATTGTTGGAGCCAGGAAAGTGATACTGGAAATACCATTTAGTAATTTTGAACCCAAAAATAATGTTGTATACGAGTCCAATGTACATGCTGGGTGGACAAAAACAGACAGCATGCCGGTCAACCCGCTATTAAGTGGTATTTCAAAATTAAATGTCCAAAAGGCAGAATACCAAACCTAATTAAAATACAGGCAATTTAAAAGTAGCAATTTTCATTTCTTTTCTCAAACAATTCTGCCTTGAGGGATCTTGTGCTACAAAACTATATAGCACTCTAAGGGTTAAGATAAATTGAATAAGTAAGAATCTTAAAAGAAATAAAAAAAATAAGGATATTTATTTTTGATCAAAATACCTCTGTCTGAACAAGCTGACTATGGCATTGATGGACTTAAAATCTTAATACAAAATTGTGGAACAGATAAGACATCAGGCATAGTAGTCAGAAAAGCACTGATTCAAGAAAGTGAACTTGGCAGAGCTCTTGTTAGTGAAAAATATTATTTTGGAGCAGAGATATCAAGCTGGCTTAGCTAGCTATGCATATGTGAAAGGGGGTACTCAGCACAGAACAACATTCGTACACAGATAAGGAAGAAAGTAAACTCAGAAAGGATCAACAGATTAATGCTTATACAACTAGAGGAGACATCTTTTGAGGATTTTGATTTCAATAGAGATCTAACAAAATGGAGCAGGAAGAAAGAAAGAGATGGATATTTATGTGTTAAGTAAACCCCTCATTATTTGTCTACTCCTCACTTGTTTTGGTGATAAGGGGGATCTCCCTCCTTTAGATAAAATCCTGACAGCATCGCCAATGAATTTCATTTTATTTTAATACCATTTAATGTACTTAATGGATTAAAACAAAATTAAATATGAGACATTTAACATTGAGGAACTGTCAATTTCTATTTTTATTTAATATCTTAGCATTAAAATTTTTCTTAATACCTTGACATTTGACTGAATTAGGGTTCTTGTTTGACTTTAAAGTTTGTCCATGCTTCATGAATTCTGTTTCTACTCAAAATAACTCATGAAGGACTTCATGGATTGAAACAAACTATAAAACATATCAGTGATATCTCCCGGATTTTCAGGGAGTCTACATGGCCATGAGGCCAAGTGAGCTTATGGTAAGGCCCTGGGTGACTGTCGATCAAACTTTGTGGATGGATTGCACTTAGGGTAGGGAAGAAGGCTGATGATTTTGTGGTCCAAAGTCATGATCATGTCTGACTGAAAGAACAAAAAATGTTTTCCAAACAGAAATTTAAGTTTTTGACCATCTACCTTAGAGTTTGTGGATGGCTGACACTTTGGGTAAGAAAGCAGCCTATTGAATTTTTTTGGTGGAAAGGTCAAAGGACTAGGTCACCCACCGAAAGAAGAAAAATAATTTTTGCATAATAACTCTAGTTGTAGACTGTGTACATTGACCAAAGTTTGCTAAGGCCTTATACTTATGGTATAGAAGAGGCTTATTCATTTTTTGTTCAAAATTCAAGGTCATTGTGACTCTAAGAAACTGGGGTTTCCACAAAAGTTTTGTTCCAGAGAAATTCTTGACCAAACTTTATGGATGGTTGTGCTTAGGGTAAAATGGAAACCTATAGTTTTGGGAGTCCAAAGGTCAAGAAAATAATGGGGGGTTTTTGCACAGTAACTAAAGTTCAAGACATTATATGACTAAAGGTCAAGGTCATTGAGACCCATTGGTCAAAAGTCTCCAGAGTCATCCATGTCCTATTAGTAGTGACTATATAGAGGACTGCTTATTATATCATCACCATATAAGTAAATACATCGGTATAGGAATGATTGAGCAACAAGCACAGTATGCTTTTATTAAACTCTCCTGTATACAATAAACTTTACACAGATGAAATTTACAAATTGACTGACTTGATTCAGGAAAATTTTAAAATATTAATAAAAATATTGAATGATTACAGAAGAATAATGCAATGATTAATATAAGAAAACAAAAATTTCAATGAGAAGAAATATTGAAAGTGCATAGAACTTGGTGTTGCCAAGATGGAATAGCTGGGTGGGTTAATAAATATAAATTACAATTTACAGGTGGATTTGCATTTAATTTGTTGTTATATGCGTAATGCAAATATCTTATGATCATATTAGGGAAATGATAAAGAAAATGAGAAATAAGATAAGCGAATCATTTGGTTGCTATTGTAAATTACTTGTCTACTCCAAATATCTCATTGGCATGAAAGACAACAAGGGATATTCAAAATGTTATGATAATATGTCTATTCCAAAATATAATGTTCCTATTATGGTATGTATATTTTTCCCACACCAATTATTTTGAAATGTTTTGTACTTTGCATTGATTGATCATAAAAGTTTTTGCTGGAAAACTCCCCATATCCAAAGGTGAGAGTTAGTGATAGCATTTTGACCTCTTCATCACAGTGACTTGAGGTGTCACTTAATTGAGAATTGAAATAGGTGTTAAGTTTCAAGGGTGCAAAAGGTGTCCTGGTTTAATACTATCTGTAAAAAAAGAGAAGAGAACTCTCAGCAATGTCATAGACCAGAAGAGCTTATGGAATGGGCTGTTGTCGTCTGTCCATCCATTTGCACAATTTTGTTATTGCTACTCGTCATAAACTACATGGAGGATTGCCTTGAAACTTTACACACACATTCATGACATGGTTTAGTTAGTTGGTCCTAAATGAGAATGGTGCAGCTCAGACATCTTAGAAATGTTATTATCGCCACTCCTTCTGAATGGATGGTCATATCAACATGGGGTTTTCACTTATCAAGTTCTTATGATGTCTAGTTGGTTCTAAATAAAAAATATGCTGATCTGACATCCAATATGGTCTCCATGGCAGCCATCTTTAAAGTCTTGTAATGACAACTCTACCTGAAGAGAAAGTGAAATTGACATGGAGTTTTCAACAGAATACTTCTTCTGATGCACAGTAGGTCTTGAATCAAAATGGTGCCTAGTTGACATCCAATATGGCCACCACAGTAACCATCTTGAAAATCTTGTTATTGCTATTCATTCTGAATGGAAAATCATATCTTGAAAATATTGATATATCAACTCCCCTCCAAATGAATGGCTATATCAGTATGGAGTTTTTACCGCTAGACTTATTATGATATCTAGTTGGTCCTAACTGAAAATGGTACTGGTCATACATCCAATATGGCTGCAATGATGACTGTCATAAAAGTCTTGTTACTGCTTCCCCTGAATGGATAATCATTATGACATGGGGTTTTCACCAAAAGGCTTCTAATGATGTATGTTTTGTCCTAATGAAATGTGTGTGTATCCCTGCAGTATGTGTATCCCTGCAGCAAATTTCAAAATCTTGTTATCGTTGAAAAATATCATAGATGGCTTCAATACTTGACAGTTAAAAGGAAGAAATGGTTTTATTTTGAATTCCTGGAAATTCTATTTGCTCAGCAGAGCATCAGTCCCTTCAAGGGACTCTTGTTTATTATTGCTTATTCAGTGTTAACCCCTTTTTAGTAACCAGTGTTTTTTCACATACCCTTCTTTGATTCCCATTTATCTTGTTATACACCCCCCACCTGCATATCGTGTACTGGTTATGCATGCACAGAAGGATGTCCAATATGTTATCTATTGATAAGTGTGGTACTTGGCAAAATGTCACCACATCTATAGAGGAAGGAGGAAAGACCACACTTCCTCCTCATCACAAGTCAACTCCCTACATTCCCAGGTGGGGTTTGGATTCCTTCTCTGTTTAGGAAGTCAACTCCCCCTGTGGGGAAGAAACAAGAAGCGATCACTTTGGTTTGGAGATTGCCAAAAGGTGAAGGATCCCAGATGCCCAGTGTGATGCCATCAGTGCAAGTGAAGGAAAAATCCAAAGTGTCTGAGGGAGAGAGTTGTGCCTTTGCAGCAGGAAAGAGCAGAATCTTTTCAAGGTAAACTTAGTGCCAGTGACCGATATAAGTGAATTACACCTTCCTGACGACGGAGAAGAGTATTGATTATGATCTGATAGATCAGATGCATGCTTGTGAGATCTTCTTCGCTGTATTAGTCTTTGAGCATACACCGGGCACCAATCACTAGTTGCTGGTCACTGGACAATAGTCAGATGCCAGTCACTGGGCTCGGACCACCATCATCAAGTACTGGTCACAGGACAATGCCCAAAAGAGCAGCCAGACACCAAACTTTGATTGTCGGTCGAGGGACAGGAATCAATATACAATCAACCCACCCATCTCTAGGTTATTGTCCAATCCTATGGAGAGATAGGGAGACGGGTTTTGCTTGCCCATCTGGGGAAGGGGATCAGATTGGCATCTTGCCATTGCCTATGTTGCCAAATCCCAAGCAGGTTTAGGGATCCTCTTTACCTGGTTGTGTGTCTTTTTCTGCCCCATGTCTCTACGTTGTTTTCAAGGTATTGCAGATGAGTCAAGCCAGGGACCTGCTCAGTAACCTCTGGCCCCATCTCTCCTCCAAATGTTCGATACAGAATCAGCGATTTCATTCACTTAGTAGAACAGCTACTAGGATTAGTCCAGTTACCACACCCTGTGAGCAGTTATGGGACAACACAAACCTTAGTGCAACCTTTCCCTCTCTGCAGAGGGAGGACAGTCCTGTCTTAGGTCAGGAGCAGGTTCAGGATGATGATGCATTTTCTGCTCTGGTAGACCATAACCCAGGTCCTTTCCTTCCATTCAGGTCCACACACCCCTTCCCACCTGTCAGGTCAGGTGTTGACATAGAAGGAAGTTTGGATGTTTGATAATGCGGAAAGAGATCTTAACCACCTCCTTTCCCCAGACTTGTGTCAAAGTAAGATACTCGCCAGTCTGGTGTCCTCTCATTTGAATCTTTGCTGCTCCTGCACTCTGTTATGACTTGTGAGCTTGCACAGAAGTTTTCCCATGGCCAGGAGTCTGCCAGGCAGCAGAAGGGCTGGTCTGTCTCCACTTCTATGCTTTGACTACAGGCTGCTGCCTTCTGCTATCTGGTTCATACCCCTGTTTGGCCTCTTAATAAGCCTTCCTCCATTGACCCTGGAACCTCTTACATGGAGATATCGGCTGGAACCTCATTTCATCACCTGGTAAAGGCCTTATAGGCCTTGGAGCTTAAGGCTCATGCCCTAGTGACGACCACCTCTCATGCCAATCTCTTTTTTGGCCATCTCTCTTCATTCTCTTTAGTGCTTGCTGAAGGCTGTGGCAAAAATGTTAAGGCATATCCTCGCCATGTCGATGGTGCTCTCTGCAGAGCTTCTCCACCTCCGAAAAGATACCACCTTGGAGATGTCTAAGGTCTTGCTGGGCCACAACAAGAACCTTTGAGGGCTGCACTGCTTGAGGAGGAGACTCTCTTTGGAGGTCTCGTCCCCTCGGCAGCGTCACAGACCCATTGAAACCATTCAGAAAGAATGCACATCCAGACCAACCCCTGGATACCTCTCAAAAGTTCTTCCGACAGGCTCAGCCACAACAGACAAACAAGCAGCCCCAGTTCAAATCTCCTCGCCTGTTTTTCATTGGATGAGGCAGTCAAAGAGGCCAAGGGAGGAAATCTTTGGCTCCTACCTCTTCCTTAAAGTTAGAGGTAGTTGGCCCCAGGGAATTGCACCCTCTCCAGCAGCATCTTGCTCTTCCCAGCACCCTAGTAAAAGCTGACAAGCCCTCTTTTCATAGTTTCATTTGGGACGATGTGTTCATCCATTCCACTTTAAAGGAGGGATACCGGCTTTGTATCCTATTTCTTTCAGCAGTCCAAACTGGTTCATCTAAAGGAAGGGGTACACATCCTTCTGCAGATAGGACCAGTCAAGAGGGTGGTAAATGACCAAGCTCCAGATTTCTATTCCTGGACATTTTAGGTGTTTATAAAAGGCAGAAGGTTTTGAACCCTCATCTTCTTTCTGCCTTAAACAGATTTTCCCAAGAAGAATGCATTAAGATGGAGACCAATGTCTCAGTTAGGAATGACTTAATGCCCTACAACTAGGCAGTCTCGATAGATCTGCAAGATGCATACTTTCACATTCCTACCTTCCCACCTCACAAGAAATATCTCAGGGGTTTTGCCTTGGTCGGGAGGGATTTCACTTTAAGGCTCTTCCATTCAGCCTCACCCCCATCCCATGAGACTTTAGCAGGGTGATGGAGGAAATAGTGACCTGTTTGAGATCTTTAGGGAATCCCCATCCTCCAGTATTTTGATGACTGGTTGATGCACAACATCCTCAGAGATACTCTCTTGAAGAACCTATCCCTCTGTCGGTCGATGGTGACTCATCCAGGTATAGTCCCCAGCCTAGAGAAGTCAGATTTCATCCCATCTCAGTACTTTATGTGCATGGGAATGAATTTCCTCACCATTCAAGGGAGATTTCACATCCCACTGAATAGGGCTGGCAGATTCTGTTTCTCCTAGCTAGTCTTGTGGCCAAGACTTCTTTGATGGCTTGCCTTTACCTCTGGGCAGTCTTATCGGAGATCACTACCAGAGTCTGCCATATTCCAGGCAAAAGGAATATCCTAGTTAACAGCCCGTCCAAAAGCGGCCTTGTTGTTCTTACAGTAGCCAGTAGCAAAGATGCTTTTTCAACAGTGGGGAGACCATTGGTGGACTTTTTTGCTATGAGACTGAACAACAAGCTCACCTTTCATGTCTCTCCAGTGCCAGATCAAAGAGCCTGAGCTGTGTATATTTTCAGTCTGAAGTGGTATTGTGTGTACACTTACACCCTCCCACCTTTCAAAATAATTCTGCAAGTTCCCCACCAAGTCATGATCTCCATGTCACAGCTCATCCTGATAGCTCTGCTCCCCCCCTGCCCCCACCATGGTCATAACAGTTGTTTTTTAATGGTCTACTTTACCTGTTGATAGATGAGTCAAGGAGATCACCACAGAGGAGGGACCTGCTGTTGTAACACAGGGGGTCTCTTCTGCACAACAGCCTGAAGATTCTCCATATTCACACCTGGCTCATCTCAAATGATTGATCTGCCAAGACCAGTGTTTGAGGAAGATTGCCAACTGCTTACCAGCTACTTCACCCAGGCTTGGAGGCAATCCACTTCCTAAATTTATGATCAGTGGATAATCTTCTGTAAAATTGGTGCAGTAGGAAGCATAATCCCCACTGTCCTCCTTTAAATGCAGATGCAGACTTTATTCTTTTCCTTTTTGAGGAAAGACAGTGTTAAAGTCTATAGGGAAGCCCTTACTAACACTCTCAAGCTCTTCAAGGTTTTCTCCATTGGGTCAGATCCTCATCTTTCTGATCTTGTCAGGTATTTTGAGTTTCAGAGACCAGCATCTCGCTCATTCATGACTAAATGTAACCTTTAGTATGTCCTTTTGGCATTATCAAAACCCCATTTTGAACCTTTGAGTGAACCTTTCTTCAAGAACCTTACCCATAAGACAGTCTTCTTCTGTACTTAGTGTCAGCAAGATGGAGTGAGCTTCACACTTTGTCAGTGGAAAAGGGTTGTTTATGATTCAATGATAATTACATTCAGTTTCTCCTCTTTGTGTAACCTGGATTTCTGGCTATGAATTAACTACACTCAGTAGCATCAGTTCCTATTGAAATTGCCAGTCTCAGTTATATTTGTGCTGGGGATAATCAAGATAGGCTCCTTTGCCCAGTTAGGGCCCTAAGGTTTTATTTTGCTCTCTCTAAGGGGAGAAGGAATGGTCAGAATCATCCTTTTCTACCTCTCAAGAGTTCCTCTGATATTTTGGTGGACACTATTTCCAGGTGGATTGGCCTCACTATCAAAAGAGCTTATCAGTTGCTCACTGTGAGGGACTGTTCTTTCATGAGAAAGAATTCTCATAAGGTTAGGTCTATTGCTGCATCTTGGGCCTGCTTGAATCACTCCTATTTGGATGACATTGTGAGAGCTGCCTTCTTGCAATCTCACACTACCTTTTCATCCTTTGATCCTTGGCCCATCATAGCTAAGGCATTTAATTGTTGGGTCCAAACATGACAACATAGCATATGACCCAGCCATCTACCAGTTTACAGTTGTGGACTCTATTGCATCAAGTGTAATTGCATTGTTTTTTTACACCAGTTTTTGTTTGTGGCCATCAGCCTCCCTCCTAACTGGAACATTCAGCAATGCAGTAGTAGTAGGTATTGAATTAGTGCTTTTAAAATGCAGTTTTTGAGGGGTAAATCTTATTTTAATTATGTATAAGATACCTGCTCCTGTTGCAAAGATTCCTTTTCTTATCCCTCTCAAATGTCATGTAGTCTCAGTCCAAATCAAATGAGGAAGATATTCCATATGTTAGCTTTGACTAAGGAATCAGACTGGGAACATGTTCTTTTCAATTATGGGGTCCCCAATTACCAATAGGAGAAGGGAGTATTCAGCTTGGACTGGGGACTTGGCATCCCAATAATTGCAAGCAATGCAGTAATAGCAGGTAAATATTACCTATTTAAAATTTGCTTTGCCCCCTCCCATCCAAGCTTAATTTTTTAATAATACTGATTGAAATTGTGATGCAAGAATTCAGATGAATACAAAAATTGGAATGTTAAACCATTAATATCAAAAAGTCAAGGTTTATCTTTTTCAGTGCATGAAGCATTAATTTCCAACAGTAATTAACATAGAGCATGAAGTTTGCAGTGAAAATACTTTATAACAACAAAATTAATATTAAAGTCACAAACAATAATGATAAAATTTCTAATTATTGTTATGTATAATGTTTATATAATATTATAAATATTTTAGGAAATTATAAATGTTTCTTGACTTTAATATTTGCTTAAACCTTAATGTTAAGTATAATATTGACATGTTTAGCTGTTGTCCTTGAATTAGGCTGTTTACTTAGTATTTGAGTTCAAGAACGGATTTGGTAAACAAGTTGTTGATTCAGTTTGAGGTCAAGGTTGATCTTGTTGACAGATAAAACTAGAATTTCCCTTAGAGTTATGTGTTAAGAGTCACATACACATATGATATTCTAGAACATTCTATCATGTAACCTATCTTTATATATATCATGTTTAGTGGACAGTTTTTCAGTTTTGACCTTAACATCAGTCTTTAAAGAGCCATTACAGTTGTGAAAAATCATTCCAAATTCAGAGAGAGGAATTTTTTAAAATATTCTTTGGATTATAAAAGTGCTCATAGAATTTTGCATTTTGGATTTATAACTGATGATTTTGGGATTTATGTGAACTTATTCCAAGATATTCTGGAGTACTTCATTTTGGCACATCATAACATTTAAGACTACTTGCACATCAGGATATTAAAGACTATTGGTACATCAACACATTCAAGGATACAGTAATTCATTCAGAACATTCTATATTGAGAACTTGTGATTAGGACACTTAGGATTATTGGATTATTTGGATTTTAATTCACATTACTGTAAGTGTCTTTTGAATTTTCACTTTAATTGTCTAGAAATAAATACATTTTTCTTAAACCATAGAGTCATAATACTATCAATTCCTTGTATTGCTTTATTTTCCTAATTACTAGATATATATTACAGAGGTAGAACCATCCGTGACACTCTATATTTTATAATTTCACACGATAAGAATTGTAGTTTCTGAGAACTTTAGAAAGAGAAGATTGAAACCATGACTATGATGCTTTTAGACACTTATATCATTATCCTAATTTAGCATCTGATAAAATAATTTAAAATCTTCAAAGAATAAAGTGGTAACATTTAGAATTTTCAAACTATATGATGATTATATAAATGTAATGAAGAGAAGAGAACTCTCAGTGATGCAGATACAATTTGCCACCATCTGCCTCCCCGTGAGTTGTTATGTAGACTCCTCTGTCCAGAATGCTGGGAACGTCAATCAGAATGGATATAGTGAAAGGGCTACTAGTGTAACCCTTTGCAGTTGCCAAATAAGTCCACAAGTAGGGAATAGATAAATTATTCCATATTAGAGTTCAGAAACTCTTCTCCATGCTACAGATCACTTGTTAGCTATATCTGATTAGCATAGGGAAATGGAAAAGGTTGGCTGACATATCGTTTCCATGCTACCAGGTTTTATATGTCCCTGACAGAGAGAAATGGGAGACTCAGCTCACTTATCATGTAATTTTTTTTCCACTGAAAGCAAATGTATGTTACCTTGGTATTCAGCCAATATTTAAATTCTACTTTATGAAAAATTGCAGGAAGTTTAATCAAACCATTCCTATAGTATGGTTTCTAATATCACTATACTTTGAACAATTTAAAAGTAAAAATGCTGGGCAGTTTCAGAAATACAACAGAACAATTGTAAATAGGCAATCAATGGTTTCAGAAAAATCCTCCTTTACAGAACTGCAGCCTAGGTAATCACAATCTAGTATGTGAAAGTTTTGCACTTCACGTATCATGGTAGTAAAAGATGTGTCTTTTTTAACTCCCTAATTAAATATCATTATTGGAATATAAATCATTGTAGTAATAGACCGGGGTCTTTTTAACTTCCTAATTAATTATGATTTATTGGAATATGAATCATTGTAGTAATAGACTGGGGTCTTTTTTAACTCCCTAATTAATTATGATTTATTGGAATATGAATCATTGTAGTAATAGACCAGGGTCTTTTTAACTCCCAAATTAATTATGATTTATTGGAATATGAATCATTGTAGTAATAGACTGGGGTCTTTTTTAACTCCCTAATTAATTATGATTTATTGGAATATGAATCATTGTAGTAATAGACTGGGATCTTTTTTTAACTCCCTAATTAATTATGATTTATTGGAATATGAATCATTGTAGTAATAGACTTTGGTCTTCTTAAATCCCTAACTAATTATGATTTATAAGCAGTATAAACATGTGATCAATATAAAGCGAAGGGAAACACTGACCAATATAAAAATATGAGAAATGAAGTTGTAAGGCTCATAAGATTATCAAAAAAATCTCATTACCAACAACTGATTGATGAGTCAAAACAGTAACCATAAAATATTTGGAAATTTTTTAAAGAACTTGGTGCTGGTAAAGATGATTCTCATTCATATTCTAACACTTGTTGCACCTTAAGAAAAGATGGTGTATGGATCAATAACAATGAATATATTGCCAATGAGTTCAGATAGCTTTTTTGTTACTGTTGCTGATAATATTAAAGAACCAATTACTCCCTATGATCATGTGGAACTTTCACACCTTTATAATGAAAAAATCCCCAGGAGTACTTTTCATAACCAAGAATAAAATACTGAAATATCTGCAAAATTTAGAAGTAACAAAGTCCACAGGTGCTGACTTCATTGGACCACAATTATTATGTACAGCAGCACCTTTCATTTCAGAATGTATAACATATATATGTAATCTTAGTATAAAAACAAATACATTTCCTGACAAATGGAAGGAGGCGAAAGTGAGACCCCTTCATAAATCTGGTCCTCACGATGAAATAAATAATTTCAGACCAATCTCAATCCTTCCAGCCTTATCAAAAATTCTTGAAAAACATTGTCACTCTAACAACTTTTCTTGAGGAACACAAGCTGTTGTATGATAGACAATCAGGTTTTTTGACAAAATCATTCATGTGAAACTGCTCTTGCCAGTATGGTTGAAAAATGGCTCAAAACTTTAGATAATGGAGATCTAGTGGGATTTGTGCTGGTTGATTTTAAGAAAGCTTTTGATTTAGTTGATCATGATATTTTACTTGAAAAATTAAGACTATAAGCTAAACAACAACTCTTTAAATTGGTTTAAGTCATCTGAAAGGAAGAAAACACAAAGTTGACATAAACGGTGTCACATCGGAGGATAAACTTGTGACTTGCGGAGTACCTCAAGGATCTATTTTAGGGCCACTACTATTTATTATGTTTATAAATGATCTATATTTGCATACAGTAAATATTGAGACTGATCTCTTTGCTGATGATACCACTTTATATGATAGTAGTGCATCTAAAATTACTGTTGAAAGAAACTTACATAATGCTCTTGTAAAACTCTCCAAATGGTGTAAACATAATGGAATGGTCATTCATTTAGACAAAACTAAAGTGATGCTGATAACCACTCATCAGAGACATAGCAGAATTAGAGATAATATTCTTCACATAAATTTTCATGATGTGGAACTGAAAAATGTTACGCAAGAGAAACTTTTAGGAGTTCAAGTTGGTAACAAAATGTTATGGTCAGAGCATATCAGTATCGTTAACAAAAAGATGTCTAAGAATATCTGGTTACTATAAAAAAATCAAAGAATTCCTAACCTTAGACCACAGAATAATGTTTTATAAAAGTTATATTCAGCCTCATATGGACTATTGCAACGTCATATGGGGTAATGCTTCTAAAACAAATTTGTTAAAAGTGGAAAGACTTCAAAAATGAGCCATCAGAATTATCCTTGACAATAATGTTGAAAATGTCCATGAATGTATGAATGATTTGAAGATCATGACTGTCTATGAAAGAATATGTTTGAGAAAAGCTAAATTTATGTTTAAAGTCTCTAATGGTTCTTTGCCCAACTATATAAATGATATGTTCAGAAAAGGACAAATGATTCTGCTACAGGTTCTAGTTTCCCAATACTACACTCTATGACGTCCAAAAACTTTCTTCTTCCCAAATCTAAAACGGAATTGTATAAAAATAGTTTGGCTTTTTCGGGTCTAATCATTTGGAATTGTATACCTAATGATGTTAAAGATACACCATCAGTGCCATCCTTCCATCACATGTGTTTGAAATGGATGTAGTCCATATAATGTCCAAAACAGATTATGGCCAACATTGTTGTATATTTGTAATGTATATATTATATAAAATGTCTCTTGGTGTATATATGTGTGTGTGTGTGTGTGTAAATGATATTGTTTCAATTATGCATGTTTGAGTGCTAAATCCATACTCTGTTGCTCTTGTGTACACTATTCCACAATACCTTGTTTGTATGATGTTTGTTTCCCAGCTGTATTTTATATATTTGCCTGTACATATGTAAATAATTGAGGGTCACAAGGGAGATTAGTTTTTGTACTAATTGTGTTACCCTCAGAAAAAAAAGACTTTACTATTATTAGTAGTAGTATTATTATTATTATTATTGGAATATGAATCATTGTAGTAATCGACTGGGGTCTTTCATAACTCCCTAATTAATTATGATTGATTGGATCATGAATCATTGTAGTAATAGACTGGAGTCTTTTTAACTCCCTACATAATTATGATTTATTGGAATATGAATCTTTGTAGTAATAGACTCGGTTTTTTTTTAACTCCCTAATTAATTATGATTTATTGGAATATGAATTATTGTAGTAATAGACAGGGGCCTTTTTTAACTCCCTAATTAATTATGATTTATTGGAATATAAATAAGGATTTTTCCTAACCTTTACTGGAAGATTCCATTTTGTAACAAATTTTCCTAGCCTTACGTTGGTCTTGGTAAAAGGTAAGTGTATGTAAAAGCAGCCACAAAGATGACCTTGTATTGGTGTGTGTCAGATCTCCTTGTATTGGTGTGTGTCATATCTCCTTGTATTGGTGTGTGTCAGATCTCCTTGTATTGGTGTGTGTCAGATCTCTTGTATTGGTGTGTGTCAGATCTCCTTGTATTGGTGTGTGTCAGATCTCCTTGTATTGGTGTGTGTCAGATCTTCTTGTATTGGTGTGTGTCAGATCTCCTTGTATTGGTGTGTGTCAGATCTCCTTGTATTGATGTGTGTCAGATCCCCTTGTATTGGTGTGTGTCAGATCTCCTTGTATTGGTGTGTGTCAGATCTCCTTGTATTGGTGTGTGTCAGATCTCCTTGTATTGGTGTATGTCAGATCCCCACCAAGTTGGAGATTAATTTTAATCAGATTGAACAGACCACATCTAGCAGTAAGTGTTAAATACTTTAAGAATGCCTGCATGTTAGAGAATGAAATAACTGACAAAAAAATATGAAGAACCTCTTTCCAAGAGAATGTTCTGCAACAACATTGTCTCAACTTAAATCTTACAGAATTGGGAAAAGTATTACTGGGTCCCCAGCATGATTCACAAGAATGCACCTGACCATGTCAAGAATCCAGAGCCCCATAAAGATGTGACCAGGACGAGTACCCTGTGCTTTGTGTCCAAAACGAAGTTCATCCATGTAGGGGTGTTTCACCGCCTTGTTGCTTCATGCTTGTCCAAATGGCCTGCAGCGAAGGTAGGAAAAGAATATCGCCTTTACAGTGGCTGCTGCGAGTTCCAAGTTGAGGATTGCCACACCCTTTTGTTGTCTCTGAGTGACTTTGTCATTCTTGCAACCATCTTTGTGTACTCAAGCAAGGTAGAGGACCTTGACAAAACCCTTTGCATCAGTATTAAAGAATTCATCAATTCCACATTATTTGACATTGCTGCATGCATTTGTCCAAATTTAGGGTTTGATGTATGCGTCAAATGTGAGAAATCTTCTCTTCACACCACAGAAGGTCTTCTAGAGATCAGTGGCAAAAAGAAAAGAAGATGTGACTGCAGAGAACCAGCCCATGGTGTAAATTTAGATGACCTCATACAATTCTGGGAGGTAAGTATTGTTTCTCAAGTTCACTTTTTCTACAACTTTATTTTAAATATATGTTTAACATACTTTAAATTGTTTGTAAGGATGTTGTTTTTAAAACATTTTTTGAGCAGTTATGTTAGGCAAGCAATAGAATGGATATTAGGGATAATTATTTTTTTTAGTTTAATCAACCCATCAGTCACACATCTACAACATCGCTATTTTTAAACGTTGATATTTCTACTGTAAAATTATGCCTGTAGTGTTTCCTACAGACCTTGAAACGGGTATAGCAAAAAGTTGACATGTCTACTGTAAAATTATATTTGTAGTGTTTCCTACAGACCTTGAAACGGGTATGGCAGAAAATTGACATTTCTACTGTAAAATTATACCTGTAGTGTTTCCTACAGACCTTGAAACAGGTATGGCAGAAAATTGACATGTCTACTGTAAAATTATACCTGTAGTGTTTCCTACAGACCTTGAAACGGGTATGGACGAAAGTTGACATGTCTACTGTAAATTATGCCTGTAGTGTTTCCTACAGACCTTGAAAATGTTATGGCAGAAAGTTGACATGTCTACTGTAAAATTTTACCTGTAGTGTTTCCTACAGACCTTGAAACAGGTATAGCAGAAAGTTAACATGTCCACTGTAAAATTATGCCTGTAGTGTTTCCTACATACCTTGATATGGATATAGCAGAAAGTTGACATGTCTACTGTAAAATTATACCTGTAGTGTTTGCTACAGACCTTGAAATGGGTATGGCAGAAAGTTGACATGTCTACTGTAAAATTATGCCTATAGTGTTTCCTACAGACCATGAAACAGGTATGGCATAAAGTTGACATGTCTGCTGTAAAATTATACCTGTAGTGTTTCCTACAGACTTTGAAATGGGTATGGCAGAAAGTTGACATGTCTACTGTAAAATTATACCTGTAGTGTTTCCTACAGACCTTGAAATGGGTATGGCAGAAAGTTGAACATGTCTGCTGTAAAATTATACCTGTAGTGTTTCCTACAGACCATGAAACAGGTATGGCAGAAAGTTGACATGTCTACTGTAAAATTATGCCTGTAGTGTTTCCTACAGACCTTGAAATGGGTATGGCAGAAAGTTGACATGTCTACTGTAAAATTATACCTGTAGTGTTTCCTACAGACCTTGAAATGGGTATGGCAGAAAGTTGACATGTCTACTGTAAAATTATACCTGTAGTGTATCTGTAATAGAGAAATGAAACTCTTAGCTGCTCTGTTCTACAGGCATTAAAATATGTAATGATGTTACTTTTAGTAGCACTTTTGCAATGTAGAGGAGTGCTTTTGTACCACTCCTGGCATTGTCATCAGTACAGATAAAAGCATATACATATGTACAGCCCCACCCTATTTCAAGCATTCCTTTTTCCTAGACAACTGTTTGGTGTGGATTTTCAACCCCCTGGTGAGAGCCAAAAGGGTTGAATTAATACATGTACATTCCTGAAAAAAAGTTTTCTGTTTAGCTCAGATGCTCTTTGCAAACAGCACACATCCTGTTATACCTGGAATCATGAAACTTGGTGAGAGGATGCATTTTGATGAGTACCACACCGTAATTACAAAAATAGGTTACTGTTACCCATATTTTATGCTTTTGATTACATTTTGTTTTAAATTTATTTCTCAAGCTTTGCTCATACAAGAATCATTTAGTAGAAAGATTTGAATATGAGGGGTTGCCTGGAAAACTGCTTAAATTTTTAATACTTTTTATCCTTGACAAGTCATTGAATTTATTGAAAAACTCTTCCCCCACACTCCTATAATTTATCTAATAGAATAAAAATAAATCAGAACTGAATACAGAAGATCCCTTTTAAAATTCAGAATGTTAAAAATGTATGTTTTTTCAACAACAAAAAATGAATTGGGTGGATCAAATGACACTCTACATGGGTAGTTATTAGTTATAGTATGTCCCTTTGTTTTAGTGGCATATTTGTTAGTTATGTGCACCTTGAAAACCTGTGAAAGACCTTATAAAGTTCTTGAAAAATCCATTAAAATCAACTCTTTGGAACTCAACGAACCATATGCTGGCTTAGGTCAAGTTTAGTTTAGCTCATGACCAAATAGGTCTTTTGCATCCTGTACACATACTGTCATACCGAGATTCAGGAAAATTTGTGACGGGATGCATCTTGACAAGTCTTACATCCTCATTACAAAAGCTGGTCATTGTGACCCATATTTCTTGCTTTACTGACTTGAGTTCAATCTCAAACACTGTTAGTGCTGTAATCAAATCATCAGATTAGATGAGTGTATGCATTTTTGTTAGTACCACATGCTTACAACTAAAGAAGGTCACTTCGACCTGCAATTTTTGCTTTACTAACACAGGGGTGGCCGAGTGGTCTAAGGCGCTCGCCTTCACCGATCACTGCCTTCTCACCTCTGCCCACGTGGGTTCGAGTATTGGGCTTGGCCAATGTGGTTATGTGAGAATGCATGCCAGTAGCTTCCCGTGGGTCGGTGATTCTTCCCAGGATTTTCCCAGGTTCTTCCTCCACCAGATATACTGGCCACCATGTATAGACTATCATGTGCTGAAAAATGTCATTGAACCCATAAAACCACTTTACTAACACAGGTTAAGTATCAGTGTTTAGCTGATTGCTACATAATTTTCCATGTTATGTGCAGACTTTTATTACCAGTTTAGTTGACAGTAGGAATAAAACCTGACTATACATTTTAAATTGGGAAATGTTACCCTCAACAGTAGGAATAAATATGTTTATTCACTAGTAAATGTTTCATATTAATGACTATACGTTGTACATTGTGATAGGTTAGCCCCAACAGGTTAACTGTGGGTTGTACATTTGAATGAATATATGAATTAGATGAATGGACTGCATGCTGCTTGCTTTTCATGTGAGGTCTAACCTGTAGTAGTTAATCAAGGTAATTAATGATGCACTAACTAGTGAGGTCTCACCTGTAGTAGTTAATCAAGGTAGTTATTGATGCATGAACTAGTGAGGTCTCACCTGTAGTAGTTAATCAAGGTAGTTATTGATGCATGAACTAGTGAGGTCTCACCTGTAGTAGTTAATCAAGGTAATTAGTGATGCATGAACTAGTGAGGTCTCACCTGTAGTAGTTAATCAAGGTAATTATTGATAAATGAAATATGTACTGTTGGCTGTTATTCCAAGCTTACTCAAGCCCTATGATACCACCCAGTAAAATCTGTTTTCTAGGGGTAGACAGTGATAATATAAAAACAACATTATTCTCAGGTTTGTATCAACTCATTATGATACCTCTACTTTGATGCGATACAAATGAATGTTGGTTTAAAATTGTTTTATGTATTATTACCACTCTGGAATCCATAGGTCTGGTCTGATTTTTCATCAAAATTTGAATAAGGGCTTGTATCATCAAGATATTGGACAATATAAATAGTATGGAATCCATGCATGCATGGGGTGATCTTAAATCTGATTGGCTGAGTTTGTTGCTACTTGAAACCATATTTTGTTTTTATCTCATTTTGATCACATTTTAAATATATCCTCTACTAATGACACACTTTGCATTAGATTGGCTGAGCATGTCACCTGTCTAGATCTTGAGATTATATTTCTCAAGATAATTTCTATAAAACTTAGTAAATGGGTTTATAGCATCAGATTCTTAGATGGCTTCAATTATGAGCAAGAGACTGTGCATGCTAATTGTCCCATTATATTTAGAACAGATATTTAGCTGGATAAAGTTAAAAAGGTCAAATCAACATGATATAAAGTTGGGAGATAGTTTGCGTAGGTTGTCTTCTTACCATGCTACATGAGTCTACTTAGTGAAATGGTCAACTGTTATGTAAAACAGGTGAGCAATCTCAGGCCCACTTGCATATCTTTTTTCCCTTGCAACATCATATCCCACTGTTTTAGACTTCAGTTATCTACTAATGGTTTTCTGTTAGAGTTATTTCCCTTGTCACAGTCAATGATAGGGGCATCATGCTGGCTGCCATTGTTCCTCTTCACATACTTATCGAAGATTTTTTCTCTAGTACATTTCTTGAATTGTATCAGATGTAAGATAACAAGATTAAACTCTGCTGAATCAAAATCTTCATGTTGGTCAGTCTTTTTAATATTTATTTTCTATAAACTTTCCCGACATTTGCTTAAGACTTCCTTAGCAAGCAGGTGGAAAACATAATTTCTATTTCTTCTCTAAAAAGACAGAGCTGAACTTCATGGGATGTTTCTTGAGTCGTGTGTAATCTAAATTGTGTCAAGGTTGGCTGCTGTAGCTGTGGTATTCCTTACATAGCATCCATCCAGGGAATATATTTTCAACTTCTCTAGTTAACCACGTTTTATTAAATTTGTCGCAAATATTTCTTATGACGTTCTCCATTAAAATTGTGCTCAGGGTGGCTACTCCATAAGAGTGTGATCTCCTTAGCAACTCTGTTAAAAAACCTATTTTTTAATTCTTGACAAGAGAAGCCAAATCAATTTCAATCAAATTTGATAGAAATATTTCTTAACTCATTAACCCAATGCGCCACATTTATGTGTAATGAGGTTGTGCTCTACTTCCGAGCTCTGTAACATCTACATAATTTATGATACTCCAAAGTGGGTGGTATTGTAGTAAAGTAGACAGATGGAGCTCTGCAATTATACCAATTAATGTAGATCTTTGACTCACAATAAAAAATGCAGCGGAAAGAATTTTTTTTTTATACCCAATTGTTTTTTAAGCCAACATTTACTGGTTTCGGAACTGGAGTTTTTGTGCGGATAATAGACTTTTTGGCCTGAGATATAAAGCAGACTGATCCAGACTGCACACAGACAGATGAACCTTTGCAAAAAGTATGATAAATTTGAGATTTGGAGTAAAAAGGGTCCAGGACACAAAAATTGTGGGTCCAATACAAAAAAAAGTCCAACTTTTCCACTTGTGCACATGTGCGAGGCAATCAAAGACAATGTTTTTGATACACCTAAGCATCCAGCTAAATGAAAATCTAGGAAGGAAATGTGTTTGGCTGCATACAGAAGTAACCCCAAAAATGCATTTCCTACCCCCATTTCAGGTGAAAATGAAAAGAATCACCAGGGATTAATGAGTTAAGACACGTCTAGCAAAAGTTGTCTTGGGTGGCTCCTCTAGATATGGTGTGGCTTCCTTAGCAACCAAGTGGAAAACCTAATTCCTAGTTCTTCTCTAGAACAGTTGAGAAAATTTAAATATAACTTGGGAGGAATGTTTGTTAGGAAATGCACATCAAAATTGTGTTCAGTGTGGTTTCCTTAGAAATGGTTGGCTTCCATTGCAACCATATGGAAAATATATTTTCAGTGTCTGCTCAGAGTCACATGGCTCAATGGTTAGTGTGCTGGACTTGTGACCGAAATGGTGCGGGTTAGAATCCTACCATCGGATCAGCTATAGTAGTGTGTCCTTGGGCAAGGTACTTTACTCTAATTGCCTTGGTACTATAAAAACTAAAAGAAACCTACTTGTGTTGCTGTGCCGTAAAACACCAAATAAAAAAAAATTTAATTGAACATCCTCCATCAGAATTTTGTGAAATGTTGCTCCACTAGCAACAGTGTGGCATTCTTATCAAGCATTCAGAAAACCGATTTTCATCTTCTTCTCTAAAATGTATGAACTAATTGTCATCAAGCTTGGTTGGAGTGCCTAATGTGGATCTTCTAGCAATGATGTGGCTTCTGTATCAAATTATATAGAAGACCTATTTTCAGCCTCTTTAGAATATTCAAGCCAACTTGGATCTTATTTGTTATATGTGATTCTTAAGACTTGCTTCAGCAAATTTGTATCGGGGGTGGATTATTCCCTAAAAATAGTGTGGCTTCCATAGCAAGGGGGTGGAAAACCTAGAAATGATACTCATCTCCCATAAGGTATGGCTAATGTTACTTACAAATCAAAGACCTGACAAGTTCAATACTTACACCGTGTTTTCGACTGAGAGAATAACATCAATGGAAGCCGACACAGCCAACAACACTAAAACAATCGGTTATTAAAAGTACATATGAATGATCTCTTACTTAAAACATTGTCCATTAAGTTGCACTATGAGTACTTTCTGAACATATGAATGATCTCTTACTTAAAACACTGTCCATTAAGTTGCACCATCAGTACTTTCTGATGATCATGGCATTAACAAACTGGCTTAAGAGTGGTAAATTTCAACTTAGACCCCCTTTTGGTTCCTGGACTTCCTAACCTGTCAGAAGCTGCGAGCATGGCACAGGCGCTTGCTTACCAGGCAGCCAATGATGCAGTAGAAACCCTGCCTCAGTCCTGTTGCAACCTCATGGATAATTGCAGCTCACACAAACAATGAGTGAAAGATCTGACCTAATTATCAGTGGTTTTGTGAAAGCTGGACTTGTTTAATTCAGCAATTTAGGGATTATTTACCTGCCAAGCATTTGTGTGTACCATGAGACTTGATTGACACAATGTTGATACAGTGGCTTTGTTCGAAACTCTGTGAAGTGTGAGCTTTAATACTCTGCTGTAATTAGTGTATATACATAGTGTTTCATTAATAATAGCTTTTCAAGAAATAGTTCTAGTATTTTACAGGATTGTTGTTCTTTTGGATTAAAAATGCATGGATAAAATGAAATGTGCCTTCAGGAGGATTTAAATGTTTCAACAACAGTTGTACTCAAATGAAGGATCAGTTTGAATAAGTATTAAATTTAATTTTTATATACTATTATTTTGTATTATTCTTTCTTTCATTTTCAGTATTACTAGTGTTTGAATAACTTATGTTTTTTATTGTTTCTCTCTATCTTTACTTATCTCACATATCAATTTAAGGCAGTGAGTGTAAAATTGCAACTATCAGATACCTAATTGATATGTGTGCATTGAAACAATATAAAATGATTTACAATTCTTTTTTCAAAGGGTTAAAATAAAAAATACAACAAACACATGTAAAAACTAATACTTAATTACCAGATTACAGTATTGACCTTGATTTATCATATACTAGTAGCTTTGTTAATCTCTAGGAATGAAACACTGTAAGAAAATGTGGGGGGGGGAGGGTCATCATCATACGTGCCTCATTTTTCGTTGGGTATTTAAATTCGTGGTTCAGGGCAACAATGAAAACCATGAAAATTAGTCCCCCACAAAAATTTATGATACTAATATATTTAGTATTCCTCCCAAACTGCCATACCAAATTAGACCAAGGTAGAGTCCTAGAATGAACACCTTTTACATTCATACAGAGGAAGGCAATTCACCATCTAGTCCTGACATGGGGTTTCACTAAAAGACTTATAATATCTAGTTAGTCGTAAATGAATGTGGTGAGTATGGCCAACATCATCTCAGCATGGGGTTTTCACTAGAAGACTTCTTATGGTGTCTTGTTGGTCCTAAACAAAAATGTTTCTGATTTGACATCCAATATGGCCACCATGGTCACCACGATGGCCATATTGAAAATCTTGTTATTGCTGTTCCCCTGAATGGGTCATCATACTGACATGGAGATTTAATCAGACACTTTTGATGGTGTCTTGTTGGCTTTAAATGAAAATGGTGCCGATCTTGTGTTTTATGACTGCCATCAAATAAGACTTCTCATCTCTACTCCTTCTGAATGGATGGATAGTCATACTGAATTAGAGTTTTCACCAAAAGACCTCTGATAATGTCTAGTTCATTCAAAATTAAAATGGTGCCAATATTGGTCCCAATAAGAGCATCATTATGTCCATCTCAGAAATCTTGTTATGGCTTAGGAATATCAGAGATATTTTCAACACTGAACAGTTAAAGGAAGAATTGGTTTTATCTTAGATTCCAGGAAATCTTTCCGGCCAGTAGAGTGTCAGTACCTTCAAGGACTTCTTATTTTTAAATACAACTACAGGAAATTATTTCCGGCCAGTAGAGTGTTAGTCCCTTCAAGGACTTCTTATTTTATATTAAATTACAGGAAATTTTCTTTCTGGCCAGTAGAGTGCCAGTCCCTTCAATGACTTCTTATTTTTATATTAAACTACAGGAATATTTGTGCCTCAGATAGATTACATGACCTACTTTTATTGCAAACCTGCCACTAACATTTTTAAAAAAATAAAAAAATTCCTCACCAAATAGTGAATTAAATATATAGAGCATATTTTCGTTTTCTTCTGTCATATCAGATATATTTCATATTTCATCATATGGAACATATAACACAATATTTTAATGCATGGCAAAGCCTTCTGTTCACACTAAGGGACAGCAACTAAGATGCAGAGTTACATGGTATCAGAATCTGGTCAACAAACAGGATCGCTTAGGATCAGATATGCTTGCAATGGTTGGAGATTTTTCATATAGTTCCCTAATGTTTACATAGCGACATTGAGATAGTTGAGAGAGTGAAACTCAACCTTCACAGAACTGAGTATATATTGAAAAGATAGAAGCTTTATTTTGAACAAAACTATTATTGATTTTGTATTAGAATCTTTTCTTTAATTGTTAAAAGTTTTAATTTGTTAGTGGTCTTCAAGAACACTGGACAACCAAATTACAATCTTAATTGTAGCAACTGAAATACAGACGTTTTCCCCTATATACATGCAGACAGATGATAGCCTCTTTTTGATTCAGATCTCTGCATTTAGAAATGAATAACTTGCCCAGTCAGCCTAATTACTGCAGTAGGGTTCAAATCTGTTTGATCTGAAATGCATGGAAATGAATGACTGTACAATCTTTTATAGAGATATGTAGTGTATATGCAATATATCATCACTCAAAAGTTGTTTTTCCCTACTGGGATGATCTGTCCATAATTACAAGTTTATTATCGCTACTCCTCCCAAACTACTTGGAGGATTGCCATGAATCTTTGCATACACATGAATTCCTTTGTCTAGTTGGTCAAAATGAAAATGGTGTTGATATATGTCCAATATGGCTGCCACAGTAGACATCTTGAAAATTTCCTTATCACAACTCCTCCTGAATGGATGGTCATATCTACATGACGTTTTTTACTAAAAGACTTTTTATGATGCCTAGTTGGTCCTAGATGAAAATGGTGCTGATCTGATATCCAACTTAACTGCCACAATGGCCATAGTGAAAATCTTGTTATTGCTACTCCTCCTGAATATAGATGATCATATCACCATGGGGTTTCCACCAAAAGACTAAGTTTGTATGATGTCTAGTTGGTCCTCAGTAAAAATGGCGCCAATCCGGTGTCTAATATGGCAGCCACAGCAGCAATCTTAAAAATCTTGATATAACTACATGTACTTCTCCTGAATGAAAGTCATATTGACATGGGGTTTTCATTTGAAGACTTCTTATGATGTCAAATTGTTGTTAAATGGTGGTCAGCTTGAAAATCTCATTATCACTTTTCCTGAGTGGATTGTCACATCAACATGGGGTTGTTACTTAAAGACTTCTTATGATGTCTCGTTGGTCCTAAATGAAAATGGTGTTGCTCAGACATGTAATATGGCCACAACAGTAGCCATCTTGAAAATCTTGTTATCGCTATTTCTCCTAGATGGCTGGTCATATTGACATCATGCTTTCACCAAAAGACTTGTTATGTTATGGTGTCTAGGGTGTCTAGTTGGTCTTCAGTGAAAATGGTATCAATCTGATAGCCATCTTGAAAATTTTATTTTTACTTCTTCAAAACAGCAAGTCATATCAACATAGGGTTTTGACCAGACTTCTTTTAATATCTTGTTGGGCCTATTGTAAAATGGTGTCAATATAATGTCTAATATGGCCACCATGGTAGCCATGTTGAAAAGGATGTTATCACTACTCTTGCAGGCAAAGTCACTTTGACATGGGGTTTTCATCAGAAGTGTTTTTAATGGTGTCTGTTTGGTCTTAAATGAAAATGATGCAAACTGACCATCAGTATGGACACTATGGTGACCATCTTGAAAATCTTGCTATCTCTACTCCTCCCAAATGGAGGACAATATCAGCATGAGGGTTTCACCAATAGGCTTCTTATATTGCATATTTGGTCCTAAATGAAAATGGTGCCAATCATACATCCAATATGACTACCACTATTCCCCCTTGACTGGATGGTCATATTAACATGGGGTTTTCACCAAAAGACTTGTATTGATGTCTGCTTGGTCCTAAATGGAATGGTAACAAACTGACTTCCAGTATTTCCACCACAGGAGCTAATTTGAAAATATATTTATTGCTGAAGAATATCAGAGTTGGTTTCAACTCTCAGCAGTTAAAAGAAAGAAATGGTCTTATCTTGAATTCCTGGAAACTCTTTTTGTCCAGTAGAACATCAGTCTCTTAAAGTGACTCTTGCTAAATTACAAATCCTTGAAATTAAGCACCCACATATATGTATTTTGAACCAAACTATGAAATTTCATACCTACAAATTTAAAGTGATTCACAGTATGTTGCATTTTCTTGAAATGAATGAAATGACCAGTATTGTTCATGTATGGGCCACATCACATCTGTTTCCTTCATCAACCTATGCAACAACTAAGAGGCTGAACTCAGTAAATATTGTATTTTCTGTTTAGATTTGATGCATCTTCCTATTTGTTAGCAAATCTCCAGACAGTCAGCAAAACAATGTCGATGATTTTCCTAGGTGCTACAAAAGGATGCAACAACAAATGGTTGGTTCAATTCATACCTTCAAGAAAGTAAAAAATGCTCAGCAGAATTTTGATCAGATTTCACAGAAAGTGTGCTAGCATTAAGGCCATTCAAACTGATACATATAATGACAATCTGCTGTCAAATATAGTTGCTGTTCTTAAAATGGAAAAATGTTTAGATAAATTTATCTCCAGAACCTGCTCAGCAGAATTTTACCAGCTTTGAAAGAAAGTGTCCAGGCATAGTCTCTGGCATTTCAGTATTGGAGAAAAGAAAATGATGTGCCATCAAATGTGAATGAAGATACAAAACCTAGAGAAACCTTAAAACAGTTATTTTCATAACATATACAATAAACAGTGTTGTAAGAAATTTCAATAGAAAGAATCCTTCTTACTGAGATTTCTTGTCCAACTGCTTCAGTATTTGACTATTAGGCAGATGTCACTGAAGATATGAAAGGTGTTTTGTTATCGCAGATTGCACAATACTGAGTGGGAATCTTATTTCACACACTGTGCTCAGTTTTTTACAGTAGGCATGCATTCAGACACCATATGCTTAGTTTTATAGGAGGCATGCATTTTACACACTTTGTCACATGATTTACAATAGGCATGTATTTCAAACATTGTGAGCTCAGTTTTACAGAAAGTATGCATTTCAGACACTGCTCATGTATTTCATACACTTTGGGATCAGCTTTACAGTAGACATGTATTTCACACACCATGAGCTCAGTTTTACAGTAGGCATGTATTTCAGACACCATGTGCTCAGTTTTATGGTAGGCATCTATTGCAGACACCGCTGAGTTGGTTAAATATTTCAGACACTGCTCAGTTTTACAAGAGGGATGCATTTCACACACTGTGTACTCAGTTTTACAGTAGGCATGCATTTCATGCACTTTGTGCTCAGTTTTACAATAGGCATGTACTTCAGACACCATATGCTCAGTTTTACAATAGGCATGTACTTCAGACACTATGTGCTCAGTTTTACAATAGGCATGTACTTCAGACACTATGTGCTCAGTTTTACAATAGGCATGTACTTCATACACCATGTGCTCAGTTTTACATTAGGCATGTATTTCAGACACTATGTGCTCAATTTTACATTAGGCATGTATTTCAGACACTATGTGCTCAGTTTTACAATAGGCACGTATTTCAGACACTGTGCTCAGTTTTACAATAGGCATGTATTTCAGACACTATGTGTTCAGTTTTACAATAGGCATGTATTTTAGACACTATGTGCTCAGTTTCACAATAGGCATGTACTTCAGACGCTATGTGCTCAGTTTTACAATAGGCATGTACTTCATACTTCATACACCATATGCTCAGTTTTACAGTAGGCATGTATTTCAGACACTGTGTGCTCAGTTTTACAATAGGCATGTATTTCAGACACTGCTCAGTTTTACAATAGGCATGTATTTCAGACACTGTGCTCAGTTTTACAGTAGGCATGTATTTCAGACACTGTGCTCAGTTTTACAGTAGGCATGTATTTCAGACACTGTGCTCAGTTTTACAGTAGGCATGTGTTTCAGACACTGTGCTTAGTTTTACAGTAGGCATGTATTTCAGACACTGTGCTCAGTTTTACAGTAGGCATGTATTTCAGACACTGTGTGCTCAGTTTTACAATAGGCATGTACTTCATACACCATATGCTCAGTTTTACAATAGGCATGTATTTCAGACACTATGTGCTCAGTTTTACAGTAGGCATGTATTTCAGACACTATGTGCTCAGTTTTACAGTAGGCATGTATTTCAGACACTTTTGATGTATTTCAGACACTGCTCAGTTTTACAGTAGGTATGTATTTCAGACACTGTGCTCAGTTTTACAATATGAATGTATTGAAGACAATGTGTGCTTAGTTTTACAGTAGGCATGTATTTCAGACACTGTGTGCTTAGTTTTACAGTAGGCATGTATTTCAGACACTGTGCTTAGTTTTACAGTAAGCATGTATTTCAGACGATGTATGCTTAGTTTTACAATAGTGTTTTGGAGGAGGTTGAAATTCTAATGATACGTACACAACTAGTAAACTAAATCAACATCTTGGTAACTAACAAAAATAAAAGTCATTAGTTACTTCAAGAAGTATGAGCAAATAGTCTTCAAAAAGATATGTCTTGAACAGAAGTCTTTTAGGTTTTGCTAAATACCTTTCTTTCAAAAGTATAGCTAAACTAAATATATGTCTAATATGTGGTCGGATGTAAATAGTTGAGCTCTGATCAAGATCAGTAAAATGCACAAAGCTCTGCAAAAATATTCTATACAGTAACATCTTAGTGGACAACACTCGGTGCATGTTGAAAAAAAAGGGATTCTATTGAGTTGTATTGTCCAAAATAAACGGGTTAAGATGCAGATGTATATATTTTTGCCCTGATAAGATGTGAAGATAAGGATAGAAACAGCTTATAACCAACTTCAAGTATATATACAAATATACTTCCAAGGAATCTAGACATTAGTGACCTAGAGTATTAGTTTCTCCTATGAAGTTATTTTTAACGTAATATGATAGCAGTGACCTACAGTATTAGTTTCTTATATTAAGTTATGAAGTAAAAGTACTGTAAAGAAGTTTTCATTTTCAATTTTACATGAAATGTAGCATGATCAGTATGTCCTTATATGGACTTTTCTATTTTACATGGAATGTAGCATGATCAACATGTCCTTATATGGGCTTTGCTATTTTACATGGGATGTAGCATGATCAGCATGTCCTTATATGGAATTTGCTATTTTTGTATGATATGTAGCATGATCAGCATGTCGTTATATGAACTTTGCTATTTTACATGGGATGTAGCATGATCAGCATGTCCTTATATGGACTTGGCTATTTTACATGGGATGTAGTATGATCAGCATGTCCTTATATGGACTTGGCTATTTTACATTGGATGTAGCATGATCAGCATGTCCTTATATGGACTTGGCTATTTTACATGGGATGTAGCATGATCAGCATGTCCTTATATGGAATTTGCTATTTTACATGGGATGTAGCATGATAGGCATGTCCTTATATGGACTTGGCTATTTTACATGGGATGTAGCATGATCAGCATGTCCTTATATGGAATTTGATATTTTACATGAGATGTAGCATGATCAGCATGTCCTTATATGGACTTAGCTAGTTTAAATGGGATGTAGCATGATCAGGATGTCCTTATATGGACTTGGTTATTTTACATGAGATGTAGCATGATCAGGATGTCCTTATATGGACTTGGCTATTTTACATGGGATGTAACATGATCAGCATGTGTCTATATGGACTTGGCTATTTTACATGAGATGTAGCATGATCAGGATGTCCTTATATGGACTTGGCTATTTTACATGGGATGTAGCATGATCAGCATGTCCTTATATGGACTTGGCTATTTTACATGAGATGTAGCATGATCAGGATGTCCTTATATGGACTTGGCTATTTTACATGGGATGTAGCATGATCAGCATGTCCTTATATGGACTTGGCTATTTTACATGAGATGTAGCATGATCAAGATGACCTTATATGGACTTGGCTATTTTACATGGGATGTAGCATGATCAGCATGTCCTTAGATGGAGTTTTCTATTAATCTTAATGAAAGTGTTATCAACATAGTAACGTATTTGCTGTGTGACAAATAAATGTTTGTGTTATGTGATGTAATTGCTTTAGTCTGAATTGGACTTTGAACTTTAGTATATATGGGTATACATCTTTTCTACAGCAACAACAAGAAATAGAGCAGCAAGAGATGTCTGACTCTGAACAGGACCAAGCAAAGAGAGGTCAAGATAATGTTGATACACCTATTACCCAAGAGCACATCAACCATGCTCGGCTTTGTAATGCACTGACAACTGTTTGCGCCGATGCTCTGAGGGAGATTCTCACCAACCAAGTGCCAATACCCTATGCTAACATCTACCAAGCAATCCTGGCCAATGAAGCCAACTTGACCAGGAAACTGAACAATGACCAACGTGATGTGGTTTTCCCAGATACTCCGGGTACTACAGGAACAGTGGACCAGTTTGATACTTCATTGCTGTATACTATAATAAGAAATGTAAGTTCAGTTCCTGCTCCAACAACAGGCTGGGCAAACCTTCCACTAGATCAACCAAGGGACACAAGTCTAGGAGCCAGTCTGGAAAGAATCAGATTCACTAGGAATAAAGTTAGTGGTCATTCTGTGGATGGCAAGATCAGTGAATCAGAGTTCAAGGATTACTGGCAGAAGATTGATGATGTGCTTCATGACATTGAAAGTATTATTGGAGTCCGGGGCTACCGAGTACAGTTAGAAAAACGTAAAAGTCAGGCTATCACCCCTCATGAAGCACATCAGCTTCAGAAACAATTTCAGGAGTATGAAAAACAAGTAGAAGGTAAATTTTAGTCAATATTTCAGTTGTGTCATTTTCTACTACAAATAGTCATATATCCCCTCTCTATCAGTGGACATAATTCTGTTACATATACCTATATGTCCCTTCTCTATCAGTGGATAAAAGAAACGGAAGGTAAATAAATAATGATCTCATTATTTCTAGAGCCGTAATATTCAAGCATATGGATAACCAATTTTGTGTCACCACTTTTCTGCTCCTATCAGCTATTAATCATATACAAACAGGAAGCAATAACAATTATTTCAAAATGTCCCTTCAGTATATAACCTCCTCAGTAAAAAAAAACCCATTTTTGAAAGGAGTACCACAACAAATTGTAAAAAAATTGAGGAGCAAAGTGATTTTTCAATATGTGGATCTTCAGGTCATGACTATTATTTACCAAGTTTCATGGTAGTCCTTTAAAAACTGCAGGACTAGTTGTGCTAACAAGATTGCATGCCAGAGAGAAAAATGGATAGATGGCCATGAGGATGTATAATTATCACAGCTGACTTTTACACTTGTGTTCTTGTATTAACAGGGTACATCCACCCGTCAAACAGATAACAATTGCACAGTAGTAATCAAATAGAGATTTAAAATTTGTAATCTTCAAACACAATAAGTGGTTTGCAGGTTAGAATCCTACCTTAACTATTGCCATGGTGTGTATCTATGGCCAAGGCACTTTGCGGCCATTAACTTGGCACTGATTAGTGTTTCTTTGCGGTATGAAATAAATCAATTAATCAAACATATGTTATACATATGAATTTGACAGATACTTAACAATATTGATTACCTCTAAAATGTGTCAGTCAACCTTTCTGGCCTTGTCAAGAATTCTTCACAATTTTGCTATTCATCCAATTCATAAATATATCCATAAAAACGTCTTCATTTATTCAAAAATCATGTATACTGTATTCTTTTTTCAGCTGCAGCAGCTGATATTCAGTCAGCAATGGATACATTTCTGTCAGCTGTGAAGATTCTCAAGAGATGATAAAACCTGTGACACATGTTGGTAGTGTTCTTGTTATGAAGGAGGGACACCAGCACATGGATTTGAAAATGGACATAAGACTTCATGTCTACCTGATACATTATCCTCTTAAACACATGGATACCATTACTAGTGGACATAAGACAGTATGTGTACCTGATACATTATTCTGTCAAATACATGGATACCACTACTAGTGGACACAAGACAGTTTGTGTACCTGATACATTATTCTGTCAAACACATGGATACTACTACTAGTGGACATAAGACAATATGTGTACCTGATTATTCTGTCAAATACACAGATACAACTACTATTAGTGGATATAAGACAATATGCGTACCTGATACATTATTCTGTCAAATACACATACAGCTACTACTAGTGGACACAAGACAATATGTGTACCTGATAAATTATTCTGTAACATTCATGGATACAGCTACTACTGTGAATATGCAACAATATGTGTACCTGATACATGATTCTGTCAAATATATGGATACAACTACAAATGGACTTAAGGCAATATGTACACCTGATACATTATTCTGTTAAATACATGGATACAGCTACTAGTGGACATACAACAATTTGTGCACCTAATACAGCATTGTGATAAATATACAGATACAACTAACTACCAGTGGGCCTCGAACAATGTGTACGTGATGCATCATTTTGTTAAAGACATTTATTCAACTACTAGTGGACATTAACACTTTACCCCATATTAGCACTTTTGGATGCCTATGCCACAATCTCATGGAAGCGCTATTTGACACCTCCATCTGATTCGCATACAAGCACATTTGGATGCCTGTGCACCTTCTGCATGGAAGCATATTTCGATGCCAACAATAAACATCAGCTATTTTTAATGGTGCCACCTTCAGGGAAAAGCCCCTGTTATAAATGACAGGCATTGAGGTAAATGACCATTACATCATGTCATGTAATTGCTATTTAAGATATGGTTGTAATCTGCTATTTTAAGTAACTGGGTCAGATTCTCCACTCTTCAAAATGGAGACCATAGATTTCATTCAACACTTTCACGAGTTTGGATGATTAGAATTATGACTATGAAGGCTTTAATAAGTCAGATATAGGGTCCAATATGGATGTTGGTAACATAATTTATCAAATTTGGATGATTTAATGATAGAGATGTAGACATTGAACTCCTAGATTTAGAGGTTGAGAAAGGTCAGCTATGGTTGGTCACACAACTTCACTGACTTTATGTTGAATGAGTTCTAAAGATTTGAAAGCATATAAAAAATTCTTCCTTCAAAAAAGTTATACAAATATAAAGATCAGATTGTACTCTTAAATCTATCTATAGATAACAGATATGTACAAAAAAAGTTATACAACTGTAAAGATCAGGTTGTATTCTTAAATCTCTCAATAGATAACAAATATGTACAAAAAAAGTTATACAACTGTAAAGATCAGATTGTATTCTTAAATCTCTCTATAGATAACAAATATGTACAAAAAAAGTTATAAAACTGTAAAGATCAGATTTTACTCTTAAATCTATTTATAGATAACAAATATGTACAAAAAAAGGTAAAATGGTTCAAATTTATGTTGAACATATACTACACTGTTACAAATTCATGACATGAAAGTCATGTCAACATGGAGTTTTTGCCAGAAGACTAATAATGATATCTAGTTGGTCTTAATTGAAATAGTGCTGTTCTTATCTCAGGTATGTCTGCCATAATAAACATAATACAAATCTCCTTAATAGATGATCACATCAACATGGGATTTTCACGAAAAGTCTTCTAATGGTAGCTTAGTTGTCCTAAATGAAATCGGTGCCAGTGTTACATCTAATATAGCTGCTACAGTGGCTGATTTGAAATTCATATTGCTCAAGAATATCAGAGATGGTTTCAACACTCAGTAGTTAAAAAAAGAAATTGTCTTGAATTCCTGTAAGTTCTTTTCATTCAGTAGAGTATCATTTCCTTCTAGGGACTCTTGTTATTTTACAACATTGATGAATACTTGAAATATTGTTTGAGTTGCATTTAAGCATCCAGTTTTAGCTCATAATGATAGATGATAAGGTTAGGATTCTTTAGAGTTTGCTGCTCTCTCTGAAATAATATCTGGATAGCTTTAAACTTCATGCAATTATCCATTTCAGATAAGACAGCAGCTATGCAGTTTCATATAAGGAACTTAAACATGGCATGGTTGTCGGTCCTGCCAAGGAAGGAAGAATACCATTTATAGCTATCCTTGGGTTATTTTCACCACTTATGCTGAGAACTGAGACAACTAAAGGATTCTGATGGAACAAAATGGAGACAGTTTTGTCTTATTTTCAAGTTTTATAAAGTGATAGGAAAATTAGTCACATTTATTGCAATGAATAATACATTTTGATGGAATTTATTTTCATTTTATCTGAGACACCTGAATTACTAACATTTTATCATTACAATACCTAGCCAATTGTTTTATTTTTATGTCTATGTGTTTTAGTTTTGATACAGAGTCTTGTGTGCATTTCGATGTCAAGCGCCATTTTAAAGTGACTTGTATACTTTTTAAAGTGACTTGTATACTTGTGTGAATTTTCACAAGGAATTTTGATGAAGACAAATTTAATTACAAGTAAGTTGTTCAGTGGTTTGAAATTCCCATGCTTATTTTACAGTTGTAAAATGCTCCATGGTAAAGCACAGATGAACTTACCATGCTTATTTCACAGTTGTAAAATGCCCCATCGTGAAGTATGGTATAAACCTCCCATGCTTATTTCACACTTGTAAAATCCCCCATGGTAAATTATAGTATGAACTTTCCATGCTTCTTTTACACATATAAAATGCCCCATGGTAAAGTACAGTATGAACTTCCCATGTCTATTTCACAGTTGTAAAATGCCCCATAGTAAAGTATGGTATGAACTCCCTATGCTTAGTTTACAGTTGCCCCATGGTAATGTACAGTATGAACCTCCCATGCTTACTTCACAGTTTTAAAATTCTTCATGGTAAAGTACACTATGAACTTCCCATGCTTACTTCACAGTTTTAAAATTCTTCATGGTAAAGTACAGTATGAACTTCTTAATGCTTGTTTCATAGTTGTAAAATGCCCCATGGTAAAGTACAATATGAACTTCCCATACTTATTTCATAGTTGTAAAATGACCCATGGTAAAGTACAGTATGAACTTTCCATGCTTATTTCACAGTTGTAAAATGCCTCATGATAAAGTATGGTATGAACTTCTCATCCTTATTTCACAGTTGTAAAATGCCCCATAGTAAAGTATGGTATGAACTCCCTATGCTTAGTTTACAGTTGCCCCATGGTAAAGTACAGTATGAACCTCCCATGATTACTTCACAGTTATAAAATACTCCTTGGTAAAGCACAGTATGAACTTGCAATGCTTATTTCATAGTTGTAAAATGGCCCATGGTAAATTATAGTATGAACTTTCCATGCTTCTTTTACACATATAAAATGCCCCATGGTAAAGTACAGTATGAACTTCCCATGTCTATTTCACAGTTGTAAAATGTCCCATAGTAAAGTATGGTATGAACTCCCTATGCTTAGTTTACAGTTGCCCCATGGTAAAGTACAGTATGAACCTCCCATGCTTACTTTCACAGTTATAAAATTCTTCATGGTAAAGTACAGTATGAACTTCTTAATGCTTATTTCATAGTTGTAAAATGCCCCATGGTAAAGTACAATATGAACTTCCCATACTTATTTCATAGTTGTAAAATGACCCATGGTAAAGTACAGTATGAACTTTCCATGCTTATTTCACAGTTGTAAAATGCCTCATGATAAAGTATGGTATGAACTTCTCATCCTTATTTCACAGTTGTAAAATGACCCATGGTAAAGTATAGTACAATATTGGAAAAAGGAATTTGTTCACTTGTATGAACTTTCCATGCTTATTTCACACTTGTAAAATGCCTCATGGTAAAGTATGGTATGAACTTCACATGTTTATTTCATAGTTGTAAAATGCCACATAGTAAAGTGCAGTATGAACTTTCCATGCTTATTTCAGTTGCAAAATGCCTCATGATAAAGTATGGTATGAACTTCTCATCCTTATTTCACAATTGTAAAATGACCCATGGTAAAATACAGAATGAACTTCTCATGCTTATTTCACAGTTGTAAAATGTTCCATGGTAAAGTATAGTACAATATTGGAAAAAGAAATTTGTTCAATTGTATGAATTTTCCATGCTTATTTCACACTTGTAAAATGCCTCGTGGTAAAGTATGGTATGAACTTCCTATGATTATTTCACAGTTGTAAAATGACCCATGGTAAAGTATGGTATGAAATTCCCATGCTTATTTCACAGTTGTAAAATGACCCATGGTAAAGCACAGTATGAACTTGCCATGCTTATTTCATAATTGTAAAATACCCCATGGTAAAGTATAATACAGTAGTAGAAAAAGTATGGTATGAAATTCCCATGCTTATTTCACAGTTGGAAAATGCCCTATGGTAAAGTACAGTATGAACTTCTCATCCTTATTTCACAGTTGTAAAATACCCTATGGTAAAGTACGATATGAACTTCCCATGCTTATTTCACAGTTGTAAAATGCACAATGGTAAAGCACGGTATGAACTTCCCATGCTTATTTCACATTTGTAAAATGGCCCACACTAAAGTACAGTATGAACTTCTCTGTGCTTATTTCACAGTGGTATAATCCCCCTTGGTAAAGTATGGTATGAACCTCCCATGCTTATTTCACACTTGTAAAATGCACCATGGTAAAGTATGGTATGAACTTCCCATGCTTCTTTTACAGTTGTAAAATGCCCCATGGTAAAGTACAGTATGAACTTCCCATGCTTATTTCACAGTTGTAAAATGCCCCTTAGTAAAGTATGGTATGAACTCCCCATGCTTATTTTACAGTTGCCCCATGGTAAAGTACAGTATGAACTTCCCATGCTTATTTCACAGTTGTAAAATGCCCCATGGTAAAGTACTGTATGAACTTCCCATGTTTATTTCTTAGTTGTAAATGCCCCATGGTAGAGTATGGTATGAACTTTCCATGGTTATTTCAATGTTCACAGTTGTAAAATGACCCATGGTAAAATACAGAATGAACTTCCCATGCTTATTTCACTGTTGTAAAATGACCCATGGTAAAATACAGAAGGAACTTCCCATGCTTATAAAATGACCCATGGTAAAGTATAGTACAGTATTAGAAAAAGGAGTTTGTTCAATTGTATGAACTTGCCATGCTTATTTCACAATTGTAAAATGCCCCATGGTAAAGTATGGTATGAGATTCCCATGCGTATTTCACAGTTGTAAAATGGGCCATAGTAAAGTAATGTACAGTATTAGAAAAAGTATGGTATGAACTTCCCATGCTTATTTCACAGTTGGAAAATGCCCTATGGTAAAGTACAGTATGAACTTCTCATCCTTATTTCACAGTTGTAAAATACCCCGTGGTAAAGTATGGTATGAACTTCCCATGCTTATTTCACAGTTGTAAAATGACCCATGGTAAAGTATGGTATGAACTTCCATGCTTATTTCACAGTTGTAAAATGACCCATGGTATGAACTTCCCATGCTTACTTCACAGTTGTGAAATGCCCCATGGTAAAGTATGGTACAGTATTGGATAAAGTATGGTATGAACTTCTCATCCTTATTTCACAGTTGTAAAATGGCCTATGGTAAAGTATAGTACAGTATTGGAAAAAGTATGGTATGAACTTCTCATCCTCATTTCACAGTTGTAAAATGACCCATGGTAAAATACAGAATGAACTTCCTATGCTTATTTCACAGTTGTAAAATGCCCTGCAGTAAAGTATGGTATTGGATAAAGGAAACTTTTTGATCTTTTCTAAACACAGTATTCAGCAGTAAACCTCCCATAATGGTGAACTCTCTTAAGCAACCATTTCTTGTATCTTCAGTCCATATATATAAGGGTTGATTAAAAAGTCCTAAAACAAATGCAGTATCTTTTAAAGCAACATGCTGTCATTTTTAAGTTTGTGGCATAACGGGTTTATTGACATATCATTTGCTACATCATAGATGTAGATTTGGTGGCAGACTGAGTCCATTTTCAAACAGAGACTAATTATACAATTTATGCAAAATTTGGAAAATCTTTTACACAGATAACAGCTGACTTGTGTGCTTATGGTTCTAAAGTACTTGCTAAATCTGGATCCAGTAAATAGATGAAACATTTTATTGATAGTAGGGAGACTGTTAAGATGAAACATTTTATTGATAGTAGGGAGACTGTTAAGATGAAACATTTTTTGATAGTAGGGAGACTGTTAAGATGAAACATTTTTTGATAGTAGGGAGACTGTTAAGATGAAACATTTTTTGATAGTAGGGAGACTGTTAAGATGAAACATTTTATTGATAGTAGGGAGACTGTTAAGATGAAACATTTTATTGATAGTAGGGAGACTGTTAAGATGAAACATTTTATTGATAGTAGGGAGACTGTTAAGATGAAACATTTTATTGATAGTAGGGAGACTGTTAAGATGATGTAAGAAAAGGTAGGTCAATGGCAGCACATTCAAAAGAAGTTGTCAGTTCTGCATAATTGTATGTGAAACAAGACAGGGTATGGAAAGACCCAAGTTAATCATTGCCTATGAAACAATGTCTTTCCAAATCTGCTGAAGGGTTGTGTGCATTATACACAAGGAATACATTTGAATCACATGGTATCAGCACACCACAGAGATTCGACAGTAATATCATACATAATTTATGTGAGGCTGTTTGCAAAATGGGTCCAGACCTACTGAGAGGTGGCTTCATTTTGCACCAGGATAATGTCCCCATACAAACATGCAAGTTTGTAATGAAGACCTTGCAAAAACTTTGCACTGAAACCCTAAATTACCCGCCATACAAACGCAGCCTTAGCTCCTTGTAACTTCTTTTTTTTTTCTCCAAAATGCAAAGAGTCATTACAGGGGAACCATTATGAAAGCAGAGAAGAAATAAAGGATGCAATCATCAGGGCACTATGAATGCTGTCATGTGATGGGCTGCTGCACATGTTCAGTACATGGGTCACAATATAGGAGAAGTGTATTAAATTGAAAGCAAGTTACTTTGAGAAGGGCTACTAAAATTATTGTAAACGATCATGTAGCTTTCTCTTTACAACATTTGTTATATAACTTTTTGATAACCCTCATGTATATGTAACCTCTCGTCAAGAACCCTCTCCCTTGCCCCACAAAAATTAAGGCTTTACTCAAGTTTAGAATTTAAGCTCTTCAGAAAGTACCTTCAGTAATCTTTGTGATTAACTTGCATTTGGAATATGGAAGAAGCCAATCAATTTAGGAGTCAAAGGTCACAGTCACTTACTGAAAGAAGGAAGAATGGTTTCTGAATAAAAACATTTAGTTTTACATCACATTCTTGGACTGAACTTTATGGATAGCTTTCACCTGGAATAAGGAAGAAGCTTATCAATTTGGGGGCAAAAGTGTATTGGTCATGGTCACTGTGACTAAAAGAAGAAAAATGGTTTCTGCACGACGACATTATTTTGGCATCACAGACCTGGACCAGGCTTTGTGTATAGCTTGCACTTGTGGTAAGTAAGAAACCTTTTCATCTTGGGGTCAAAAGTTCAAAGGTTAAGATCACTGACTGCATGAAGCAAAATATTTCTGCACAATAACATTAGTTCTGCATCACAGTCGTGGACCAAACTTTGTGAATAGTTTGCTTTTGGGGTAAGAAATAAGTCTATTGTTCTTTGGGTCAAAAGGTCAAAGATCAAGGTCATTGTAACTGAAAGATAAAAATGGTTTCTGCACAATAACATTGGTTTTGCGTTACAAACATGGACTAGACTTTGTGGATAGCTTGCACTTTGGGTAAGGCAGCAGCCTACTAATTTTGTGGTGAAAAAGTCAAAGGCTAAGGTCACTGGCTAAAAAAATGAAAAATGGTTTTTGGCACAAATATTTCAGTTCTCCAAAATGTACAAGAACCAAAGTTTGTGAATGGCTCACATGTTGGGTAAGAAAAAAGCCTATTGATTTGGGGTCAAAAGGTCAAAGGTCAAGTTCATTGTAACTGTAAATAGAAAATAGTTTCTGCACAATAACATTAGTGCTGCATCACAGACCTGAACCAAACTTTGTGGATAGCTTTGAGCTGGGTTGGAAGGAGCCTATTGATTTAAAGGTCATGCTCACTTTAGTTGAGAAATGAAAAACATTTTCTGTACACAAATTTCGGTTCTTCGTGTACACTCACCAAAGTATGTGGATAACTTATACTTTGGGTAAGAAAGAAGCTTGTAGATTTGGGGGTCATAAAGTCAAAGCTCAAGGTAACTGACTGAAAGAAGAAAGGATGTTTTATGCACAATAACTTTAGTTCTAGACCATGTACTCTGACAAAAGTTTCAGAAGGCCTTGCATGCAAGGTATGGAAGAGGCTAATTGATTTATGGGTCAAAAGGTCAATGGTCAGGGTCATTGTGGCTCAAAGAAGAAAGGGTTTTGCAGAATAAAAACTTTTATGCACTTTAGAGTAAGAAAGAAACATAGATTCTGGAGTCTAGAGGTCAGAGGATCTGATGAGAAAATAAAAATTATTTATGCACAGTAACTTTAGTTCAAGACTGCATACCCTTAGCCAAAGGTCTCGGTCATTAAGACCCATTGGTCAATAATGTCCAGTGTCAGCTATAGTATTTGCTCACATAGAGGACTATGAAAAAATGGGCATATATATAATGTTCTGGACATGGTACTTCTGTTCTGTTATGTAGAAATTTTTGCGCACCTTACTGTTGACAAAGAGGTACTGTTTTCTTTAGCCAGAATTGTTTTTGCTTGTTCTTCTATGTGCATGGCTTTTCTAAGTATGACCTGGTGTACAAAACTTTGCTTTGTACTTCAACTGTGAAATAAGCAATCAAATTATATATTCCTTTATTTTTTCCTTTTTTCAATTCAGTGTAATGTACGCATTTTACTATAAAACTTGACCTAGTGACCTGTATATATTTGTAAAGGTATACCAAATTCATTACATCCATTTAATGTACATATTTATGTAAAGTTTGACCTAGTGACCTGTATATATTCGTAAAGATGTATGAAATTCACCACATGCATTTAATGTGCATATTTTACTGTAAAGTTTGACCTAGTGACCTGTATATATTTGTAAAGGTATTCCAAATTCCCTATATGCATTAAATGTACATATTTAACTTTTAAGTTTGACTTGGTGATCTGTATATAATTGTGAAGATGTATGAAATTCACCACATAAATTTAATATACATTATTTACTGTAAAGTTTGACCTAGTGACCTGTATATATTTGTAAAGATAAGCAAAATTCACCATATACATTGACTGTAAAGCTTGACCTAATAACCTGTATATATTTGCAAGATGGATTTTCATTAATGTAAAAAAGGTACATCTTGATGACCTGCATAAAGTGTGTATTGGTTGTCATATACCTTCGGCATGTATTGTTTACTTTCCAGGTAGCTTGCAGTTAGTTTTGCTGTCATAGTGTCTTTCACATGTATAGTTTATTTTCCAGGTAGTGAGCAGTTACTTTGGCTGCCATAGTGTCATTGGCATGCTTTGTTTACCTTCCAGGTAGGCTGCAGTTGTCTTGGCTGCTATAGTATCTTTGACATGTATTTTTTATCTTCCAGGTAGCATACAGTTACCTTGGCTTCCATAATATCTTTGACTGTATTATTTACCATCTAGGTAGCCAGCAATTACCTTGGCAGCCATAGTAGCTTCGCCAGGTGTTGTTTGTTTTGCAGGTAACCTGTATTTACCTTGGCTGCCATATTTTCTTTAGTAAGTATTTTCTTTTCTTTTCATGTAGCCTGCAGTTACCATGGCTGCCTAGGGTCTTTAACATGTATTCTTCAAGGTAGCCTGCAATTACCTTAGCTGATGATGATGATGCTTGAATTAACGTCGTGTGCGCCCTTTCGGGCATGTACAACCTTAGCTGCCATAGTATCTTTAACATGTATTGTTTAGTTTTCAGGTAGCCTGCAGTAACCTTGACTGTCCTAGTATCTTTAGCATGTATTGTTTACTTTCCAGGTAGTCTGCAGTTACCTTGACTGACATAGTATCTTTAGCATACATTCTTTTCTTTTCAGGTAGCCTGCAGCTATCTTGACTGTCATAGGGACTTAGATATTTATTAATTTACACTCCAGGTAGCCTGCAGTTACCTTGGATGTCTAGTATCTTTAGCATGTATTGTTTACTTTCCAGGTAGCCTGCAGTTGCCTTGGCTGTCTAGTATATTTGGCATGTATTGCTTACTTTCCAGGTGGCCAGCAGTTACCTGGCTATCATAGTATGTTTAGCATGTATTGTTTACTTTTCAGGTAGCCAGCAGCTACCTTGGCTGCCATAGCATGTTTTCTTTTCTCTTTTATCTTTAAGGATAAGACAAAAATGCCCTTTTCATTGCTTTTATTTTTTCATAAATTTTGTTTTTACATACACCTATCATAATTTGTGCATTCTGTGAGTGTTTGTTCAGTTTGCTTTTTTGCACATAATTATTGGTTATATGTGATTGATTTAGTTTTAAACAAACTATTTAGGTATATCCAAGAATGCATTTTATTTTGTATGTTCCTTGGACCAGAGAATAATCTTCTTCTTTTCATCAATAAGTATTGTTGTATAATTGAAACAAATACTAAAATGTTCTCAATGCAACAGTATAACCCTAGTCCACCTTAATTTTCTCAATGCAACAGTTTAACCTACCCCACCTTAATTTTCTCAATGAAATGGTGTAAAATCATGATCTGTCTGTGTATTGTATTATCAGCCTCCATTATTATGTCTTTTCAGCCTTACATTATCAATAAATAGTGTAATTTTCATCCACGAATTGTCTTTTCAGCGTCACATTATCAATAAATGGTGTAATATTTCATCCATGTATTGTATTGTCAGCCTTACATTATTAATAAAGAGCGTAATTTTCCATCCATTAATTGTCTTGTCAGCCTTATACTGTCCATTAACACTGTGCATGGGAACTTAAAAGTTTTATATATATTATATTGGGGCAAACTCAGTTAAAGAACTTAGTGTAAATACAGCACTCCTTCATTATCATGCAGTTTGTGATTAAATACTGTTTGAAAATATTGACGTTTCTTATTGATGTATTCCTATTCTGGAGTTCAGTTTTAATGGTCCTTCACACATTTTCAATAACCTTATCATAAAAATAAGAATACTTTTAAGATTTATCTGCCAGATTGAGTTTATTTTTAGTATTAAACCCTCACGTATTCAGATTTTTTTTTTTTTTTTTTTTTTTTTGTTTAAATGTCTTTGCTTCAGTCATCTTTTCTGCTATGTAACATGCTCAAGTACATCAAAAAAATACTGCAAAGGCATGGCATTCATATAATGTTGATTCCATGCGTATCCTGGCCATGGCATGGTATTTGTATAATGTTGATTCCATGCATATCCTGGCCATGGCATCGTATTTGTATAATGTTGATTCCATGCATATCCTGGCCATGGCATGGTATTTGTATAATGTTGATTCCATGCATATCCTGGCCATGGCATGGTATTTGTATAATGTAGATTCCATGCATATCCTGGCCAAGGCATGGTATTTGTATAATGTTGATTCCATGCATATCCTGGCCATGGCATGGTATTTGTATAATGTTGATTCCATGGGTATCCTGGCCATGGCATGGTATTTGTATAATGTTGATTCCATTGGTATCCTGGCCATGACATGGTATTTGTATAATGTTGATTCCATGCATATCCTGGCCATGGCATGGTATTTGTATAATGTAGATTCCATGCATATCCTGGCCATGGCATGGTATTTATATAATGTTGATTCCATGGGTATCCTGGCCATGGCATGGTATTTGTATAATGTTGATTATATGAGTATCCTGGCCATGGCATGGTATTTGTATAATTTTGATTCCATGGGTATCCTGGCCAAGGCATGGTATTTGTATAATGTTGATTTGATGGGTATCCTGGCCAAGGCATGGTATTTGTATAATGTTGATTCCATGCATATCCTGGCCAAGGCATGGTATTTGTATAATGTTGATTCCATGCATATCCTGGCCAAGGCATTGTATTTGTATAATGTTGTTTCCATGCATATCCTGGCCATGGCATGGCATTTGTATAATGTAGATTCCATGCATATCCTGGCCATGGCATGGTATATGTATAATGTTGATTCCATGCATATCCTGGTCAAGGAATGGTATTTGTATAATGTTGATTCCATGCATATCCTGGCCAAGGCATGGTATTTGTATAATGTTGATTCCATGCATATCCTGGCTAAGGCATGGTATTTGTATAATGTAGATTCCATGCATATCCTGGCCATGGCATGGTATTTGTATAATGTTGATTCCATGGGTATCCTGGCCAAGGCATGGTATTTGTATAATGTTGATTATATTCGTATCCTGGCCATGGCATGGTATTTGTATAATGTTGATTCCATGGGTATCCTGGCCATGGCATGGTATTTATATAATGTTGATTCCATGGGTATCCTGGCCAAGGCATGGTATTTGTATAATGTTGATTCCATGTGTATCCTGGCCAAGGCATGGTATTTGTATAATGTTGATTCCATGCATATCCTGGCCAAGGCATGGTACTTGTATAATGTTGATTCCATGGGTATCCTGGCCATGGCATGGTATTTGTATAATGTTGATTCCATGTGTATCCTGCATATCCTGGCCATGGCATGGTATTTGTATAGTGTTGATTCCATGCATATCCTGGCCAAGGCATGGTATTTGTATGATGTTGATTCAGTATGTATCCTGGCCATGGCATGGCATTTGTATAATGTTGATTCCATGTGTATCCGGGCCCAGGCATGGCATTTGTATAATGTTGATTCCATGTGTATCCTGGCCCAGGCATGGCATTTGTATAATGTTGATTCCATGTGTATCTGGGCCCAGGCACGGCATTTGTATAATGTTGATTTCATGTGTATCCTGGCCCAGGCATGGTATTTGTATAATGTTGATTATATTCGTATCCTGGCCATGGCATGGTATTTGTATAATGTTGATTCCATGGGTATCCTGGCCATGGCATGGTATTTATATAATGTTGATTCCATGGGTATCCTGGCCAAGGCATGGTATTTGTATAATGTTGATTCCATGTGTATCCTGGCCAAGGCATGGTATTTGTATAATGTTGATTCCATGCATATCCTGGCCAAGGCATGGTACTTGTATAATGTTGATTCCATGGGTATCCTGGCCATGGCATGGTATTTGTATAATGTTGATTCCATGTGTATCCTGCATATCCTGGCCATGGCATGGTATTTGTATAGTGTTGATTCCATGCATATCCTGGCCAAGGCATGGTATTTGTATGATGTTGATTCAGTATGTATCCTGGCCATGGCATGGCATTTGTATAATGTTGATTCCATGTGTATCCGGGCCCAGGCATGGCATTTGTATAATGTTGATTCCATGTGTATCCTGGCCCAGGCATGGCATTTGTATAATGTTGATTCCATGTGTATCTGGGCCCAGGCACGGCATTTGTATAATGTTGATTTCATGTGTATCCTGGCCCAGGCATGGCATTTGTATAATGTTGATTTCATGTGTATCCTCGTATAGGATGTTTATACCATGGGTTTTAACATTTAGGTATAATCTTCATCAGCCACATATTTCTAATCTTCATTGTTCTCTAGTGGATCAGGACATTAAGCTATCATTCTCTGGTGGATCAGGACATTAAGCTGAATTATTATCAAACATTATGGGCATTTCAGTGATGAGATAAGCCCGTGTTTAAGTTGAGGTTCACCTACATAAAATTTTCTCTAACCAGAAATTCAGAATATAATGGAAGTGATCATAATGGCATAATTTGAGATTAAAAATAGGAATGATCCTGCCAAAAACAGAATGAAATAACATCTCTAAATTACGCTGATGTCAGGAGAATGTTGTGATCAATTCGAACAAGGTATATCATTTTGTTATTTCCACTTCACCACTAAGTTAGATCCATCACAAGGCGTATTGTCATCCTGAAAAATAAAATCATTGCATAAAATTCCTGGCATTTACAGGCTATATATATTGTTAATCAGCATTTTAATGTACCTTTCTAAATTCATGTTTCCCTGTATATCGACAAGTGTTGAGCTCCATCACGCGAAATGCAAACCCCAAAACATCACTGATATCTTCTATCTATGATGCACACCTAAAGATTAGGGTTTCCAAAACTCGTCACTTGTTATAGAAACATCTGCATAGAAATTCTATCCAATTTTAACCTGGATGCCATCTGAAAATGTCACCATTTTCTTATGCTGTGAATCTACAGTCAATGTTATTTTACGTTTACACAAGCTTATTCTGGTTTTCCTATGGCAAATGAAAAACAAAGAGCCTGTCTTATTTACCTCTTCATGTGGATACTGCCATCACCCTCAAATAAATGTATGCAGATGGTTAGAGCTTAAATTTGGTATGTATGTATGTAGTGTTTATGCCATTCCAGCACAAAAGTGGCAATGTAGTGCCAACTAAAGGTCAAGTTCGAAAAATGTAAAAATAAATTGCACAAAAATTTATGAAGCTAAACACTTCTAGAAAATAAAGGTAAAATGAAGTACAATAAAATAAAATATAAATACTAAAAATGTTAAAAGTGTGTAAAATGTATATAAAATAGCATATAAAAGTAATGTGTAAAATCCTTACAACATTAGCTGAAATTTTGACTCAGAAAGATGAAAATATAATACAAGTCAAAGCATCCAAACTTCTTGGCACATTTATCTCCATAGTTCTCAAAATTACTGTCCCCCCCCCCCCCAATTAAGTGTCAAAGTCGTCCTTTCACTTCAGTCCCATTGACTGTCTCCCCAATTATATGTCCAAGTCTTCAATCCACTTGACTGTCTACTCGATTATCTGTCAAAGTCTTCCTTTCACTTCATAGTTTATTTTCCCCCAATCCACTTGATAGACAAAATTTCAGAAATTGCCTCTGCAAACAGTGTTAGCTCTATTAGTTGTAGACCAGAACAGTTTATGTGATTGCATTCTGCCCGTTGTCTTCGCTTAGCATAAATTGTTATCACTCCTCCTAAACTACTAGAAGGATTTTAATTAAATTTTACATGCACATTAATTTCAGCGTCTTGTTGGTCGTAAATACAAATGATGCTGCTTAGACATCAGTATATGAAAATCATGTCACTACTCATCCTGAACTGATAGTCATATCAGCATGGATTTTCACTGAAAGATTTTGTACGATATATAGCTGGTCCTAAATTAAATTGGTGCCAATCTGACATATACTAATGACCACTCCACCTGAACAGATGGTAGTATCAGCATGTGAATTTTCACCAAAAGATTTCGCGTTGCATCTCTTTGGTCCTAAATGAAAATTGAACCAAACTTTTAGTTAATATGGCCTACAATTTTGCTATTGCTACTTCTACTGAATGGATGGTGATATTGATACAGGGTTTTCACTGATAGATGTCTTATATTTATTTGATCTTAAATGATATTAGTGCTAATCTGACGTCCAATATCGAAATCTTCCTATCGCTACACCATAAGATATTGTCTCATCGACATGCTTTTTTTTCACAAAAAAAAACAAACTTCTTATTGGACTTCAATGAAAATTTTACCGATTTGATATCAACATGGAGTTTACACCAGAAGACTGCTTGTGATGTTTATTTGGTCCTAAATGAAAATGGTGCTTATCTGATATCCAATGTGGCTGTCATAGAAGCTAACTTTAATTTTTTATTGTTATAAATTTTACCTCAACTGGTCATAGACCAGAATAGCTTCTGGGATGTTCATTCGTCTGTCATCCGTCAATCCATTAACACAAGTTTATTATCAATGCTCCTCCTAATCAACGTGAGGGATTGCCATGATCCTGAAACTCTTTTTGGCGATACTCCTCCTACATGTATGGTCATATCAAAATGGGGTTTTCACTAGAAGACTTGTGATGTCTAGTTGGTCCTAAATAAAAATGGTGCCGATCTGATGTCCAATATGGCCGCCACTGCAGCCATCTTGCGAATCTTGTTATCGCAACTACTCCTGAACAGAAAGTCATATTGACGTGGGGTTTTCACCAAAAGATTTCTTATGATACCCAGTTGACCTTAAATGAAAATGGTGCCAAGCTGGCAGCTAACATTGCCGCCACACTGTGGCTATCTCGAAAATCTTGTTATCGTTACTCAATAGATCGTCGTATCAACATGAGATTTTCATTAAAACACTTCTTGTGGTGTCTAGCTGGTTCATAATGAAAATGGTGCCGATCTGGCGTCTAATATGGCCGCCACATTAGCTATGTTGAAAATCTTGTTATTGTTATCGCTACTCCCTGAATCAACCTGGAGTTTTCACTAAAAGACTTATTATGGTGTCTAGTTTGTCCTAAATAAAAATGGTGCCGATCTGATTGCCAATATGGCCGCCACAGAGGTCATCCTGAAACTCTTATCACTACTCAACCTGAATGGAAAGTCATATTGACATGGTATTTTACCAGTTGGCTTCTTCTGGTGTCTAGCTAGTCCTGAATGAAAATGGTGCCGATCTGATTTCTAATATAGCTTCCAGTGGCCAGCTTGAAAATCGAGTCATCACTACTTCTCCTGAATGAATGGTCATATCACTATGAGGTTTTCGCAAAAGTACTTCTTATAATGTTTTGTTAATCCTAAATTAAAACGGTGCTGGTCTGACGCCCAGTACTTGGCCATCTTGAGAATCTTGTTTTCGCTACTGCTCTTAAATGGAAAGTCATTTTGACATGCGGTTTTCCTCAGAAGAGTTCTTATGGTGTCTAATTGGTCCTTAATGAAAATGACTAATCCTTAATATGGCCACCGTGGTGGCTATCTTGAAAACATTGTTATGTCAACTCCTTCCCAATGGATGGCTATATCAACATGGAGTTTTCATCAGTAGACTTAGTATGTTACCTAGTTGGTCCCAAATAAAAATGGTGCCAGTCATACATGGAATATAGCTGTCATGATGGATGTGTTGAAAATCTTGTTGTCACTACTCCCTCGAAATGGTTGATCATTATGATATGGGGTTTTCACCAAAATACGTCTAATGATATCTACATTGTCCTAAGGGAAAATGGTGCCAACCTGACATCCAATATGCACACCACAGCAGCAAAGTTGAAAATCTTGTTATCGCTGAACAATATCAGAGATGGTTTCAACAATCGGCAGTTAAAAGGAAGAAATGGTCATCTCTTGAGTTTCTGGAAATTCTTTTCGCCCAGTACAGTTTCAGTCCCATCGAGGGACTCTTATTTATTTTTGCTACTCCTCCTCAATGGATAGTCATATTGTCATGGGCTTTTCACCAAAAGACTTCATCTGATATTTAATTGATAGTAAATGACAATGGTGCCCATCTGACATCCAATACGGTTGCCACGACGCCCATCTTTAAAATCTTATCTCTACTCCTTCAGAACGGATGCTCATATCGACATGAGGATTTCACTAAAGGACTTCTTAAGATGTTTAGTTAGTTCTAAATGTAAATGGTGCAAATTTTACATCCAATAAAGGCTGCACCGGTAGCCATCTTGAAAATCTTTTCCCTATTCCTCCTGAATGGATGAGCATACACTACTTACAATGTCTAGTTGGTGCTATATTAAAATGATGCTAATCAGATCTTCACTTTCATGGTCATGGTGACCATCTTGAAAATCTTGTTATTGTTATTTCTCCAAAACTGTTTTAGTGACATGGGGTTTTCACTGAAAGAATTCTTATGTGCAGTACCAGCTAAAAGTGACTATCCATTTGCATTTATGTCTTAGAAGGAAAATTAACATCATTGCTATTTTAAAACAATCTTCGGGGGGAAAATATTGAAGAAAATGGTGCCTGAACATCTAGTTAAAATCTTGGCCGTTAGGGACCGACAATTTAAATTCTGGGGCGAGAGGGGTCTGGGATGCTTTTAAATAAAATTTCCAGCCATTAAATAGATTGAAAAAAATACTCTTGCACTGATTTTTATGCAAAAAGAACTAATTTTATCCATAGTTGTAAAAAAAACAACAAAAAAACATTTGAGATAGAATAAAATCCTGGCTATAAAAGAAAAATCCACATCCTGTCAAGATTAAACTGTAGGCCCCTAATCACAGATTGCAATCGCCTGGTTATGGAGTCACAAACTTATGTGGCGTAGGACAATGTTGAGAGAGACCCAAACGTGGGGAACATCATGAATTGAATTAGCCCTAGATTTCATTTCACGTAGTCTTTTTCAAGCTTGATTTTAATTGCTTGCCATATATTATCCACAATTTTAAGGTCCAGTGTCTGTGGTGGCTAGGTTAAGGATTCAATGAATTATCAATTTTCAAGTGCGAATCTGAACTAATGATTTTTTATTTAAAAGATAACTCAAACAAAATCTGCACACATGTAATGCTATTACATAGAAGCATACAAAATGATTATTTTATTTTAAAAAATATAACAAATTGCATTGTTTTTCATTTTCTAACGAGGTCAACATAACATTATTATTGCAATTACCTATAGAGGTGTGAAAAAGTGGTACCATACCCAGATATTTCTTATAAGTATAGATATCTGAACCAAATTTGGCACATTGAAAAAGACCATTTGGCTGTTTATAAAATGCTATAATTTATTTTAATTTTCACAAGAAAAAAAAGATTTTCTATAATTCTTTTATATATTACAATTATGGCAGTTGTTGACCTTTTTCTTTTTACTGTTTTGGGGAAATTAGCTTAAGACACGAAATTAATTCTGACATTGAGAGATAATCAAATGAATTTTGCTTCGCCAGATTTTTATTGAAACAAAATTGTAATTTACATAATATTTCAACCTCCCAGGGAGAAAATATATTTTAACTTGCTACTTCGCGTGTTTCTGCAGCTGAAGAACTCTTCTCATGCTCTGCAAGAAAAAGTGAAGAATTGTTCCAGTTTTAAAGTTTTCAATGCTATAACATTGATTAAAGTAGTAAGTTATGGCTTATCAAGTTTGAATTGTATATGCTGTCTATTAAGGCATACAATTAACTCTAGTAGATTTTATAGGCTGTCCTTTAAAGCATACAATTTACTCCAGTAGATTTATATAATGTACAATTACAGTAATACTATTGTAATAGATAATATAATTTCTATGTTTATAATTTGATTGATGGACCATTATTTTTCGACACATATATTTGGTTTAAACTGCAAAATAAGCATGTCATATACACTTAAAAGTCTCAGTGACAGGTGGTAGCATAACTGAGGTCATTTATCTGAATGGAAATCTGAGTAACCGTATCCAACCCACGTTTCTGGCTTTGCCACCACAATATCCAACTGTAGTATGCTTTTGAACAAATGGCAGAGAACAATACAAACATTTCAACAGGACAGTAACAATAAACTGAAACTTGACAACGGAATGCCAAACAAATAAATATGGCAAACACAAATAAGATCTACATGTACCTTCTACACATTCTGAGTCCCCTGATGCGTAAATAAATTTGTAGACATGAACAGCACATCAATTTTCGTACACAAACTTGTAGCATTGTAGATAGCCTGGCATAAATGATATCACTCTTCCTTTGTATGGTGTTCTTTCATTGTCCGGCAATTAGTAATGACTGATTCTTTGACGTTAGAAAAGGTCATCTTGTGTGTCATTTGTCACTTTCAGCAAAGTTAATTACAAACTGAGAGCTAGTACCATAACACAGCATTTTTACAGACAATATGACAGCCACAGCTGTTCATCCCACCCCACCCCACTCCCAATCCCAGCGTAGCGTATTATGTTATGACAATGTGTGCCTATCCATCTATCTCTCCGTTTGTCCGCTAACTTTCTTCCCGCACGATGACATAAGTTTGACAGCATCAACTTTCGATAAACTAAAAAAGTAAGTTCTTATCACAGGATGAAGGTTATCAATTCGGGGATCCAAAGGTCAGAATTACTATACTGAAAAAAAAATGGATTCCGCGCAATAACATTAGTTCTACGTCACAGACCTAGACCTAATGTTATGGATGACTTGGACTTTGTTTACGGAAGAAGCCTATTGATTTTAGTGCAAAATATCAAAGTCAAGGTCACTGCCACTGCCATTGTTTCTGCACATTAATTTAAGTTCTCGGCCTTGTACCTTTACCAAAGTTCGTGAATGACGTACACATTGGATAAGAAAGAATCCTATTGATTTTGGGGTCAAAAGGTTCGACGTCAAGGTTACTGTGAATAAAAGAGGATTTCTTTTACATAGTAACTTTAATTCCAGACCACGTACCTTGACCAACGTTTTTGGAGGGCTTGTATTTAATGTATAATAGAGGACTATTAATTTAGGGGTGAAAAGGTCACAGGATTAAAGGCTCAAAGAAAGTAGGTTTCGCAGAATACATTTGATTCTGGAGGAGGACTCTTGACCAAACATTTGTGGATGCCATGCACTTAGAATAATAAAAAAAAGTATAGATTCTTGGGGTTGAACGGTTGAACGGTCAGAGATAACGGTCATGGTAAATGTAATAAAAAAAAAATAATGGCTGCAGAGTAAATTTAGATCCAGAACGCATTCGTTGAATAAAGCTTCGGGTCATTAGGACTAGTTATTCAATAATCTTCAGAAACAACTATACCCTATTCTGAACATTAGATGCATTGTAAATGCTTGTTGGTTTCACTAAAACAAAATTCCTCAAATTAAAATCTTTGCCGAAGACCAAAAAAAATTCCGAGACAATATCAATATGAATTTCAAAGATAACTTTAATAATCTATATTATACTTTAAAGAAATTCTATCCCGGACGAGTCCCCAATTTCTGTTACGACTCTATGGTCTAAGAAAAATGTAACAGAAAGAAAGTGAAACCAACAAATCAAGTAAAAATCAACAAGCAATTTATTTCTAAATAATTAAAATGAAAATCAAATGACACTTACAGTAATGCGAATTACAATCTAAATAATCCAATAAGTCTAAGTGTCCTAATTAAAAGGGCATAAATATAGAATGTTCCGAATGAATGGCTGTATCCTTGAATGTATTGATGTGCCAGTGGTCTTTAATGTCCCGATGTGCCAGTAATCTTTAATGTGCTGATATTCCAAAATGAAGTACTCCAAAATATCTTTGAATAAGTTCACATAAATCTCCAAATCATCAATTAAAAATCCAAAATCCATCACTTAAGAAAATCGTTGTACACAGTAAGTTTGTTTAAACAGGAAGCTATTTATCTCCTAATGGAGGAAATAAAGAGATGAACGAATGGATGGTCAACTCCTGCGACTGTCCTACACAACTACTTAGTCTTCTAGAACCATACAATTCTTTGAACACTGCAGACAAATAAAAAGAAAACATTTTCCCACCATTATATGAACAAGTTTTCATTAATATATCGCAGACGTCATTGTGGCTTAATTTTGTCTCATAGATAGAGTATATGAGTTATGAAGTTATGTGTGCGTTGGTGGGGGTGGGGGTATGTGTTTAAATGAGCATCTGAACTTCTCAAACGCTAATGTACATCAGTTTCTTTCATTTGTAATTTGAATATCCAGACATAAGCTTGCAATAGTCAGTGGAAAACCTTCCATATATGTTCCATTAGGTTTTGTGCTTGTAAAAATGTAGATGTTTACGGGCGGGTTGGTGTGTCATAGCAAAAATCCACATGGAAAATGGTTTATAGCACCTTCAGTCGTACACCTACACCTGCTTGCAAACATACACACAAAGTGACAAAAAGGGTGGGGGTGGGAATCAGGGGTACCACCAGTTTTGGAGATTGTTCTTTTTCTAAAAAAAATCAACGTAAGAGGATAAAGTAAATCGCGAGATATAAATGTTTTGCTATGTGTGTCTTCTACTTTCTTAAATGCAGAAGGAAAGAAAGAGGAAGTTAACTTTGTGTATAAGCTAGGGAGATAGACAAGAAAAGGGTGGGGGTAGCGTGTTATGAGTAGAATATTCCGGTAATATATGCATTACAATCACTGATAATGAGATAGACAGGAAGGGAACTGTATAATGAGTAGAATATTCCTGTAAAGTATGCATTGCAATCAATGATAATGAGATAGACAAGAAGGGGTTGGGGGGTGGCGTGTAAAGAGCAGGATATTTCCTTAATATAAGCACTGCAATCGTGGATAATGATATCAACAAGAAGGGGACTGTGTAATGAGTAGAATATTCCTGTAAAATATGTATTGCAATCAAAGATAATGAGATTGACAAGAAGGGGGTGGGTGGCGTGTAAAGAGCAGGATATTTCCTGTAATATATGCATTACAATCAATGATAATGAGATAGACAGGAAGGGGGTGGTATGGCGTGTAAAGAGCAGACTATTTCCTGTAATAAATGCATTACAATCATTGATAATGATATAGACAAGAAGGGGGTGGGGTGGCATATTATGAGTGGAATATTCCTGTAATATATTCATTGCAATCAGAGGAGAGAGGAGGGGTGGTATGGAGGATGTCCGAGCGAGTCACAGAGACTCAACAAAAAACACACTGTATTTCCCGTGAAGTAGGCTTAGTACATAAATCGTTTACTGTATTATCATGACCAAGTTAGTACAAAAAACATTTACAACTATAAAATACAATAAGTCTGGTATTATTACAAAGTTAGTAAAATAACGTTTACATCCCTAAAATACAGTAAGTCTGGTATTATCTAGTAAGCAGGTTTGCAAAATATAATGTTAGATTTTGTTAAATAGCACTAGACCCAGAAGTCTTTATAACAATACACCATGTGCATGGCAACATATGGTTGGTGTCATTTAAACGACAGTACTACTTGAACCTGCACAGGAGCTATGAATACACACTAAGCAGAACAAATCGAACTCGAATTTCTTTTCTTTTTTTTTAAAACAAATCCACATTTGTCTTCGTTGAGAACATAATCGGGTGTTGCTCATTCAAATAAAAAATTTATAAATATGAATGGTCGATGGGTTACTTGTTTTCAGTGTCTTCTGTTATTTATTATAAAGACCTTTGGTGTCGAAGTCAGAAGAGATTTAAGGTTTTGATGAACTACCCCGATTCGCACCTCTGGCAAAATTCTTGTATTTATTAGCTGTACGTTTGTAACAAGAAATGGGAGTTTTTAAAATCTTAGGACTGCTAAGCCAGCTGCTTATTAATACTGCCTGGCAAAGAAAGTAAGGTTGGTTTTTAACGGCATTCCACTAATGCTATTATGGCAAATAAGGACCTGCTCTTGTCCGAGTTTCCTCTGACCTTACCCACCCGCTTTTTAATATTTTGACATGTCTTTTGGGTATGTGAAAGGTTAGATGAAACTCATACTAGGACCTGCATTTGCAATGCATCTTTGACTAGGACCTGCATTTGCAATGCATCTTTGACTAGGACCTGCATTTGCAATGCATCTTGGACTAGTCAAAGTCGGACTAGGACATATATTTGCAATGCATCTTTGACTAGGACCTGCATTTGCAATGCATCTTGGACTAGGACCTGCATTTTCAATGCATCTTGGACTCTCGCAGCCCCATTATTCATAATATTTTGAAAGCAAAATTCAAGACTGTCATACCAGAAAGAAGCAGTCAAGTTCAAGTTATTCAGAATTTCTTCTGACCTTTCGAACCCTTTTACATAAATGGTGGTGTATCTAAAACAGAGTGGTGTGTATATGTTCCAGATTCCCTATATTAATCAGGAGGCTGTGTGCAACCATACCTGTTTATAAATCATAGCGTGGGACCAGAGGCTTAAAAAAACAACAAAAACAAAAACAAAAGCAAAAAAAAAAAAATGTTAACTCACTAACCACCTGTGTAATGTACATGTCTGTAGTCGTGTATATGTGATACCAGAAGTATACTGATCATTTGTGATTTAATTTGCTGTTCCATGATATACGACCTCATGTCTAGTTGGTGCACTGCAGATTAAGTAATACCTCCACTACCATGTATAGTCTATATGAGTTAAGTAATTATAAAGCTTTTTAAATAGTATACATGACAAAATTAAAAGGGGTGCTCGGAAAAGAAAGCGGAGGGATATACTCAGCAACAAGAACAACAACATGGCGGCCTCCATGATGACGATTTTGAAAAAAATAGAGGCCAGGGGTATGAGAAGTAGGTCAGGTAATATATTTAAAGCAGAAATATTCATTTCAGTTTTATTTTGTGCAGTATAACTTTAAATTGATAGATACATTTTAAAGTGTATGTCAACGTGGTCATGTTGACGCGTTTACTCATAGACACAAATTTTATTTATAGTCGGAAATTTGCATTACATACTAAGAAACATTAGCTTTTTGTATCTATTTTACCGACTGTAAACTGTAATATAACAGTTTGCTTCAACAATCAGAGATACTTACAATCATAAATATTTTTAGTTATAAAATTATGCTTCTTTGCTAAAACTATCGTCTAACCACCCGATGTCAGTAAAGCCCTTCAATCGTGCGCCATGTTTCGAGATAATGACGTCATCAAAAGTGTCACTAGCGTTCTTCAAGAGTGACCGGAATGAATTAAATAGTAAAATCAGACAAAATGAGATTTAGACAGGTAATTTCATGTAATTTAAAAAAATCATAATGAAAATCTATATTTTCACTAATGCCTTATTTGTGTCAGTCATTTTGGCCTTGAATTTTCTATTATATGCTAAAGATAGCGCCGCCAATCACATGATGGCTTTGTTTACATATTTTAAACAGGGAATTTATACAACTGGATAGCCAATGTAAATATTTGGTTTTAATCATGTGGGGTTCTTATACAACATAACAAAAATTTACGCTGGAAATGTCTATTCACCTTTGTTATGTATGATGTTTATAAAATATTATAGATATTTTAGGAAATTATAAGTGTTTCTTGACTTTAATATTTGCTTAAATCTTAATGTTGTTTATCAGGAAAAACATGTTTAACTAGTGTCCTTGAATTAGGTTGTTTACTTCAAATTTAAGTTCAAGCATAGTTTTGATAAACACAATATTTTCTCAATTTTAGGTCAAGGTTGATTTTGTTTACAGATAAAACTGGAAAATCCTTAGAGTTGTGTGTAAAAAGTCACATATTCTCGAACATTCTGTCATGTGACCAATCTTTATATATACCATGTTTAGTGGACAGTTTTTCAGTTTTGACATTTGTATCAGTCTTGTAAAGAGCTATTACAGTTGTGAAAAGTAATGTAAAATTCTGAGAGAGGAATTATTTTAAATATTCATTGCATTATAACAGTGCTCATAAACGTTTGGATTTTGGATTTTTAATTGATGCTTTTGGAATTTATGTGAACTTATTCAGAAATATTTTGAAGTACTTCATTTTGACATCAGCACATTAAAGACTACTAGTACATCAGGACTTTGAAGACCATTGGGACATCATAACATTCAAGGATACAGCCGTGAATTCGGAACATTCTATATTTAGGACTTGTGATTAGAACACTAATTCTTATTGGATTATTTGGATTTTAATACACATGACTGTAAGTGTCTTTTTGATTTCTCATCTTAATTATCTAGACATAAATTGCTTGTTGATTTTTACTTGAGTTGTTGGTTTCACTTTCTTTCTGTACATTTTTCTAAACCATAGAGCCGTAACACTATGGACTTTTTCGTTTCAGTATTATTTCATAATGAACATATATTCTAAATCAAAAGACATTGAATATATTATAATAAATTTTTTTATCGATTCACCAGTGTCTATTTCTATTTTTAAATTTCTCTCCCTCTGTCTCTCTGTCTGTCTATCCGTCTCTCTCTCAATCTATTGAGTCATGTATTTATATGGTAAAGAACAAGCAAGCAGTAATATAAGTGCACAACTGCATATAGAATTAACAGAAACATTTTTTTGTTTTTAATTTTGTTTTAAATTTCAAAAACACAGAGATGCTATAAACTAATAATATCCATACCTTGGCATAACTGGCACATTCCGGTCATATGCCATGTGACCTTTAGTCAGTATCACGAACCATGGATGCCACTTTCAGACCAGGTCCTTAAGAGGGATTGAAAATTGTTAAAATCTGAGGGTGTTCTTAAATTATTGGGGAGAGAATTCCATAGTTTTATTGCTGCATACCTAAAAGATTGTAGCCCATGTCTGGATGTTCTCACTTTAGGGATCTCCACAGTGTTTACATACCTAAAAGAGTAAGATTTTGTTTTTAAACTACCAGATCATTTAAGTATATTGGACAATTCTAGGTTAACATTTGGAATACTTCAAGTGCCATGGTCTTTAACCTTTGGATGTGAGATTTCTCTAAATCATTGAAGACAAATCTCAGAGCTCTTTCATGGAGTTTTTCAAGTTTGTTCATGTTAGTGAGACTGCTGAAATGCCAGCTTAGGGGACAGTAGTTGAAGTTTGCCATGATGAAAGAGTGGTACACAGCCAGCCTTCCTTCAGTTGTAATGTATTTTCTAATTTGTTTGACACCATTGCATTGTTTAGATGCTTTATGAAAAAATTCCGAGATGTGCTGAATAAAGTTTTGCATAAAGTCCAAAGTGACTCCTAGTAGTTTTACCGAGTCTTCACAAGATATATTAGCCTCGCTAGAGGAGAAAGTCTCAAGCTGTTCATCGGTTTTCTTTCCAAATGCAATAGCTTGGAACTTATCAGGGTTTGCTTTCATTTCATTATTGGTACAGCACCTAATCAAAGTATTGCACTCCGTTTCCAAAGTAGATTTCATAATAGTAAAGCAAGTATAGGCAAGTTTGTTTTCATCAGCATAGTTGTGTAGATCAGAATTGTTTATGAAAAAGATGTTATTAATAAAGATGTTAAAAAGAATGTTCTCAAGAATTGATCCCTGGGGTACCCCGTTATAGATATTTGCCCATGAACTAGTTGAGTGTCCTATTTTGACACACTGTCTTCAGTTTGAGAGGTAATTTGTTATAGTCTGTATGCTGCCAGTTTCTGGAGGAAATGTTTGTGGGGTAAGCAGTCAAATGCTTTTGACAATCCATCAAAATAGCTGCAGCATATTTGTTTTGGTCTAGGACTAAGCGCAAGTCTTCTAGTAGTCAAATAAGTATAGTTTGACAGCTGAAATCAGAGAGGTATGGGTATAAGATATTGTCAAAATAATTAGTGATCTGGTTGCAGATAGCTCATGCAAAGAGTTTCAATATAGTTGGTAGAACACTGACAGGATGGTAGTTTTGTTTATCAATTGTTTTCTTATATCTCAGGACCACCTAGGCTTACTTGAGTCTTGTTGGGAAAATATTTCGGTCAAGGTTGTAGTTTAGGAGTTTGGTTATAGGACCAGTCACTGATTGAGTTCCAAGTTTTAATAGTTTTGTTGGGAAAATATTTTGCTCAAGGTTGTAGTTTAGGAGTTTGGTTATAGGACCAGTCACTGATTGAGTTCCAAGTTTTAATAGTTTTGTTGGGAAAATATTTCGCTCAAGGTTGTAGTTTAGGAGTTTGGTTATAGGACCAGTCAGTGATTGAGTTCCAAGTTTTAATAGTCTTGTTGGGAAAATATTTTGCTCAAGGTTGTAGTTTAGGAGTTTGGTTATAGGACCAGTCAGTGATTGAGTTCCAAGTTTTAATAGTCTTGTTGGGAAAATATTTTGCTCAAGGTTGTAGTTTAGGAGTTTGGTTATAGGACCAGTCAGTGATTGAGTTCCAAGTTTTAATAGTCTTGTTGGAAAAATATTTTGCTCAAGGTTGTAGTTTAGGAGTTTGGTTATAGGACTAGTCAGTGATTGAGTTCCAAGTTTTAATAGTCTTGTTGGGAAAATATTTTGCTCAAGGTTGTAGTTTAGGTGTTTGGTTATAGGACCAGTCAGTGATTGAGTTCCAAGTTTTAATAGTCTTGTTGGGAAAATATTTTGCTCAAGGTTGTAGTTTAGGAGTTTGGTTATAGGACCAGTCAGTGATTGAGTTCCAAGTTTTAATAGTCTTGTTGGGAAAATATTTCGGTCAAGGTTGTAGTTTATGAGTTTGGTTATAGGACCAGTCAGTGATTGAGTTCCAAGTTTTAATAGTCTTGTTGGGAAAATATTTCGGTCAAGGTTGTAGTTTATGAGTTTGGTTATAGGACCAGTCAGTGATTGAGTTCCAAGTTTTAATAGTTTTGGTGAAATAAAATCTATCCCAGTTGCTTCTTTATTGCTGATATTTGATATGGCTTTAGCTATAAAGTCTTCTGTGACATGAGAGAATTTTTTTTTGGTAGACATATTGAAGGTCGTTTTGATAGCCTGTATGCTTGGATGTTCATCATAGTTTTGATAGCCTGTATGCTTGGATGTTCATCATAGGTTTGATGGTTATTGTCTATGTCGTTAGCAACATTAATGTAAAAATCATTGAAAACTTCTGCTACACAGGCCTTATCAGAGATAATCATATCTTTTTCCGATAGGATAATAGAGTTCTGTATATACCAGAAAGGGCCTAATGGTTGGCCAGAAATCCTTACTTTTTGTTCCGCCTAAGCATCGTTCGAAAAGTAAATTTGTATGGCTTTACGTATGAGTTTGGTGACCAAATTCCTATGTTTTGTGTAGTTCCAGATTTTGGATTTTCAATATCTCTGATATTTATGATATAATTGGGCTTTCCTCTGTATTGCTTTTCTTAGGTTGCTGTTGATAAAGGGAGCTGATTGCTTTCTTTGTCTTTTTTGTTTAAGAGGAGCATGATCCTCAATCACATTAGTTAGCAATTGCTTAAAAGACCAGTAGACATCATCAGGGTCATCAAATATATAAACTACGTGAAAGGGTGTAGACTGTGGGTCAATATTAAAGTTTTCCTGGTTAAATCCATAAAACTGAGATATGTAAATTTACTGTGGGTTGTTCTTGGTACTCTTCCTTTGATCATTGTGAAAATCATATTATGAAAGTCATTAATACCAGTGTTAAAATTTCCTGAGTTACATAGGTACTGCTTTTTATTTACTAGAATAACATCCACATGTGAGGTTTTGTCTTGATTTTTTTAAAACAAATTGGTCCTGAAATCATGTTTATCATGTTAAAAATATCTAAAATATTGATAAGGGACTGACATTTGTTATGGTCTATAAGGTCAAAATTTAGGTCTCCTATCAGCATAAAATTATCATAATGGATAGTAATTTTGTCTAATAATGAAGTACAGTGTCTAGCATGTTTGGGGATTTGTATCTGCTGGCTAAGAGCCATTTATGTTTATGAAGGGTTATTTCTGCACATAACTGGTTTACAACATGCTATACCTGGAAATTTGTGTTGTCCTCTTTGTGGTCCTGGGTTTAAAGCAATGTCATTACTGATTAAAATTTCCAGGATGCTTAGGTACTGTGTGGTAGACCAGTAATTCTTGTGCTGGTGTGGCGCTGCCAGTTTTGTTTACAGACAGCATCATGGGAAGCAAAATTAAATATTCATTGTTGTTCTAAAATGTAATACTAATATAATTTAACCAATTCTATTCAATCCTCTGCACCTTAAATGTCATCAAAAAACTTCCAGATGACAATTATTTATCGCTATGGTAGCGATGCTAAAGGAAAGGGACATAACACTGAATTGTATTCCCTGGATGTGTAGGTTTAACCTTACTTTGAGTGGTCTCGTGTTGAGCCCTTTGTGAGCACCAATGGTAACTGATTAAGTTCCGAAATTAAAATATAAATATTCACAGTATATTGTGCATTTGTACATGCTTCTTGCAGGACTCGTGTTACTAATTCAGCTCTTATAGTAAACCTTAACTTGAAATTTCAGAAATGCTTTTGATCAAACCTATATTTATCAGTATAGATATATGCTTGATGCAAACTTCTCTTTAGAGAAAACAATATGAGCTGCGGCATTTTCTGGATCTACATGTGTTTGAAACGTGTTTTCAATTCTGCATCAAAGAGTCAGGTGCTAATTTCAGAAATGAGTTTTACAGACTCATGTGTGTAAAAGGACTGAAATTCCATCGGTAAAATATGATCTCTAATTTTTTAGTTACAACTTGGATAAACTCTCAAAAGATTCTTTTCGTTAAAATTTTACTTTCATTATCAGCCAATCCTGGAGAGTGAAACCCATATATACTCAATATTATCTTCACCTGTGTCTAGATCAGTTCCCTTTCTTCCTTATATTGTGAGTTATATATCCACCCTTGATTTACTTTACAGGCCATTTTAGGAGCACCTGGATGTTATTTTTCTTCACCTGGCCTTTTTTTTTCTCCATGCCTAGCCGTTTCTTACATCCCACTGGACCTTTTTTTCTAACAACTTGCCCTTTTTTTGTCCACAAACAAAAACCGTTGCTTATGTGCTTGATATAATTTCTATGATCGTAAGCGGCAACACATTTGTGTCCAAAGTAAATTAACACCACATGTCTGTTACAAATGCTCATGGCAGTGTCCACTCACTCTCACTGAACAGCATTTGCAATGCCGGTGAAAAGATATGATTAAAGGGATTATGTTTCTAACTTGAATTACCCTTTTCGTGTCTCGCTAACAGAAATGGTCGATTATGGGCTTGATATCATTTCTATGATCGTAAGCGGCAACACATTTGTGTCCAAAGTAAATTAACACCACATGATGATGCATAAGGAGGTCTTAGTTTATTTCAACTGCTCACAGCATTGTGTCCACTCACTGAACAGCATTGTGTCCACTCACTGAACGGCATTGCGTCCACTCACTAAACAGCAATGTGTCCACTCACTGAACAGCATTGTGTCCACTCACTGAACAGCATTGTCTCCACTCACTGAACAGCATTGTGTCCACTCACTGATCGGCAATGTGTCCACTCACTGAACGGCATTGTGTCCACTCACTGAACAGCATTGTGTCCACTCACTGAACAGCATTGTGTCCACTCACTGAACGGCATTGTGTCCACTCACTGAACAGCATTGTGTCCACTCACTGAACGGCATTGTGTCCACTCACTGAACAGCATTGTGTCCACTCACTGAACGGCATTGTGTCCACTCACTGAACAGCATTGTGTCCACTCACTGAACGGCATTGTGTCCACTCACTGAACAGCATTGTGTCCACTCACTGAACAGCATTGTGTCCACTCACTGAACGGCATTGTGTCCACTCACTGAACAGCATTGTGTCCACTCACTGAACAGCATTGTGCATGCCAGTGAAATGATATGACTAAAGGGATTATCTTTTCCAACTTTAATTCTCTTTGTGGACAATTTCTTGGTCTTGTCAAATTTCTTTATTCTAAAGGACTCACTGATTATTGCCCATTTATCAGAGAAGCTGCAACTAATTGCAGCGATTACGCAGTGTTTATATTTTACAACATGTATAGACTGTCATCTGCCAAAGTGCATGAACACATAAGCTATTTGATGAACATTTTCAATTGTTATGTATGAATCATAATCAAATGTATGACTTGACTTCTTATTGTTAAAGCTATTTATAAATGTATTAAAGATGATAAAAACTAGAACACGTTTATTGTGCTAAAATTTTTCTACTAAAAGTACACGTTAAATTTAATCAGTGAGTACAATAATAATAATAATAATAATAATAACAATAATCTGTTATCAGTATTTTTATTATTATTATTATTATAAACTGAACGCTACATTGAGATGAAAGCAAGGCTGCCCTTCAGAATGCTTACAGCGTGCTGAAGGTGCCCTCTGTGTACTGAAGGTGCTGTATGGAGAACATAATTACCATGCCTTTTATAGATTCTGCAGGAAACACACTATATGCATGGCAGTAGAATGTATAAGTAAACTGTACGCATAGTTCTGCATGTAAAAGGATACATTAGTGTATGTTAAATTATACTCCCAAGTTCACGCATAATAACAATAGCAATAGCAACAATACCAACAATAGCAATAGCAACAATACCAACAATAGCAATAGCAACAATACAAACAATAGCAATAGCAACAATACCAACAATAGCAATAGCAACAATACCAACAATAGCAATAGCAACAATACCAACAATAGCAATGGTGCATTTCAGGCAACATTTTAGTATCAGAGCTTCATTTCAGAAAATCAGAACAAAATATTAAAATAAATCTGTCTGATCAAGAATTACCTTGTTTGCTAGTACCATTTATCTGTCTTCAATTTTCAATGTAAGATTGAAATATATTATCAACCTTGTCATATTATGCAATAAATGAGTAAAATGGCAATGTGACCATCTATATGTGCATGTATTACTTCAGAAAAGGAGATTTAAATGACAGAAACTGTTTAAAACTCATCCAGAACAAATATAATTTAAAACATAGGTAAAGCAGGCATAAGCCAATTAAAGTACAAAATATGAAGTTCCAAAACATTCAATGAATTAAATTGGTGGGACACAAAATCATGAGGGGTCATCACCATAAAGTATGATGGTAGAGACCTAAGTGATCATATCTCAAGCATCATGTTTCAAAACACAACTAAGAAATATCAAATTGGTGACCATTATTACTCTGTAAATGGTAAATTGTCTAAACTTGATATATTTGATCACATAGATATTAATCAGTGTGCAAAACACCCCACTCAGCAGTCAAATCTACACGCTCTTTACGCACAGTTGACATATCTGAAAGTATGTTTTATATTCCACTGAGTAAAATCATTCTGAGGTAGACAAAAGGTATTCATTTTGCTTGTTATCTGCAAATAGAACCAGAAATTTGCATTGATAGTAAAGTTAATTGTACATGAATATGTGGAATCACTGTAAGGCTGTTATTCTCTATAGGACTCACTGTACTAATTCAGCTCATGATATTAAAAATTCAATAACTTTAAATTTCTGAATGCTCATGATCAAACCTATATTTATCAGTATAGACATATCCTTGATGACAGCTTCTCTGTAGGCAAAACAATATGAACCACTGCATTTTCTGGATCTACATGTGTTTTGAAACATGTTTTAAATTCCACACCAAAGAGTCAGGTGTTAATTTCAGAAATGAGTTTCCAAACTCATGTCTGTAAAAGGACTGAAATTCCATCAGTAAAACATGGTCTCTATATTTATTTTCAGTTACTGCTAGCATAAACTCTCAAAAGATTCTTTTCATTGAAATGTTACTTTCATAATCAACAAATCCTGCAGAGCCAATCCCATATATACTCTATTTTATCTTCACCAATTTCTAGACTGGTTACCATTCTTCCATATATTTAGTACCATGAGTCCTACATGAAGACTGGCGCCGAATTGAAGGTATAGTGCCATGTCCTATTGCTGCGGTATGCCTATTATCGTGGGATTTAAACATTTTTGTTTAGTGATATCACCATGTGAATAACCTGTATGTAAACATACAACAAGAAAGTTCACATAGCCGTGAATATGAAGATCTGAAGAATAACTCTATTCAAGTTAAACAAAATTTTAGATTTCCTTTACATGTACAAATTTAAGCAAGTGATCTAATCTCATTCATACCATATCCAGTTCCAGTTCATTTTTGTACTTTTCAATCTTAAATCGTGCTGAGCACAATGTATACAAATCATCTGCTTCACAATTTAAACAATGCAAGCAGAATTGTGAAATTATTGATGCTCTTGGATAAAAATTGTTATCTAACTTGTGGGGGGCCCATTAAGGATGTATTGTCAAACTTGGGGGGCCCGTTAAGGGTGTATTGTCAAACGTGTAAGTTTTGTTTTAGCATTGATTCTTAGATTAGTGCTGTAAATGCAAGTTAGCGAACCCTGTCGTCCCTTCTAATTCATAAAATGTGCTTTCTAGACATGGGTCATACAATTAAAGTTTACAGGGGTTGGGGTTAACTATAAATATGGCATGTAATATAACATAAGAATATTATAAATCATAATTATTTCATGGATTTGCTACAACTCAGGTATATAAAGATCTTGATAAAATTTATTAATTGAACGTTGAAATTTTGTTATTAAATGTCTTGTTTTACTTAATATTTCCTGATTTTGTGAAAAGAAAAGTTTTACTTTGATACTGTACTTCTTGATACTGTACTTCTGACTCACTATTTCTTAATTGTAGTGGTAATAGGATGTTCTCTTTAGAGCGCTTACCATTAGAGGTCACCTTGGAATTCCCTGAACTTTGGTGATCCTGTTGATTTGAAATTAAAATCATTTACGTGACAAATGCACCACACATTGATTACTGATGTAGAAGGAGATAAGTGAAAAAGTAAGTATAGTGAAACTTGCAGTAATAAATCCTATACCAGCCTAAAACAGTTTAGCAAAATTTGAAAACTTAAATTTATCATCGATATTTAGCATATACAGAAAATTTACTGCCTCATTTTAATTGTTCATGAATTGCTCTTAATTGTTATGACCCTATTAATTTAAGAACTAAACGTATTCATCAGAAAATATGACGTTTCAAAACCTGTGGTATAATACAAAGAGTAGTTTCCCCTTATTGGAATTCTTAGTGTCATCACAAAAATTTGTAGCTCCAGGTAAAGTGAGTTCAAGAGATATTCAGTCAAAGTGTTTTATTCTATAACAAAACAGTGATTGCCATCACATTATTACTTTAAAAATAAATATATTCATGAGAAAATTTGGCTTGTAATAACACAGGTTATAATACGTACAGAGTAGGTTCCCTTATTGGAACTAGTAGTGTAATGACAGAAAATGGCAGTGCCCTTTAAAATTGATTTCATAAACTGATCAATTAAATGCTTTATTCCAAAAGTTTTTGTATCAGGGAGATTGTACTGTATGATTGTTTTACTTGTGTAAATACTAAATAGAGTGCCTATTGTTAATCATTATAACACAATAATCACCTTAAAACTAATGGGAAACAAAAATCATTAACAGGCTAAAAACTTGAAATTACCTTTTCTCCATTAAAAATAAAAGTAGATTACAAAGGAAAGCATTTTTGAAAATGATTCATCAATGCCTTCAACACAATACATAGTTTATACAAGAGGAATTTTTAAAAAAATTCACGTAGCATCCTTATGTTATGGACTTTTACTATGGTGGTCAGATACTAAACTGGGTGAAGAAAAAAGGACTTTGGGTCAATCATAACATATAACAGGGTAGTGCAAATTTTCTTCAACATGTGCAGCTTTCATTGTGACATAACGGCGTGCAACATTCAATCTGGTTTGTACTGGATCACACCTTGAGGATGACCTCATCCACAAATGTCCATTTTTTAACATTGATTTTTGCCATATGTATTTCTCGGGGTGTGTAAATAATGACCTTCCAAAAGAATGTGGATGTATGAGGATTAAAAAAAGCGAATTATTGCCATTTAAAGGTGTGTGTAATAAAATTCTAAACAATTACACCCATTATTGAAATAGTCAGTACTGAATGCCTGCATGACCTTTATGACTTGTACGATAGTTTTGAGCATAATTAAATTTGTAGGGCAAAGGTAGTCCAACAGTGTAAGATGTCGACCCTGATATGCATAATTGCATCAGCAATGTCGTACTGTGTGAATAATCGGTGCTGAATAACTTGTTCCGAGGTCAGTCTACACTAGTCCAACAATGTAAGGCATTGACCCTGATATTATAGCTTGTAGGATGTCCATTTGTCCAGTTTTATACCAGCCACCCTGGTTTTCAGCTGTCTGCCTGTCGGCCCTTAACGTGATCATTTGTGGAGGGGTTGGGGGTTGGCAGGGGAGTGTCTCCGGTATTGTTGAGTTCCATCAGTGGCCACCCTAGGGATGGGTCAGAGTCCAGAGTCTTACTGGTTGAATAAGCGGTGCTGTGATGCCTGTTCCCCAGTCAGTCAACACCTGAAGTATAGGCAGAATTTTCAAGAATATCTCATATAGTTGGCAGCCAATATTGATACTGTTGCGCAAATTAAATTCTAGTTGCTGTAGTTATGCTATATTTACTGTAAAGCTTATTTCTTTACCAAGTTTATCCAAGCACAATTAACAGTTGAGGTTTTCAAACTCTGATGGGCACCATTTCAGTTGGCTGAAGAGCGGTAGTATCCGAGGAATGATGAAGTCGTTTAACATTTGGTAAATTTTCTTTAACAAAATGAATATGGCTAATCACAATTTGCTCGTAAAGAAAGCTGTTATCTAATTTGCTTCAAAGAAACATCAAACATGCCGATAAAATGCTGCATTTTCATTTTGAAGTTCTTAAAATACACAGGAAGTGAGATAAGTGTAATGTATTTTGATCCATTTAGTTCAAAGAGTTGGTAGCTGCTGGTTCTATTGCCATATGGAGTGAGTGTTCTCTGTAATTGTGACATATCCACAGTACATGTACTAATTATGAAACTTAAGGTACTGATTTTACTGATTACTATTAAAAGGACCAATGCTTTCCAACTCTATTTCTGTTTTCAACTTTGATAGAGAAACATGGAGATTTTTTAAGCATTCAGAAAACTAGAGAGTAATGGTTTACATCAGGATCCAGATGAAACATTGCTTTTAATGAAATGAAATAAAATAAAAATTTTAGTAGACAATGTCACAAACAAATGTTTTCTGAAGTACATTAGCTGGAAAGGCAAATACACATGTAAAATATAGTCAGTTTACAGCATTTGTACATTTTTTTAATTAAAGTATAGCAGTTTGAACATTGTGTCAAAATAATAATAAACATAGATGGCTCTATTGGGCAAGTAGATTTTGAGTCAGGGCAAGTAATTATTTAAAGCCATTTGCCCTTTACATGTGTCTGAAAAAAATTGGTTTGAGCTGTAGTTTTTTTGTAACTCATGTTTTTGGGTTGTTGTCTTGTATTTTATAGTATCCAGAGATTTTGGTCCAAGGAATAAAGTCAACCACTTGCACAAATTCTGATATCTGAATCTGTCATCCTTTATACAGAATTTCTGTATGGGAAGAAAAACATTTTCCCACACTTTCCACTCTTGTTCCCTAAATGCACAGTTGAATGGGCTTTACATATATATCCAGAATGAAATCAATAATCTTGGGCATCTCCTTTTTAACTTTCACCATAGAATCACAACAGTGAATTTAGCATTACATTTGCAATACAGCATACTTTGACATCATACAAAAATTTCCCTTTAATGTTTTTTCTCTGTTTTGTTTTATCCCAGACATGTGGTTACTGAAAGTGGCATGAAAAATAAATCCTTGCAGTCCTTCAAACTGGTTATCTTGCCTTTAAAAACTCTATTAAATCTGTGATAAATTTGTGAATTTTCAGAATTTTTTATTCCATGCTTTGCAAGTCCTGCCCACAACTTTCAGGCCATGCAGATTCTATTTCACCTAAAGAAGTATTTGAAGTATATGCAAAATAATGAATAGTGCATTTCAGCCTCTGCTCTTGATTTCTGAATAACTGTGCTGTTTTGCAGAGTTTGTTTTTCGCAAACACACAGAGCACTAATTTATTATTTATAATATTTTCAGATGTGGTGAGCACATCCTGAGTTCCAGCCTGGAATGGAGTGTCCCTACACTGATTAGTAGATTGTTGTACCGTCAACCCTCTCAACAAGAATTTCAGAATCATTAGGTAATTCACTCAACTTAAATATGTTTTTTATACATTCAGTTCTATGACTTTCTCAGCCACTAAGCTCAGTTGTTTCTGTAATCCTGATAAAGATGCTGCTGCAACATTTGCACTTATAAGCACACTCACAAGTACTGAGCTAGTAAAGTTCTATAGTCCAACTTACACTGTTGATTAATCTTTGCATCTTTTTCTCCATTTCTCAGGTGAATTAGTAGTTTAAAATAAGTTTCTCACATTAAGTAAATAATTACAGGAATCACATTTTAGTCTGTTTCTCTACACTAGACCACATTGTAACTCCAAATTAGGGTCAAAGAATAAATTTCCATCAGAATCTCGTTTCTTTTTGTTATGTTCTTTTGTTTCAGCATTGAAGAATTCACACAGTATTGTGGGATGAGAGAGTTCGCGTTCAGCTCTAGTGCCTGGAATTCATGGCAGTCTTTGACATAAGCTTCTTTGAACTGCTGTAAGTAGGTGAGGAGTGGCGGATGATATCTAAGGATTTTGACGATAGAGTTTTGCAATGTTTAGTAATTTCTGGAGTTGTCTCCCTTACACTGGACAAGGTAACTTCTCAGATTTGGTGACTTTAACCAAATTTGAGAAAAACTAACATTTGAATCGCTTCTTTACTGAGAAGCCACCTTACTCAGTGCAAGGGAGACAACTCCAGAAATTACTAAACATTGCCAAAAGACTAACACAGAATTTCTAGAGTCATTTACAACAGACATCCTGCATTACATGTATATAAAATGATACTAAAAATAGGTGCATTTAATCTTGCTGTTGATTTTGCAATTTAGTGACTACACCTTCCTGCTGACTTTGTAATTTAATGACCACATATCTTCCTGTTGACTTTGTAATTTAGTGACTACACATCTTCCTGTTGACTTTGTAATTTAGTGACTACACATCTTCCTGTTGACTTTGTAATTTAGTGACTACATATCTTCCTGTAGATTTTGTAAATTAGTGACTACACATTTTCCTGTAGATTTTGTAATTTAGTGACTACACATTTTCCTGTAGATTTTGTAATTTAGTGACTACACATCTTCCTGTAGATTTTGTAATTTAGTGACTATACATCTTCCTGTAGATTTTGTAATTTAGTGACTACACATCTTCCTGTAGATTTTGTAATTTAGTGACTACACATCTTCCTGTAGATTTTGTAAATTAGTGACTACACATCTTCCTGTAGATTTTGTAAATTAGTGACTACACATTTTCCTGTAGATTTTGTAATTTAGTGACTACACATTTTCCTGTAGATTTTGTAATTTAGTGACTACACATTTTCCTGTAGATTTTGTAATTTAGTGACTACACATCTTCCTGTAGATTTTGTAATTTAGTGACTACACCTTCCTGCTGATTTTGTAATTTAATGACCACATATCTTCCTGTTGACTTTGTAATTTAGTGACTACACATCTTCCTGTAGATTTTGTAATTTAGTGACTACACATTTTCCTGTAGATTTTGTAATTTAGTGACTACACATCTTCCTGTAGATTTTGTAATTTAGTGACTGCACATCTTCCTGTAGATTTTGTAATTTAGTGACTACACATCTTCCTGTAGATTTTGTAATTTAGTGACTACACATCTTCCTGTAGATTTTGTAATTTAGTGACTACACATTTTCCTGTTGACTTTGTAATTTAGTGATCACATCTTCCTGCTGTGTTTGTAAATTAGTGACTACACATCTTCCTGTAGATTTTGTAATTTAGTGACTACGCATCTTCCTGTAGATTTTGTAATTTAGTGACTACACATCTTCCTGTAGATTTTGTAATTTAGTGACTACACATTTTCCTGTTGACTTTGTAATTTAGTGATCACATCTTCCTGCTGTGTTTGTAAATTAGTGACTACACATCTTCCTGTTGACTTTGTAATTTAGTGATTACACATCTTCCTGTTGATTTTGTAATTTAGTGACTACACATCTTCCTGTTGACTTTGTAATTTAGTGGTCTTCTTCTCTTGGTTAGTTTGGTTGCAGTGTCATTTTTTTTGAAGATTTAGACATAGTCATGTATTTGGACACAATGTCATTTTCTTTGAAGATTTAGACATAGTCATGAATTTGGTTTGGAATGAAAACATTTAGACATAGTCATGTATTTGGTTTGGAACGAAGATTTAGACATAGTCATGTATTTGGTTTGGAATGAATACATTTAGACATAGTCATGTATTTGGTTTGGAATGAATACATTTAGATATAGTCATGTATTTGGTTTGGAATGAATACATTTAGACATAGTCATGTATCTGGAATGAATACATTTAGACATAGTCATGTATTTGGTTTGGAATGAATACATTTAAACATAGTCATGTATTTGGTTTGGAATGAATACATTTAGACATAGTCATGTATTTGGTTTGGAATGAATACATTTTGACATAGTCATGTATTTGGTTTGGAATGAATACATTTAGACATAGTCATGTATTTGGTTTGGAATGAATACATTTAGATATAGTCATGCATTTGGTTTGGAATGAATACATTTAGACATAGTCATGTATTTGGCTTGGAATGAATACATTTGTGGTTATTATGATTGAGATTTAAATATACATTAAATTTAAAGTTGTATATAATTATACAGTGGATTGCTTATACTCATTCCTTCGCTATTTTCCTTTTTAGTTATCAGTCTGATAATGCGGGACTATGTCTAGAGGATGTGTCCGGTTTAGGTGTACAAACCCTAAGCAGTACGGCTACAGAAGAAACAAAAGGTGTAAAAAAAAATAGGTAATACAACCAGAGTGAGGTAATACAACCAGAGTGAGGTAATACAACCAGAGTGAGGTAATACTACCAGAGTGAGGTAATACAACCAGAGTGAGGTAATACAACCAGAGTGAGGTAATACTACCAGAGTGAGGTAATACAACCAGAGTGAGGTAATACAACCAGAGTGAGGTAATACTACCAGAGTAGCTTTCATATAAAGGCTTTAATATCTAACATAAACATAATGCATGTAAATGTGATGTTTTATCAATACTCTCAGTTTTAGCATTAATAAAACCATATCATGGCTTCTCAAGATTGCACTGTTATATATCGTGTAGAATTTCAAAAACAGTTAATTACAGCCTTGCTCGATGAAATTTGCATAGTGCTGTAGTAATCATCTCCCTCTATCCATAATTCAGTCCATCCATCCATCAACAATTTGATTTCTGCAGCTTGAGGAAAAAGTTTTGATTTCCAGCCTTCTCTGTCATCATTAGAAGGCATATTTTTTTTTTTTTTTTTGCTAAGTTGGGATTGAGCAATAGAGTAGGCCTGAACACGACTCATACATAAAAATAATACAATAAATTCGCTAAAATTAAATTCCTAGATATATTCTCCCTTGTCGACTTCTGGAAAGTTATGTTCTGGAGATAATTGGTCGAAAAATATGTGTTTCAGCAACATTTTACAATCATGGTTTACCATAATGAATGGGTAAGACTTGTTGAATGAGTAAATTTCCAGCATTCCACATCATTATTTAGAGGAGTTATCTGCTCTGATTGCCAAATCTCCTAATTCTAGTTTCTCAACACCAGTTCTCCTGTTTAAAGACCTGCTGAGCAAATTGTAGCGAGCTAAGCCCTTTATGATGAACTCATCACTCATTGGGTCTAGTCATGTTAAAATTCAACACTAATTGTAGCCAGGTGAGCTCTTTTTTTATGAATTTATCACTAATTAGCTCTAGTTATGTTAAAACTGGACTGTAATTGTTGTGAGTTGAGCCCTTTACGATGAACTTGTTTCTAATTAGGTCTAGTCCTGTTAAAACTGTATTGTAATTGTAGTGAGCCAAGCCCTTTTTGATGAAGTCATCACTAATTAGCTCTAGTTATGTTAAAATTAGACTGTAATTGTTGTGAGTTGAGCCCTTTACGATGAACTTGTTTCTAATTAGGTCTAGTCCTGTTAAAACTGCATTGTAATTGTAGTGAGCCAAGCCCTTTTTGATGAAGTCATCACTAATTAACTCTGGTTATGTTCAAATTGAACTGTAATTGCAGTGAGCCAACTCCTTTATGATGAATTCATTGCTAATAAGCTCGAGTTGTTAAAAATGAACTGTAATTGTAGTGAGTCAAGCCCTTTATGTTGAACTCATCACTAATTAACTAATTGGCTCTAGTTATGTTAAAATTGGATTGTAATTGTTGTGAGTCAAGTCCTTTATGATGAATTCATCACTAATTAGTAGGGGTGAAATGATACACCTCTGCCATTTGGTTATTAAATGATTAGTAAAGTACTTAAATTATACACTGTGAACAACTTGGAATGTCTACGTTAGTTGCTATATGTTGTCAGTGGCTGAGCATACTGACAGGATTAAATAAGCGGCATGAAACTGGCGGGGTGGGTGGGGTGGCAGATTTAAAACCATTTGATGTAGTCACCTTGTGTTTGTTAATTTGTAGAAGGCGAGTGTGCGTTGTCAATAGTTTTTCTCAGACAAATTCTCAATTCAAATAATGAAAAAACAAATGACTAATAATTAATCACAACTGCTGAAGATTAAAGTAACTTGTATAGGGTAAGTATCATTTTGTATCGATTCTTCACCTCTTGTATCGATATGGGTATCGATTTGGAAAAAGTATTGATACATCATTATATCAATTAATCGTTTCACCGTTACTAATTAGTCATAATTATGTTACACTTGGACTGTAATTGTATCATGATCTTGTGATACATGTGCAACCTTATTTAAATAATTCAAGGGTCAAGCATCAAGATTGTAGTGCACATCTGGACTATAGGATACTAACGGGCGGGAGGACAGGGCGGTTGTCCCGGGCGCCAGAGGTCTTGGGGCGCCAAAACAGCTGATAAAAATTCGGGCCTCGTATTCTGGTCCTTTGGGCCATCATCATCACTATTTATCCTTAGTACACCACTGCATCCGGACATCAAAAGAAATAAACATTGATACACTGATTACTGCCATCTTTGTTGATAGACATTTCTTCAAGTGAAACTGTAGATTGATTTATTTTATTATTACAACCACCTTTAATGGAAAATTTTGAACTAATTCCAGAATTCTTTCCAGTAAATTGTCCCTTTTTTTAAAGTTTTTTTTTGTGTGCATCCCTTAAGAAAATGATGAAGCCAGTTAGGTAGGATCTTATCATTGGAAAAATTAAACAGGAATTGTATTGAAAGTGTTAATGAACTAACATGCACTAGAACTTACAATCCTGTCATCAACAAATAATTTTAATATTAACATTTTTAAAAAATAATTTAAACACAGTTAGCTTCGTCCAAAGGTCATAGGTCTGCACAACCTTATTTTAATCCATCACTGGGTTGAACCATCAGCAATGATTTTGGGTGAAATCTAAACGTAAAAACAGCATAATTTAAATTATGTGTTCTTATTTGTAACCTACTATCTTCCTTTATAAAGCAGAGATTGCACTAACATAACAAACATAGGTCTTGTAATGATAATCAACATAAAATGGCAGTAGACAAGCTCATGTGTGTTTCTGACCTGTAACTAAAATTTTCTTTGCTAAATTCAGCATTATACTTTACATTTTGATATGTATTGACTATTAATTTGAGGACACTATTAACATAATACTAAATTTGAGTGAGATCTTGTCTCCCATACTCACTCCTGAACCATCTAATTTACAAGATATTCACAGCTGCCATTTTGTTGAACAGTAAGGTGTCCATCTCCATATCAGTACTCTTAAATCTGATTGAAGCAAGATCATATGAAATCAATGCTAAATGTAGTTATGATGTTATGAGACCTAGGGCAAAATGATAATTGTTCATTGAGCATGAAATCAATGCTAAATGAACTTATGATGTTATGAGACCTGGTGCAAAATGGTAATTGTCCATTGAGTAGTCAACCATCAAAACAATCTGGATTTCATGTTGTATGTGGATTTGATAGCACCAGTGGCAAGCTGTAAGGGAGCCAAATCCATGTTTGTATTAGGTCACAATGTCTGTTATGCACTGCTTTGTTGACTGAAATAAATGGTTTACTGGATGAGTTAGACAGGTGTCTGCTATGTAAAGGACATATATGGAAGGATTGTCATCAGGGATTCCCAAAAGTGTTGATTACGAACATGTGTCCGCTGTATGGAGGTATCTGCTAAGGCAGGTTACACTGTATACTAAACCTAAAGCATCCCATACCATGCTATCATATATCAGACCATACAGGACCTTTGACTAAGGCAGGCTACTCTGTATACTAAACCTAAAGCAGCCCATACCAATATCAGACAATAGAGGATCTTTGACCAGGCCTGTAACATTCTGTCTGAGACAAGAAGTAGATTTAACCATACTGACCCTCTATAAAGCCCGATGGAATATCCTGGGGTGTTTTTTTGGCATGGTTACCAGAAAATTGGTTCATTCTTAATTTTTTGTAATGTATAAAGTTGTCTTGGTTATTATGTAAATAAACAGATTTAGGTTCAAGAGTTCACCTTGACCAAGGTCACCAAAAAACCTGATAGTTGATATAGTCTCCTTTACTTTGGCATGGATTGAACTATTTTCAATGTATTACATAAGTCATATAATGCTTGAATTAGATAGTTATATTAAATATGGAAAGGTGTTTGGTAATTTATCAAAAAAAATGTTAATTAATTACAATTTAATTATATGTGTGTTTTTCTCTTCATCTTGTTATAAGTCCTCATTCACTTGTTTTGACCCATGCGGCATTTTAGCCAGTACATTCCCTTGCAGGATGTTGCCCAAAATAGACACCATGTTCCACAAGAAAAGAGATTTTCTGTGCCAAAAGTAGAGCCCACAAAATGAACAAGGTGCATTTTTTTTAACCTTTAATCTGATACAGTTGTGCCAACCAAATATCCATATTGCTAAATGATTGTTTTTATGAAAATAAACAAACTCCATCAAGTAATATTATAAAACTCTTATTATACCATTCAATATAGAGATTTTAAACCTTGGCAACATCTCTGAAAATTGGTGTGTTTTATTACTGACCAAAGTGTCAACATGTCATATGGGGGCTTGAATCAGACTCCAGGGTCATGCTATAGGGAATACAGTTAACACCCCTGGGTCATGCTGTGGGGAATAGTTGAGGCCCATGGATCATGTTGAGGGTAATACAGTCAAGATTCCTGGGTCATAACTTGGAAACTGTTGAGATCCCTGTTGTATATATATATATATATATATATATATATATATATTATATATATATATATATATATATATATATATATATATATATATATATATATATACATTTAAAGTTAGCCGAGGCCCCCAGGTCATACTGTGGGGAGTACAGTTGAGACCCCTGGACCATAACTGTTGAGATCCCTGCTCTATACCTCTCTGTCTCTGTCTCTGTGTGTGTGTGTGTATATATATATATATATATATATATATATATATATATATATATATATATATTCAGGGCTCTCAACAGAGTTTCAGGATGAGGAATCCTGGACTCTTCACTCATGGAAACTCAGGAGTCTCCAGCTTATTTCTAAGAGTCCTTGGCATAAACTCGGTAGTCCCTCACCTTCAAAAGGATAGAACTGAAAATGAAAAGTATATAATCATTATTTTATTACATATCAGGATTGAATTCTTAGCCATTTATAATATCACACTTTTAAAAAAATATTTTTCAGTAAATAGAATGTTAAGTTAAAACATTATACATGTAAATTTATACGTTTCTACCCCTACAACAACACTAAAAATGAAAAATAAACAACAACAATAAAATTATCAACAATTAGTTTCAATCCCAAGAATGATCATTTAGAAATGATGTGTTGTTTTCTCTGCAAGTAAAATAGCATCTCCATTTACACGAAAGAAACTAACATAGGTAAACACATGGAATTACACTGTACCATATATATAAATGTAAATTATTGCCATTAAATAGAACAAGAAGGAATGAAAAAATATAGCAAGCAGCATATGTACAAAAAAAACCCTAAATCAAAATAAATACTTTAATTAGCAGTGTTAAATATCTTACGAGTTAGAATTAAGGTTGGATATAACGTGTGCTGTATAGAAAAAATAAATTAATCTTGCGACATGTACGGTGCCTAAATAGCTTGAGACTGCAGATGTGAACTGTTACGATGAATTCACACAAGGTTTAGGTACAGTGCCTAAAGAGCTTGAGACTGCAGATGTGAACTGTTATGATGAATTCACACAAGCTTTAGGTACAGTGCCAAAATAGCTTGAGACTGCAGATGTGAACTGTTATGATGAATTCACACAAGCTTTAGGTACAGTGCCAAAATAGCTTGAGACTGCAGATGTGAACTGTTACGATGAATTCACACAAGCTTTAGGTACGGTGCCTAAATAGCTTGAGACTGCAGATGTGAACTGTTATGATGAATTCACACAAGTTTTAGGTACGGTGACTAAATAGCTTGAGACTGCAGATGTGAACTGTTATGATGAGTTCACACAAGCTTTAGGTACTATGCCTAAATAGCTTGAGACTGCAGATGTGAACTGTTACAATGAGTTCACACAAGCCTTAGGTACGGTAACTAAATAGCTTGAGACTGCAGATGTGAACTGTTAGAATGAGTACACATAAGCTTTAGGTACGGTGCCTAAATAGCTTGAGACTGCAGATGTGAACTGTTACAATGAATTCACACAAGCTTTAGGTACGGTGCCTAAATAGCTTGAGACTGCAGATGTGAACTGTTACAATGAGTTCACACAAGCTTTAGGCACGGTGCCTAAATAGCTTGAGACTGCAGATGTGAACTGTTACAATGAGTTCACACAAGCTTTAGGTACGGTGCCTAAATAGCTTGAGACTGCAGATGTGAACTGTTATGATGAATTCACACAAGTTTTAGGTACGGTGACTAAATAGCTTGAGACTGCAGATGTGAACTGTTATGATGAGTTCACACAAGCTTTAGGTACTATGCCTAAATAGCTTGAGACTGCAGATGTGAACTGTTACAATGAGTTCACACAAGCTTTAGGTACGGTAACTAAATAGCTTGAGACTGCAGATGTGAACTGTTACAATGAGTACACATAAGCTTTAGGTACGGTGCCTAAATAGCATGAGACTGCAGATGTGAACTGTTACAATGAATTCACACATTCTTTAGGTACGGTGCCTAAATAGCTTGAGACTGCAGATGTGAACTGTTACAATGAGTTCACACAAGCTTTAGGCACGGTGGCTAAATAGCTTGAGACTGCAGATGTGAACTGTTACAATGAGTTCACACAAGCTTTAGGTACGGTGCCTAAATAGCATGAGACTGCAGATGTGAACTGTTACAATGAATTCACACAAGTTTTAGGTACGGTGCCTAAATAGCTTGAGAATGCAGATGTGAACTGTTACAATGAGTTCACACAAGCTTTAGGTACGGTGCCTAAATAGCTTGAGACTGCAGATGTGAACTGTTACAATGAATTCACACAAGCTTTAGGTACTGATACTCAGATATCACCAGTCAAATGGAACTTTCATCTATTGTTTTCCTTTTGTTGGCATTAGTGTCATTTTCATTGCCTGAAACACGAAAACATATTTTGCCAGCTCATTTTTACAAGTCAACAAACTGTTCCGCACTCTTTTAATAGTCTAAAGTTGATCCTGAACTGCCCAAGTTAAAATCACACATACTTAAGTAGCAGTTATTATTATTATGGAATATCAGCTTGATGTATATTTACTTTAGTTTAGCCTTTAGTTATTTTACAGATCAGCCAGGATGACTTAAATATAACAAGGGGGAGTGTCCTCGGCAGAATGAGATGCATCATGGGGACACATTACATGGGAAAATGGTGCATTCTTGAGAATTTCACGTGTATTTGACCTGGAAACTTGGGTCCCTGAGAGCCCTATATATATATATATATACTAGGCCAGAACATGCAAACCCTATATATATATATGTATATATATATATATATACTAGGCAAGAAAATGCAAACTTAGATATGCAACTACACTGGCCCCTGGGTTTATTCAAAGCCCATGGACATAATCTAAGGAGCACAGATTTTGGGGTGCATATGATCAAGCTGGGTAATGTGTGGGTGTGTGCTTTACACAGATCTTGGGGTGCATAGGATCAAGCTGGTAGTGTAGAGATCTTGGGGTGTGGAGGATCAAGCTGGTAGTGTAGAGATCTTGGGGTGTGGAGGATCAAGCTGGTAGTGTACAGATCTTGGGGTGTGTAGGATCAAGTTGGTAGTGTACAGATTTTAGGGTGTGTAGGATCAAGCTGGTAGTGTACAGATCTTGGGGTGTGTAGGATCAAGCTGGTAGTGTACAGATCTTGGGGTGTGTAGGATCAAGTTGGTAGTGTACAGATTTTAGGGTGTGTAGGATCAAGCTGGTAGTGTACAGATCTTGGGGTGTGTAGGATCAAGCTGGTAGTGTACAGATCTTGGGGTGTGTAGGATCAAGCTGGTAGTGTACAGATCTTGGGGTGTGTAGGATCAAGCTGGGTAACGTATGGATATGTGTTTTACAAAACCTCTTAGGACGTGCCATGGTGGCTTAGTGGCTAGCATGATGCCAAACTCATGACCATAAGGGTATGGGTTTGAATCTTACCATTGCTTTTTGGCTACAGTGGTGTGTCCTTGGCCAAAGCACTTACTCCAATTGATTTGGCACTAAATAACCTACTTGTGTTGCTGTGTTGTAAAACTCCAAACCACACAAAAATACACAAATGCAAAAATTCTATATATTCTAATGTTAGAAAATATTTTACTCATGAAATTAGAGACTTTAACAATTTGTAATTTAAGCTTATGGTGTGGCCCTGCATCCAGCATACATCCTCAGTTGTCAGTTGTGTCTTGTTCATACTCATTGCTATTTTCAACTCCTTTTCAAAAATGACTGGTGTCAATTTCAATTAAACTTTGTAGGAATGTTCCTCATGATATACTCAACCCTTAGCAATTCTGTAGCTTCCAGGGCAACCAAAATGGAAGAGATATTTTCAGCTTCTTGTCCAGAATGACTCAGTCAGTTTTAGTTAAACTTGATAGGAATATTTCTTAGGACATGATCTATCATAATTGCATCCATATTGGCTCCCATAGTAACTGGGTGGCTTCCTTGACAATCAGTTGGAAAAATTATTTTCAACATCTCTAGAATAGCATAGCCAATTTCGATAAAACTTGGAAGGAATGTTTGATAGGATATTGCTTTATCAAAGTTATTTCTATTACCTTACAAAGGTGTGACTTCCATAGAAATAATGCAGAAAACCCTAGTAATGGCATGGCTTCCTTAGCAGCTAGGTAGACAATCTATTGTCATCTTTTTTTTTAATGGTTTTGATCAACCTTGGTAGGATTGTCGGTTAGGCCATACTCTGTCAAACTTGTGTTTGTTGACTTAGGTCTACTCTGTTGAGTGGAGGTGACCTGGTCGTAGCTCTGAATCATTATATATGGGTGCTGGTGCTATAGGCATTGACTTGTTGGTGTCTGACAGAAGGCCAGACAGTAGCAGATTTTCCAGGATGGGTTGTGTAACATTTTGAGAAATTTCTACTGTAAGGGCTAATACATCAGTGTCTTCTACAGCTGGAGAGGGGCGGCGTTGTCAAGTTGCTTACTGGCAGAGGAACCCATTTGACAAAGTGGCCGTTTCCTGTTTCTCAATTTTTCGACACGTGAATACAAAATCAAGTGTTGTTTTAAAATCTTCTTCAATGCTCATGTCATAATCAACAAATAATATCTGACATACTGACTAAAATAATGACAACTTTGAGTTTCAGTACAACTAATTACATAGTAAATCACTACATTATCAAGGACTTGCACCTAATAAAAAGGAACATGCTATTAGCTATATACGACATTAGTCTGACAAAGTATTAGGATATATATTGGCGTGAGACTAATGTCTGCTACAAGCCTAGTTTCACTTTTCTTCAAGTTGAAATTAAGAAATAATGCTGGTAGCTGAATAACATTATTAGTGAAGAGGGACAAAACTAGAAAATGTACTGCTATCAGACTATACGATATCAGTTTATTAGGCTAAGTAACTGAAAAGTCACGCAAATATAACAATCACGCGGTAACTGCAAATCATGGGGATATCATGACTGACAAACATACCAATTAAATTGAGGACTGAATAACATATAGCTATACCCAAAGCTATTCCCACTAAAGGACGGGCTAAATATGAACAAGCTACACCCGTGTAAGCATTTCAAATATGTGTATATTCGCCATTTCATGTAAGCATCAAGACAGTTTGATATACCTATGCAAGGAAGCAGCTTAAGTGTATTGCAAATTCATAAAGGAGCAACAATATAAAAAGGTCAATTGACTCAAGATCATGTCAACAAAGAAAATTTCTGCTCCCTTGAATGCTGTACTTTATCCAACAATAACTGGTAAAAATTGTCCATAACATACTTCAATTTTGCCGAAAGAAATGCTGTATCAGATCAAATAAAGCAAATAATTTCTAAAGGAGTCATACTGAACTCTATCATATCTAATATCATATTTTAAAAAATACACGAAAGCTACTAAAATAGTGTTAAGGTACAATATTTGAACAACAGAGAAAAATCCTTCGTATTTCTTCCACTACAAGCACAAGAGCTAACGTTAACGATTTGTAGTACCTTTCATACTAACAGTAAATTGACACCACGACTGTGTTCAATTATGATCTGCTAATTATTAAACCTGCGTCTATGGCGCCAAAAGTGAACGAGTAATTGAGTATATATGAGCTTGGCCAAATATTTGCTTCTCTCCTTATGTTTCCTTCTATACTTAGAAAATAATATGCATGTAGGGTTGAGGCGCTCAAAGATTTCGTAAATATATCAACCTTGAACCTGTAGTCAACATGTAGCAATTGCGCCAAAAAGCTCCGATACGGCTAGCTTGTATATAAGGTTAGATATCAGATGCAAACAAATCATTTCTATCAATTTGTGTAACTTTAGCATCCTAACTTAGCAAGGTTGATTTAAACATTATTTATTTGCAAATATCGTCACAGAAAGTGCATAAAACACTACATCAAGACACACAGTAGATTGGGCAATAAGCATAAGTGTTTTTGGAACTCTCTTTCCGTTAACAATAATGTGTCTTAGATATTCTGACTGACGTGATTAATGACATACAATGACTTTGATACAAGCTAATAAAATATTCAAAGAAAATTGTCCATTCAATATTGTAATAGTATCAAAGAGTAAATAACAAGTATTGATAGCAGAAAATTATTCATAGTTGAAACACGTTACTAGTAGATATAATATGAAAAGTTTGGTGTTGACTTGAAGTGGGTGGGAGGATAAGTGCCTTTCAACACTGATGATGTATGTCTTGTACATAAACATACGCACCAGAATCAAATCAAGCAAGTGTGAATACATGAAAAGACTAGTTAAATCTCTTACTTTATATTATGAAATTTTCGACCACTCTCACTATTTATTTATTTATTTGGTTCTACAGACGCAAAATGATAACAATAAAAGTAACATATAGCAACACATTGTAAAGTAGAATAGCGTCTGCATCATGCGTCTATATACGTACCAATAACAGCAGATAAGACTTTATGTATTCTATCCATTCAGGAATAGTAAAGTATTTCTTTCAATTAGTTTTTAAAAACTGCAATTTACTTATTCATAATATCTATGTTGTGTGTTTATAAAATTGAGTTCAAATTACTTTCCCTAAATGTTGTGATTTCTGATGTTCAAACAAATTTTTGTTCAATTAAAAAAAGCAATTTGTGTCTAAGATTTCTGATTAGAACATTGTAGACTATTAGACTTACTAAATAAGCGCAGTCACAAATGAACACATCTAACAAGAATGCAAAGTTAATAATCGTTCTCGTACACAATAAGGGTGACACTTAAAATTTCTACAGATTTGCTCATAGTTATTGCTAAAATCTAAACCTAATTTAAAACATATGAATTTAAAAAACAAAACAACAGCTTATATTGACTCGTTTCAAGTCGTGGGGTCAAAACAGTCTCGTTAACGGGATTAAATTTTGCAACAATATTCAAGTCTACGCCTATAAAAAGTATTATGACTGATATAAAACAACATTTGGATTGCTTTGGATATAGTGGCATTGCAGACATTAAAACTGTGGATAATTGTTAATCATATAGCCAAATTATTTCACACAAGTCTCACCCTTTTTGCTTCATGCCAGTGGTTAGCGTGCCGGACTCACGACCGAAAGGACGCGATGATAATAAAATCACAGAGTCAAAACAAACAAATCTGGGTGAACTGATGATGCCATTGTAGCGTAGACTGCGGTGGTAGAGTCACTAATAGTATAATGAGATATTTCAGGACTACCCTAACACATAGTATTAATCTTTATCTCAGTCATGCTGTGGTACTGTGGTGAACTCAACTGTCCTTGTTGATCGTAAAACTGCTATTTGTTATATCGACTCAGTAACCCCTAACATTATCTAGTGTTCCGATTAGTAAATACAAAAAGCTCTTTGATTGGTTGACCAACACGCGCTTTGTCTGGCGGAGCCTATACATGACGCGCTGCAGTTGACAATGTACCAAAACTGGCTTCAATCACTTTCCTCCCTAGTTAAAGTGAAAAATAAGCTTCAATCCTTTCCTCCCTAGCTAAAGTGCAGTTTTTCACCAGTTCTTTATCAAGGAAGCAACAGAACGCTTATTGTAATTGCTTGGCTACCATCTCCAGTATGCTCACTGATCAAGACTACTCTGTCAACTTGAAGGTGAAGTCCCCATTAAATACGAAAAGAGACAGTCATATTTGTCAGACGCATTCATTTCGAGAGACATGGGTGTTTAAAAGGACTGTTGAAGTGCGGATCATTGGTGTAAAGAAGTTTACGCTGGCGCCGGTTGAAGAGGTGTCATCTTTGTTCACTAGGTTTTGTTAACATACACAACTTAAACCAACAGTCCTTTTTAAGGTCATTCCAGTATTATTGTAAAAAATACTGATCGGTATTGCCATCAACTATGTTGGTATTTGTGTGTGTTTCTCCGTTATTGTGTTTGACTTTTTTAAATTTTATTTTTAAAAACCTTTTGTCCCTATAAACATAAAAATGTTTGTAGTTGTGAATATTGGAATGTAAGGATGAGCCATAGTTTTCATAAGATACCTTTTTTCCTAAAGGTACATTAGCTTATAAATATGTAGGTGTTGGATTGTCAGTAAGAGTGTTGGATTATCAGTAAGAGTGTTGGTGACCCTTACCGTACTTGCCTTTGTAAATGTTGGATTTCAAGAATGCGTATTAGTTCTCATATCATAACGTACCCTCCAACAATCGCCCAAATCAGTTTAATTTGTAAATGCTAGTATTTGTATTCATATACATGTTGGTCTGTAAGAACAGGTGTTAGTTATCCAATAATAACATATCATACAACCTAGACATTGATTTGTAAGTGCTGGTGCTGGATTGCAAGCACGAGTTTTCGTCTGTAAGCATGTATGTTGGTCTATAAGAATAGGCGTTATAATACCATAAGATATCATGCCCCGCTACACATGTTAGTTTTGTAAGAGCGGGCGTTAGATTGCAAGAATGTGTATTGGATTGTAAAACCATGTGTTGGATTGTCAAACAAGGGTTTTGGATTATACATGTTTATGTTAGTTATTACGCCATATCCCTGTTTTCCCTTTAATTAGTTTTAATTACACAAAATTGATGTAACGATGAAGCCGGGTTAGGATTGGATTTAGCGAAGACACTGAACACAGTTTCGTGAATAAGATGTTTCTTTATAATGTAATTGACCAATGAATGGATCTGACACGTGCGCATAACGTCCAACAATGGATTAAACAGAATGATGCGCACAGAGTTCAACAACGAATATTAGAAAATGATATCGTTCCTAAATGGAACTAATCAGAACATACAACTTCAGCGAGTAACACTGGTCTACAATAGTTTAGAAGTCGTCTGCTTCAGAGATAAAATGTGCTATTTATTAAGGATTTTGATGTGCTGAATTCAAATATGACAATTAAAACAACTGGCTGGATACTGTTTCCAAGATATTTAAGTTTTTACATTTACGTCTATATATATATATATATATATATATATATATATATATATATATATATATATATATATATATATATATATATATATATATTGTGTACATAGTACACTTTTAATCATAAATTGTAAACCTAGGTCTTTTCATGTGTTTATGGTTGCTTTACATGATAATATTTCACCTGTCCTGTTTATGAATTACTTTAAAAAAACAGCAAAAGGGTTATATAAATAAAAAATATATTGAAACAAAAGTCAAAAACTATTATGCATATATAAGAACATAGTTTAGTCCTTATTCAGTGTCTACTCGGCGCTTCTTGGCTTGTCTTTTGTATTCATTAAATGGAGCATCTCTTGTCACTGTCCAGCAATAGTCTGCTAGCATTGATGGGCTCCATTTGCCCTGATAGCGTTTCGCCATTGCTGCAATGACCTGGTGAAATCGTTCGCCGTGCTCGTCGCTCACTGCTCCGCAGTTCGGTGGAAAAACATCTAGATGAGAGTGCAAAAAATGTATCTTTAGTGGCATGTTGCAACCAAGGCTTTTGTATGCCTTGAGGAGGTTTTCCACCAACTCCCTGTAGTTGTCTGCCTTGTTGTTTCCGAGAAAATTTTTTGCCACTAACTAGAAGGCTTTCCATGCCGTCTTTTCCCTGCCACGCAGTGCACGGTGAAATGCATCATCTCGAAGAAGTTCACGAATCTGAGGACCAACAAAGACACCTTCTTTTATCTTAGCTTCACTTAACCTTGGAAATTTCCCACGGAGGTACTTAAAAGCTGCTTGTGTTTTGTCCATGACCTTGACAAAGTTCTTCATCAGACCCATCTTGATGTGCAAGGGTGGTATCAAAATCTTCCTTGATTCAAAAAGTGGTGGATGCTGAACACTTTTCATCCCAGGCTCCAATGACTGTCGGAGTGGCCAATCGCTCTTGATGTAGTGGGAATCTCTCGCACGACCATCCCATTCGCAGAGAAAACAGCAGTACTTTGTGTATCCAGTCTGCAGACCAAGCAAGAGAGCAAGAACCTTGAAATCGCCACAAAGCTGCCACTGATGTTGATCATAGTTTATGCACCTCAAAAGTTGTTTCATGTTTTCATAGGTTTCCTTCATATGGACTGCATGACCAATTCGAATTAGTAGCAAAACACTGCCATTATGCAGCAAAACAGCTTTAAGACTCGTCTTTGATGAATCAAGGAACAGTCTCCACTCATCTGGATCATGAACGATGTTGAGGGCTGCCATCACACCATCGATGTTGTTGCAGGCTACAAGATCACCTTCCATGAAGAAGAATTGGGACAAGATCCTTTTGACGGTCACGGAACATGGAAACCCCAACATCACCTGCCAGGAGATTCAACTGCTGTAGTCTGGAGCCCAACAGCCCTGACTTACTCTTGGGTAGTTCCAAATCCCCGACAAGGTCATTCAGTTCACCTTGTGTTATGAGGTGTGGTTCAGAGGAGGAGGAGGGGAGAAAATATGGGTCATGTGACATTGATGGTTCAGGACTAGAAGTTTCATCCTCTTCCTCGTCTGACTCAAGTGAGAATGATTCTGGTGCATCAGGAACCGGCAGTCCTTCTCCGTGGTGTACTGGGCGTATAGCCCATGGCATGTTTGGATAATGCACAGTCCACTTTTTCTTCTTTTGACACACCTTTCCCAACTGGAGGCACCATGCAGAAGGAACAATTGCTGATATGATCTGTTGGCTCTCTCCAAATCATTGGCACTGCCAAAGGCATAGATTTCCTTTTCCTGTTCAACCACTGCCGCAGGTTTGTTGCACAAGTGTTGCAACATATGTGTGTGGCCCACTTCTTGTCCTGATCTCCAATTTTGCAGCCAAAATCAAGGTGATAGGCTTTCTTAACCATAGTGGTTATACTGCGCTTTTGTGATGCAAAAGTCACTTCACCAAAAACATAGCAGAAGTTATCTGCATTGTTCACACAAGTACGAGTCATCTCTGCTCACTTTGGCTAAACAGAAATGTGTCCCTTTGCTAAATCAAACACTGACAAATAAGAGCGCACGACACTGTATGATTTGTAGAGCTGATATAGGGCAATTTCTTCAGCAGAGTGATGTAAGCTTAGTTATGATTGCATCATCCATGACTTGTAGGAATAACATGATGCAATTCATATCATGTAGCTTCAGATTGCATCATTCATTCTTTTGCCTAAAAAGCAAGTACTGTCCAAACCCAGTCATAGATTTATTCATAGATCCAGTCAAAGATGTATTTTAGCCATTTCTGGTTTAAACTGAGATTCCTTCCCTTTATAACTCACTTATCGTCCGCCATTCCCAAGTCAAAGGTCGTATATAATGACCCAGTATCATATCTTTAAAACTAGAGCCAATCAACAATTTTAAGCATCATTTTCGTTCTCAGTGATCCAGAATTAGTAAAGTTTGACAACTTTTTTTGCGGAAGCATTTTGGCTGTAGACCAGTGTAATTAAATGAGAATTTACGTATGGAACTTATATCCAAATATGACTTATATATGGATCTATCACCAGGGATGATCACTGAATAGCATCTATAAACAAAATATGATTGATATATGGATCTATCACCAGGGATCGTCAATATATAGCATTATAAACACATATGAACAGTGTATGGATCAATCACCAAGGATGATCAAAATATAGAAGTTATACACAAATATAAACAATGTGTGGATCATCGAAAAGTACGATGCATGTATAATTGATTTTCACCCATATAACGATATGAATTATATTGATTCAAAACTGGAACTTATGATATGTATCTCGTGGCGTCTAGTTGACGATCAGGATGTATTTCCGGCTCCAGAACTCTCGTCGAATGGTCAAGGAGTAACCACGCACGGCCCGCTACTCCTAGTCTGCCGAAGGATCCCTCAAGAGCCTCATTATTCCCTGCAGACCCATTGGTCCCGAAGCTTTGATCCCTTACTGCGAGTAAACCAATACCGTCCCCCGAACCAGCGTCACCATCGACCGCAGCATCCGGGTTACTCGAAGCCCCAAAGTCCTCCCCCCGTGAAACGGCTAAAAAGATACAATAACTGAGCCATGTAGTACGCGAGACACGGTTATGTACGAATACAATGATGTACATTACGCATGCATGAGTCGCACCTGAATTTGCTTCGCTACACATTTGATTATTTCATCAGGACTACTGTACGAGATTATTATTATAATAACCACGTTTGTACATGAATATGTGTCCGACAAGAATAATCTTACTGGATTATAAGAACTAGGACATTACTCATCATTTAATGCATGCAACATATGATTGAATACAACTTGTCTTTTCAGTTATAAAAATGGCTAACTTGAAGCGTTATGTGACATACATATGACTTTGCGGAAAATTCACAATAAATTCCCAAACATTCAATATACAAACCAATTCTATAACATAAAACAGATAGCAAGAAAGAATACAATTTTATATTTAGAATACCTCTACAGCTGAAGATTGCTTTCGAAAAGTGGACAGCTTCATGACAAAAGTCGTTGTGTTGTGATAATACAGCGATAATTTAATCAATAAGTACCTTGGTTATGGTCAAATCTGCAGCCATAGAACTCCAGGTAATCGGGGTTATAACTGCAGACACTTTGCGCGTGCATCAGTGGGTGAACCGAACTCATTGTTTTGAAATAGCTAAGCCTAAAACCAAAACCTGTGTACATTTTCATTCATATATAATGCATACACATTTTAGTCCATACAATTCCGTAACAATTGATTTCCTTTTTCACTAATTTACTCATTCGTTCATCCATTATATGCGTGTGTATGTTTCTTCTGATATTTTAAATAATGCTGCTAACACAGCGATTGCAGGGGCGATATATTTACCGTTCCTTCCTTTTTTTACGGATAAAATCATTTTTTCTTTAAGTAATTTTATTTAAAGAAACAGCACATATCTTTTAATGAGAAACATTATGCAGAATTTACAACCTGCTACCATGTTTTGACACAGTATATCAATACTGTTGTCGTGTTCCTCAATTGTTCAGTCGAAAAACCAAACAGAGGCAAATAGTGCTGAAACTTCATCTGGCATCACGTTTTCATTGTATATTTTTCTTCGCCTGAATACAAAATGATCTCAGTTCAACTTCGTATTTTTACATAATTCTCTTTCAGGATTCTATCTTTGTTGAACATTCTTTAAGTTTTTACTTGAACTTGTTTTTAATTTGTTTAAGTTTAAATGTTGTAAAAGTATAAATTGAGTATTCAAACGTCCATCGAGTGCACTGAAATAGCATTATCAACCAATCTATCTATCACTCTACAAACATTTATTAATGTGGAATTATGCAGTTGATATGTGTTGATGTTGGTTTGTAAGTACATTAAACCATATTCCATCTCTCTCTAGACATATAGGTTTATAACTGTGGTTGTTGGATTGTAAAATGGTGTACTAGTGATCCTATCATAATATATCCCCTCCCCATTTGCCTTCAGCAATTTGTTTTCTGTAAGTGTAGGTGCTTGTGTCTGAGAATGTATGCTGGTCTCCTAGGAATAGGTGTTAGTTATCCTAGCATATAATACTATACCCTCTAGACATATTAGTATGTAAAAGAAATGGTGGATTGTAAGCATGTATTTCGGTCTGTGACAATAGAAGTTAGTTATACTGCCATAAAAGGTCAAACGCGTGAAGACATTCGTTTTTAACGGTGGGTGTTAGATTAGAAGTTTGAGGGTTTGAGAATTTGTCTGGTAGTATGTATATTAGTCTGGAAGAATAGGTGTCAGTTTGGTTTGTAAAAATGCGTGCTGGATTGTAAAGACGTGTGTTTGATGGTAAGAAAAGAATGTTGGATTGTATGGTTGTGTATTGAATTGAAACAACGTGTGTGTCAGTCCATCTCTCCCTGTGTTTGTCCACTCAGATTTAATTTCCATACATCTCCACAGAGATATATAATGTTCAGTTGCTATATAGTAACCCAGAATGTTAAATTTCCATAGAGGGTCACACGGTCCCATCCATGTTAAATTCTCATAGATGGCTCTACCGACCGACAATGTTAAAGTTCCATACGTGTCTAAACAAACCCATCCTGTTAAACACCAATAGATGGCTATAGTGCCACCAGTAATGTTAATTTCAATAGATAGACATAGTGTTCCTTATATGACTATATCATCCCCTGTAATTACATCCAATGCTTCTTCCAAGCACTCAAGGGATTCTTTCAAACAAGGGCCAAAGGTTAGCTTGATGTGGTGCACCTGGCTTGTTTTGATCTATAAACCACATGTAAAGGTAATTAGGCGGCAGATCTGGGTTGAAAGACCTCGATGTCCAAATGATTGCCATGCAATTTGTGTAATATTTGTCATATGGTTTTTGAACAAAAGTTTTAAATATTACTAAATTTAGTAATGGTTGTCAGATCAATATTTCTGGTACAAATTGGAAAGGTCTTGATGCTAGGATGCTCCTTAATTTATTTTTAATTGGTTGGGTGATTTTAGAGAAATTATTTAAAAGTTTTCTTTTGCTTGAAACTATGACCCATTGGGCATTGGGGAACACACGGCTACTTATGTCCAAATATGGCAAATTTACCCTAGGTAGAATTTTCCGAATCCCAAACGAAAACTATAAATTGAATAAATTGCTGCTACCGCGTGATATGGATTTTGTACCCCACCCCCAGGACAAGCGTGGTTTAAATGTCAACCTCATATTCGTAAATAAATTCACCTCTGTTTTGAAAAGAATGTTGACAAATTTTGGTCTCCCAACTCACAGAAAGTTATGCAGCCACAGCATTCTTCCAAATCAAATAATGAAAATTTCTGGTCACAAAAAATTAAATTTGGAATCACTATGCTCAGCAACATCTCTAGTCTATATTGTGTAAAAGTTCTGTATCCAGTAATCATCCCTTCACAGGAATATCCAACAACTGTAATACCATTTTTTCTGCAGTATCCAATACAGCATCTGTGGTGAATGTCCATAGTGGAGTCGACACAGTTTTCAGTGGAAACGTTGTAAACAGTCTCATCGAAATCCATGTATATGGCGCGTCAACTACTCCAGCTGATCCGAACCAAGTGAACTCTGTGACATTGCACAGCAATTTCCATCGGAGATCCAGGGTTGAAAAATAATGTTGTCCTTGTCTAATGTTCTATTGATTTGAAAGGACAGTTGCTCTTTGAATTATTATTTGTAAAACAAATCAACTTTTAAATGTTACTGGTTATATAAGTGTCCATTATAGATTCAACTCGCGTCTGGGACTATTTTTTTTCCTCGCAAGAACTAAAAGGCGCAGCCAGAATAAAATGCAATAATTTCTTCTTCTTTCTATTTAAACTTTTTCCACAAAAATAAAAAACTATGTGATAAACAGAATCTCAAATCGGTAATGATTTAGTATTAAATTTATGAAACTTTTATGAAAAGGTTATGAAACTCGTTGAATACTTTCCAGCTTTTGCTCAACAAGGCTCGCAAAAACTGGAATTTATTCAACTCGTTTCATAAATTTAATATTAAATCATTACCCATTTTCGATCCTCTATCTGTCACACGCCTACTATGTTATTTATGTTAATATACCTGTAACATAATTATTATATACGTAACACCTGTAATAACAGCTCATGACGTCACAAATGATGTCATAACGTCATGCAGAAGAACGTCGTAACGTTCGAATGTATTTCAAAGGCATTCCATTATACTTATCTCCGGTTTGCTCAAATAAAACCGGTATTATTCGCCATGCGGTAAATATAATCATATATTTGTCCTCATTTCAAATGAAATTTATGAAACTAATTTAAATCTTTTGTTCGATTTGTTTCATAAATTTTATTACTAATGAGTACTGAAAAAAGATCCCCTATTTGCTAACTATTAGATGGAATTGTGATTTATGAAACATACTCTTAAAATGTAAAATAATTCAATAAAATGCACGGGTACAGACAATTGTTTTGTCATTAATATAAAGCAGAGGTCTCCAACGCTGTCCCTGCGGGCGCCATGGCGCCCGCCAAGGTTTTTTGTGTGTACGCGTAAGAGGTTATAATGAATAATAATAATTTTTAAAAAATGGGTCAAGTTACTTGGTTGTTGCCTGCCACTCTCTCATAAACTCACAAATGTGCCCGTCGGCACAAAAAGGTTGGGAACCCCTGATATAAAGCAGCATGTATATTTTAGTAAGAGTGATACTTAAAAAAAAGTGAATTAACATTTAAAGACCTAAAAATCGAACCTAACCTATTTCTTTTTGACATTAAGTATAGTATCAAACTTGGTTCAAATCCAAGAAATCTTTGAAAAGTTATTGAGCGGGAAGATAATTCACGACGAGTCGGACGGACATGGATAGCACTATATAACCCCTATATAAATCTGGCTATGGCATAGTAAATTGATTTTGCCATATTCTTTGTAATTTTGGACTTTGTCGAGCTACCAGGTAAAGATGTATTTTTTAATTTGATGTGCATTTAATTTAGAAACATTGTACATATTTGATTGCTGATTGATATAAATAATTACACATTCAAATATCTTGATGCTAGGGTATTGTTAAAAAATTGGTTGAGAAGTTTTGGAGATAAAATCATTTATTTTTCTTCTAATTTTTTAAAGGAAAAAATATTTATTTACTTATTTCAAGGCTACCATACTTAATGGACGATCGGCAACATTTGGAAAAACATGATACCTGTAATATTTGGTTCAAAATTGGACATGCAGATTTTTAGAAGGCACTGAAAGACATTGACAGAAATAAATGATGATGCATGGTGAATAAGGATCTACGGACGACAGGCGACGATGAAAGAACGAACGGCATTACCATAAGTTCATCTTTACTTCACGGCCAGATGTGTTAAACAATCGTTTGAATTTGGTTTTGCTTCGTTTAATCATTACATATCCATTAACATTCATATTGGACTCAATAAGATTTTTGATGTGTCTGCACCTTGTGTCTATGATTTAAACTAGTATACGGACCTAACGGATATACTGTATGCAAGTAAAAAAACTACTGATCATTTTTTAATATGAATTATTGTAAAATCTAGAGCACATTAATTTACAACATAGACAATGACAAAACTAGCATCATTTGGCGCTGGACAACAAGGTTTCCTGTGCTGATAATTTTACATCGACATATTAGTACCTACGTTCAAAGTGCACTATAAGGTATGAAATACAACAATGATCCATATTTTTTCTCTTTCATCCACATATAAATGTCTGTTTTGTAAGCGCTTGCTAATAATATACGTTGAATTTTAACAAAAACGAAAATACGGTTAACTGTAATCGACATTTCTAAAGATTACAAATAGCATCATATATTGTATGCCAGCAATACCCAAAGAGAGAAACATTATATTTGAAAAAAGATGAGATTGAACGAGGAACAACATTATATAATTCAAAGCTGGAAAATGAAACATGTATTAAAACAAGATTCCATACGCATGGCTGTCGTACACTGTAGTTGGATATCATTGTCCATGACCAAACGAAAAAGAAAAAAGAAATAACAAGAACAGTCTGAAATTAGAATGCATTAAAATATTAAAATGCAGTCACAATCACCCCTATATCCATATATATATATATATATATATATATATATATATATATATATATATATATATATATATATATATATATATTGCAATTCTTGTTGAAATTACAACATGCATTTCGTATTGCAAAATCAATTTTGATCAGTTTCATCTTTATTAGAGGCTGTCATCACAATATTATTTATTCAAGTGCTCTGTTTATTGACTGCTTCCAGGGATCATTTGTTAGTTTTATTCAATTTTATTTTACACCTGTACAGAAGGTTTGACTGATGCAAAGTTAAATTACAGGGCGTCATTTCTACAAGGACATACTTGTACAAGTAGGCATGCATTTTGTATCTTATGAGTACGGTTACCAGATGAAGAATATAAGTCTGCCAACAGACACACCTGTTTGCATATAAACTCGCCTATCTATATCTCTCTCTATCTATCTGTCTATCAATATCCATACAACTGTTATTGTTCTCTAATTTTTTTAAAAGTAAGGTTGTATCGGCATCGGTACACTTTGGTTGTTTTTGTCTCTATCTATTTACAAGGCTGTACTGATCCAAAACAAACTAGTCAAACCGGGAAATTTTAAAGCATACAGAAATAAACACCTACCAGCTCTCCAATCCACCTGAAGAAAAAATTATCTTATGCACTGATATACTTTTGCAACGTAAACATACCATGGTTTTCTCTTGATAATTACAATACACTGTGATCCTAAAACGAATAAAATATTATTGATATGCCACACAAACACTTGAAAGTGATCTCGTCTGCTATTTCGTCAATGTAATTATGCGTCAATATAACCCGTGATAGCCTTGTCGTTTGTAAGCATATTTTTTTGTTGTTGTTATCTTTCAGATGAGGTATTGCGCTTTTTTTTTTCTTTTTTAGTGTGTCAGAAGTCACGCAATCCATTTATTAATATTATTCCATCGGAAAATGTGTTCCTCACGTTGTTGGAAATTTGCTAACAAGTATACGACCCAGCTACTCATAAAATACACTCCTCGCATAGCTTTGCTCTTCCAAAACAAAAGAAAAGATTTAATTTCTGATTTTTTGTGGAATTCAAACAAAGTAAAATAGATAAATAAATAAAAAGTTAATAAATAAATAAATGGCCAAGAGGTATAGCTCACACAGTTAATAAATGTCTTCAGTGAAGGGTTGTTAATATCTGTAAAATCCAATTGTTTTATTTCTAACAGTAAATGAGACTTTCTGTTTGCACTTTGTTTGCAACTGCAGTTATCGGTTGATTAGTACATCGACTTACCCATGTTATTAAACAGTGTGAATTCAGATCTACACACTACTTTAAATCCAAATACTTTATTGACTGGTAAAAACGTTAGTGCATAGGTACTTTAGCGGTGTCACGCATAACCTAGTTTCTGATTGGTTCGGAGAAGATCGTTTTCTAGAAGGATTAAAATGTTTTTAAGTCGCAATACAGCTTAAATTGGTTTTGCTTATTCTGTTTTGCGCAGTCAGAAGCTATATAATAAGATGTATTGCTGTATTAGGCATTCCTAGCATAGTTTGTCAGCCTGAGAGGTCATAAACCAATTTGGTTCATTTTGTGTGCGGATATTCTACTTCAGTGATATATATATATATATATATATATATATATATATATATATATATATATATATATGTATGTATACTTACAGCGAAGTCTCTGTTTCACTGATATGTCAAGTGTATTGCAAGCTGTGCCTTTTCTCTCAAAGACATCTGGTAAATTTACAAACATGTGCTCATATAAAAAGTTCAGTCCAACAACAAACATGACGACTGTTAAAACAAATTTTAACTGTTTCAAAGTCCTCATCATGGATAATTCACATGGAGTATCGATGAAGAGAAAATTAAGTAAAAGAGTTCAAACACTGTCAGCGTAATCTATCTACTTTGCTATCTTACCCATGAATAGAGACTTTGTAATAATTTCCAATTACCTAGTGGAATTCTGTCTCAAAGGACGACACCTACATTCAAATATGTTAATTCAATACGTGTTTTGTACTAATCATTACGCATTTGAACAATGAACCGACCCGTCGGTATACATTTCTTTTGTAGAGACAATTGACTAACCAAAAAAACCCAGGTATATATATATATATATATATATATATATATATATATATATATATATATATATATATATATATATATGTAGGGAATTTATATTTTTAAAAAAAAAACATTCTACACAATTGAGACATATAATATTGTAATATATATTCTTTAATAACATCTGCTATAAAACACTACTTCTTGGCAGCAGGACGGTTTTTGTCAAGTGTAAGTCTAATACACCTGCAGTTGACGGGTCTAGAAAATCTCTTGACAACGATAAGTAAATAATAATAATAATAATAATAATAATAATAATAATAATAAGAAGAAGAAGAAGAAGAAGAACAAAAAGAAGAATTAATCATAGCTAATAATAATAATAATAATTATAACAATAATAGTAATAATAATAATTATAACAATAATAGTAATAATAATAATCAGTTAAAATAACTTAGCAAATGTTAAGAGGGATTCGTATTTCGATAACAGCGAGGAGATTCAGTGACATATGTTTTCGTTAGAGATCCAGTGCATCTGAAAGACTAACTCAATTTGAAGGCTCTCTTATAATTTAATTATTTCCGATCATATTCAAATCTTAACTTCATGACAGGGAAAGTACACGAAATGTTTATTATCGCAGAATCCTTCCATAGCAAAATTAGAAACGAAGAATTCCCTTTACTTTTTTTTTTACTTCAAATTGTATTTAGAAATATGTCATCAATTGTCTGTGAATTGCAGTGATATTATATGCGTCGTTCACATATACTGCAAGAAAATTAGCAAAGACATTGAAAGTGATAAAGAATGGAAGATAAACAGAGATGAGTATTATGGGCAGCTAACCAACAGCCAATAGGTGAGATTGTATGATAGATTAGCGTTTTCTGGTTCAATGTTCCATCTTTGATTGCTTGCGAATGTCATCTAACTTTACACGTTCGCAAAGCAAGCTTCCGCTCTCTCATGGAACTGGGACTATATGGTGAAGATTTGGTGTGTTTCGCCCCCATTCAATCTTTGAAACTTCTTCAACTCAGCTGCGACAATTAGTGGCCCAATTGGTTAAGACCAACCCTTCAGAGTGTAAAAAAGAAATGTAATACATTTACAGTACTTTCAGTCGATTTGAATGACGTATGCACGACTTCCATCCATTTCCATCTCGAGTTCAATCACGTTTAGGAACATCTCATTCATGAGAAGGTTTATAAAATGCACGCGTATGCTTTACAACGGTCTTATTTACCAGATCCATAAGTTTCCTGGAGCCTTTTTTACTAGGCTGTACCAAACTTTTGTAAAATGTCAACGTCAAGTTTAGGCAACCATACATGCAATCTCTCAAGACCCCGCATCCTAATATTACAAGCGTGATTCTCTTTGAAAGGCAGCTAACACCTCCAAATGAAACATTCCCCTGATAAATATTGGCATTACTCCAAGAAAATATAATTTTTGCTATGCTTGATTGATCTTTAAACTAAAACAAGGAAGCAATTCCAATGACCATTCATGCAAAGTACACTGCATAATCTAAAACAAGATCTTGTCACCTCTTGTAGCTGTTGCACGTTTCTCACATAATATTGGCAGCTATTTGACCTGAACGTCATACTCAACAAAAACATCTTTCCAGGAATAAACACAAAAGTGTATCAGCCTTTCCATTCTTGCTTGCGGACCGATATTTGATGTCAAACTTATGGGATGATGATTGAATAGTCCGTTTCTATTGATATAAAGCAGCTTGCAAGGGTATTTTTTACTTCCGCTCAAGGGTCAGTGTTAAAGGCTAGAGATCCGTCAGCTGCGTAAATCCCATACTGAAACTAATAGATTTTTCGTATGCCAATAATGGTCGCTGGGGCTTTCTTCTCGATTTGGCAATAGTACTTTCTGCTTCTGCTTGGTTTCGTGAAACATTGACTGTAGAAATGTATAGAATTCAAAATGTGCATGCTCATGAGATGCTTCCAGTCTGTACATCATGTAACAACTTTTAGCAAGAAAGGAGTATCTAGAAAATAATGAGTGAGCTAACAAGTCTATTACATTGCTTACAAGTCTATTACATTGCTTACAAGTCTATTACATTGTTCAAAGTTTCCCAATAAGCTTAATTCCATTACTATATTGCCTTTTATAGTAGACCTTCAGATGCTTGTAGAGGGACTGACATTCAGAATGCAATAGGATCGTAACGGAAGAAAAATTCCAGCTTATTTATTAAAGATCAAGCAGAATAATCAACCTAATACACATTATATTTTCAAGCTCTACCTTTATTTCATCATCAAATCCATCCTATATTCAGAAAATCCCTCTTTTTTCGAATACGGAATTTTCCCCCTAAAATTTTTAGTTCTAGAATAGACCTAGCTTCTTTGGTGAGGGCTGTATTCCATGCGTGTTTACTACAAAAGCAAACTACACTATGTCATCCTTCACAACGACATATCTTTTATTTATTTAACTTGAGTTCACTTCTATGAAACATGTACAGGTTTGTTTTGGGTCACTTACTCGGCAAATAATCAAGATATCATCCGGAAGATAGCCTACATCTTCTTGCAAATCCCTCCATTGGCTTGATAATAGATTTTTAAATAATAGCTGGGGCTGCCGCTATTCCAAACGGTAATAGTTTATAGAATCAAAGAAAGAAGAAATATATATATATATATATATATATATAGGTAGATAGATAGATAGATAGATAGATAGATAAGCCCAGGTGAGTAATGATGGTCACCAAAGTCTCTTGCTTGATACATCTTTCTTTTTGTTCCATGTCTGAAGACATATGTCCATTAGTCACTCTTGACACTGTTGATGGGCCATTGTTTACTGACAAAAGATTGTGACTGCCAAATGTATCCGACTCCACAATCTTCGAAAACAGAATCAAAGTAATCAAACCGTCGATAAGTATTTTTATTATGTGCTTTGATTTTGTTCAGTATAATCTTATATATGATTTCGAGTATATGTCTTATTTTCCTTCAATTAGTCCACACCAATATTTTGATCGCGTTCAATTTCACTTTAAGCGTAAGTGGTTTGTCTTCCAGTTTCACCGTATAGCATGTATAATGTGCTATTCCTTTTACATTTTAAAACCCACCTAAGAAAATCTGTATGAATTCTCTAAGTGTTTTCTATCCTTCTAATCTGATTTACTCCTTGTGATAGAATTGTTTTTTTTTTTCTGTTTGGACCTTTCTTACTCAAAATTCTAGTTTCAGAATAATGTTACCACTTGAAATGCCTTTAATAACAATATTATATGAAATGTATTGTTGCTTTTCGCTAGCCAAGAGTCATCGCTCAACTTAGTCCCACATCGACTTTCCACCTCTCTCTCTCTCTCTCTCTCTCTCTCTCTCTCTCTCTCTCTCTCTCTCTCTCTCTCTATATATATATATATATATATATATATATATATATATATATATATATATATATATATATATACATGGAAGGATTATGGCATATGACGGTCCGTTGAAGTGCAGGAAGGAATCGCGTGTCAGGGACTGATTTAGACAAATTAAACTAACAAACAAACAACAGCACCAAACTAGTTTTTAACTATCCTAAGCGCTTTCGATTATCACCGAGTCTTTGTCAAAGCCAATTGCAAAACAGAGACAAACAATAAATGCAAAAGCCAGCATTGAATGTACAAAAGATTATATAACTGTGTAATGGAAGTGTTTTACAAATGTTGATGTCGGGCATAATTGTCTTCAACTCCGACGAGGAAATGATAACATAATTGACATTTACTAACAAATCTGAAGTATATGTATTATATTTTAAAAGGTTAATGGCATAGCAGGGGTTTGCTTCTTTAAACAATTTATGTTTTAAAAAATTGTACGTCTTGTTATCTTCTTCCGAAACGATCGCATACAATGAGCGTCCAATTGCGAACCGTACAGACAAAGATCTGTCATCGCATATTGGACCTTGAGATCAATGTTAATCCCATTCCCTCTAAGTTATTAGTGGGGGAGGATAGGAGACACCCTAATCTACCGGTGTGATATGCAGTGGAAGATGTGTTCTATGTATTATGAATGAGTTTTAACATTGTCACCAGTTCACTACTTATTATGGAAGGTATTGTTCCATCACTTATTAGGAAGGGTATTTCATCATCGCCACTTATTAGGAAAGTTTTTCTTTGGGCCACATGGATTAAGAAAAGTTTGCCCAGCAAGATTTCTGTGCGGCCTCCCTTGCGGAGGTGTCACTCCTTGCGATGTGCTGGTTACATCGCTGGGGTGCGAGAGGGGTACCGGGTTCGAATTGCAAAGGAGGCTGCAAACAGGAACAGACACAATGTATAGAGAGCGCATCAGCTTTATTAAATTAAAACATTCCACATAAAAACTACATAAGAAGACATATATATTCCAAATACAAGAATAAACGTATAATTAATATATTTATTCAAAGCTTGCCGACTTCATACATTTATTTAATTTCGGTATTTTTGAATTCTGATGTAATTTATTAAATATTGAATAAACCAAAGATGGCCAAAATAACTTAAAATATAGTAAAATTCAATATTTCAAACTACGACCACAATAAAGATAATGTATCATGTTTTTACAAACCAAACGATATTTTATTTCTAACTTAATTATGAAACGCATGAAGTTGGCAGCAAATCGTTTTTCCAAAAATTCAACATTATAAAACCAATAAAAAATGTACACAATTACAATTCATATAAATTTCTACTAAAAATCTACATAATTATAATGTATATAAATTACTAATATAAAATCTTCACACTCCAAAAGAATATAAATTGCACTTAAATATTAAGAATAAAAAACACATAAGGTTCCTAGAGAGAAAGAAGACTACCTTCCAGCACCTAAAAAATCTTACAAAAAGTCTTTTAAAATATGATAGAACAGTTTTTCTTACCTGCAAACAGGAACAGACACAATGTATAGAGAGCGTATCAACTATTTTCTCAAGGCGCGCATCGCCTTATATCCAATTCTTGGTTAAGGAATGCACACCTCTTTCTATATTAGGTTATGAGTTCAGGGCTCGGGGTCTCGGACCACGAGAACTCACGAGACTCTTATACAACGCATTCCCCTTTCCAAAAATGGCTAAAGGTTATAACCGAAGTACACTCTCTACACATAGGCCGCTCCTCCTGCAAGTGAACCGATAGACCTACGTAATGGTAAAGGAATTTCGCCAGATCAGCACTTTGCTTGTATAATCTTTTACCTGTGTGCTGCTATAAAAATCTCGCTCCTACCGTAAAATATCAATGCAGTACACTTTGTAATGCAATGTATTAGAGGATTCAAGCGTTAAAATTCTGTTTGATTAAGAATCATAAACATTTGAATTATAAAAGAAAAATTACTCTTATAAAAATTCCTTAAAAATACATCGATTAAGAATTATACAATTTGAATGATAAACATCTGAGTTATAAAAATTTCTTGAAAATTCTATCGTAACATATGCTCTGATTGGTAAGATTTGTTTCTTTTCTGTCTACTTGATACTGCTTTTTGTCAGATCGAGCCAAATAAAATTGAGTGGTGATGGTTTCCAGATTTATGATCTCTCAAGGGGCAAGCTCAAATATCCCAAGGGCAACCTTAATTTTCCACTCAGCTTATTCGGCGCATACTGACCTCTGATGAATTTGCCCAGCCCTGTCTCTCCACTGCATATCTTGTTCCCATAAACAACCCGGCTCTTCTATTCAAAATAGTCCATCATAAATGTGAATCTTTTCAAACTTCCAGGTACTGTCGATTCAATGAAACATTCAGTCATTGTATCGGAATTTAACTTCCTTGTGAACCGAGCGACGAAATACATGTGTGGAAAAGTATTTTTAAAACCGTATCAGCTTAGAAAAATATGACGAAAATTGTAGCATTTTTTTAATTTTTTATTTGTAAAGATCGACTTGTCGGCTTGAATTCTGAAAAGAATCACGATTCCTGAGGACGGAGTTGAATGAAGCTTTCTCTGTTGCTAAATCAAGTCGTTGCTTGTTGGATTATAAAGGTTTTATTGTGCTGATGATCTTGATAAAACAACCATTGTCGCTGCAAATGTGTGGAAATGTGCCAATTGATTTCATGTGGAATTCTATGCATTATCTGCCCCATCCTCTCTCTCTCTCTCTCTCTCTCTCTCTCTCTCTCTCTCTCTCAAGAATGATTAACAATTTAGACAAGGTCAAAGAAAGGTTATAAACTAACAGATCGTAAAACCTCGTGTATGAGCCTCTCTCTCTCTCTCTCTCTCTCTCTCTCTCTCTCTCTCTCTCTCTCTCTCTCTCTCTCTCTCTCTCCAACGGTTGTGATCGCAATCGCAATCGCTACATAGGTCTATAAATCCTTCTATCTCGCACACGTAAGGGAAGGTCTGTAAACACTTAAGCAAACACCTGATTTTATTACAATGACTTGATAGGGAAATATGTAAAGTGTTCTATCTAATTATTTCCGCTCTCATTTTTTGCAATACAAACTTAGGCTGCTATTAAAAAGTATGTTTTTGCTTAAAAGTAATTTAAATAAATGACAATATAAATGGATTTGTTTATGCCGTTAATCAAAATAGATATATGTGATAATTATGATTTTCATTCATCTGTATGTATATGCGTGTGTGAAAGAAAATGGTATTGTATTTTTCAGCAGACCGTCCTATTTAGTGAATTAAACTTTGATATGTCAGTCTTTTGTCGATCTTTTATCTCGCCAAACTTCCAAACTAGGATCTATACAGATATATATTACAGATGATAATCAACGAAAAATTATGTCATTATATATATATATATATATATATATATATATATATATATATATATATATATATATATATATGCGCATACACCTGTATGAATGTATTTATATGTCAATTCTATCTTAAACTGGTTTCAGTCGATTAATGATCTTGAATGATTTCTAGTCTCCAGGGTATAGTTTTAACTGGGCATATTACATAGTCATGTGTCTAATTTGTTTTACATCCTGTGCAAACTATAAATTTAAAGTTTACTATATGTTATCTTTGTAAATGAGTATCGTATTTTTTAAAATCCCGTATGTGTGATTCAAGTATATAGTTTGATGGTCACAAGTGTAAAACGAAGTCACGTCACTATTGCCGACATTAATTACATAACAAAAAATATTGGGCAAGATTATTTGACACAACACTTTCAGAGAACATAGATCGCTTTGCTTGAAGCAAGGGAAATGAAAGGTAAAGGTTCATACACATGTCCATCATGAGATGACTGAATAAACGATAGAGTTACCCCCCTTTAAAGTTTGGAGACCAATCAAGTGTCAATAATTACAGACTTTTATCTGTTCTACCTATTTATGTTTTCAAGTCTAAAAGATATTTGATTCCAACGTCGATTGAAAATGTATGCACATTTTATCACTGTGACCCTAGTTTTGTTCCCAAAGAACGTAAATAATTGGTCATGTGGTTTCACTGAACAAAACAATTTGACAGTACATCAAGTCTGAGCGGTTCAAATATGTCTGCTTGTCAACCAAAGAAAATGAATAGTGAGTCAATATTGTGTATATTGTACAATCTTAAAGACAAACACTTTTACTATGTCTCAACAAGGTACATATTCATGTGTTACAGACAAACACTTTTACTATGTCTCAACAAGGTACATATTCATGTGTTACAGACAAACACTTTTTGTCTCAACAAGGTACATGTTCATGTATTGAGAAAAACACTTTTACTCTGTCTCAACGAGGTACATATTTATATATTAAAGACACACACTTTTACTATGTCTCAACAAGGTACTTATTCATATATTAAAGACAAACACTTTTACTATGTCTCAACAAGGTATATATTCATGTATTAAAGAAAACACTTTTGCTATGCCTCAACAAGGTACATATTCATATCTTAAAGACAAACACTTTTACTGTGTCTCAACAAGGTACATATTTACATATTAAAGACAAACACTTTTACTATGTCTCAACAAGGTACATATTTATATATTAGAGACAAACACCTTTACTGTGTCTCAACAAGGTACATATTTATATATTAAAGACAAACGCTTAAACTATGTCTCAACAAGGTACATATTCATGCATTAAAGAAAACACGTTTGCTATGTCTCAACAAGGTTAATATTCATATATTAAAGATAAACACTTGTACTATGTCTCAACAAGGTTCATATTCATATATTAAAAAAACGCATTTGCTATACCTCAACAAGGTACATATTCATATATTAAAGAAAAGCACTTTTACTATGTCTCAACAAGGTACATATGTATATATTAAAGACAAACACTTTTACTGTGTCTCAAGAATGTACATATTTATATATTAAAGACAAACACTTTTACTATGCCTCAAGAAGGTACATATTTATATATTAAAGAAACACTTTTACTGTGTCTCAAGAAGGTACATATTTATATATTAAAGAAACACTTTTACTGTGTCTCAAGAAGGTACATATTCATATATTAAAGACAAACACTTTTACTATGTCTCAACAAGGTACATATTCATATATTAAAGACAAACACTTTTACTGTGTCTCAACAAGGTACATATTTATATATTTAAGACAAACACTTTTACTATGTCTCAACAAGGTACATGTATTTGTATGTTTGTGTATGTCTCTGTCTTCCACATACACTAAAACCTAAACCCCTTACCCCGCTTTTACATCCTACCCCTCTTGTGTGATTGTATGTTTGTGCGTTTGTCAGTTGGTTTGTATGTAAGAACTCCTACTCTTTCATTTTCTAATAAATGTAGTGGTGTTGGTCACTACACATGGTGTGTTGGATAGTTAGTGTGGGATATTGGTCACTATAAACGGCGTGATGGATAGTCTTCGTGGGGCGCTTGATAATAGATAACTCGGATAGTAGCTAACTACATGCTGGATAGCTGATAACTCGGTGATGGATAGAAGATGACTAAATGTTGGGTAGTTGATGTAGTTTTGACGTTACATTTCTCATCTTGTCCCTATAGGGACCCACACTATTAATCCTATGGACATTTTTAACATAGGATTTCCCATCTTGACGCCTAATTGCCCCATAATGTTAATTCTACGGACATTTGTTTCAACACAAGTTTTCCCCTCTTCTCCCCATATCGCCCCACGTGTTAATCCTATGGTCATACAACAGAAAACAGAAAACAAAAAAAAAATGAATAAAAATAAACGATTTAACAAGGGGTTTCGTTTCATATTGCCATATCGCCCCGCATTATTACCTACGCAATCAGTTGCAATTACAGTTTCATAATATATTTCATAATTTTTAAATCCTTTTATAAAAGGGTAATAATATAAAATCGCATCACTATGACAGGTATGTAACTAGATGATTATATTGGACAATGGATCCAACGTGAATGCAATTCTAGTGGAGTGGACTTGCCCAAGACCTTCTACAGACTTCAGAGTAGGCTAATGACTCAAAGCTTAAAATGTTGATCAGAACATCGCAAAACTTTAAAACTACTTGACAAAACGAAAACAATATGTTAAATTGTGATCTTCACATAGTAACTGGGATAAAATATCCACAGAAGTGAAGGTACCATACTGGGACTTCCTGTACTAAATATCGTTGTTAACAACATCTTCTATTTAAACAACACTGCTCAGTTACACTGATGGCAACACCTTCTCTCACATTAATAAAGAAAAATAAACTCAAAGATGGTGTACAAATTGAGAACATTTTACTCATTGACTGATTTTCAACCAATGGTATGCACGACAATCAGCAAACATTCCAAACCATTTTACGTTGCAAAACAATATCTAAAACGTGTCTGCTTTAACCATTGAAGACCATGAAATACCCTCTGAGGACTGCGAAACTCTCTGGATTAGATACAGATTCTCAACTAAACTTTAACAGCCACATACCTAAGATCTCATGTCATAAAGCTGTGAGGCCATTAAATTTCTTGCAATGTCCCTCCACTCCTATTTATCCACTAATTTTAAGTTCAGGATATACAGATATTTATATAGCAAACAAATGCTGACATAATGGAAAATATAGTATGGGCCAACACAATTAGTTTTTGATGAGTTTGATTGTTCATATGATTCTCTGTTAAGAAAAAACAATCTTCCTACTTTATACATTAGTAGAATTAGATACATCATAACCGAAGTATATAAGATGCTCTGGAAGAAAACGCCTAATTACTTAAGTACTCAGGTTACATTCAATGGATGCATCTACAGTTTTTTACACTAAACTTTGGCCACAAAACCAAGGGTATAGAGCTCAAGGTACGGCACGCCTTCTTTTAAATTTGAGCAATACCAGAGGCTGGAACAGTCTGCCCAACGAATTAAGAACAATCTCTAATTTCAAAGAATTCAGCAGGCTAATTCAAGCCTGGCCAAGGCCTCATTTGCATGTGCTTTGTGTCGTTTTATTTGGCAGTCAGTTGCAATCATCTGTGTGTTTGTCTAGTTTTATTGATTCTCTCTTAGTTTAAATCATGCTTCCTTATTATTTATTGTATTTCTTTACTTTTATTTATTTATTTATATATTTATTTATTTATTTATGAATTTATTTTTTATTTATGTATTTATTTATGTATTTGACTTAAATTTAGATTTCTAGCTCCACAATTCCTGACATCATAGTTACTAATATATTCTTTGTGCGTGCATTTTATTAGCAAAATTGACATATTTTTGACTCAATGTTCAATATGTATATATTCTGTGATGTAAAGTATCTGTCTGGTCATTTATCTTTTAAGCTATTGTTACTGATAGCATTTTAATTTATCCACTCTAAATTGTTTATTGTAACTATGCACTATATATGTACCTGTCCGCTTTAACATGTCATATTGTTTTATTGTAAATATGTACTATTTGTGTACATGTCCGCTTTAACATGTCATATTGTTTTATTGTAAACATGTAATATTTGTGTACATGTCCGCTTTAACATGTCATATTATTTATATTGCGTCATTAAAATACCTCTTGTTGAACTAGTGCTCTTATTTTACATAGACTAACGGTGTTAAATAGAACTTTGTGCATCTTGTATTTTGTATAAAATAAAACATAAAAGTAATTATTAGCACAAAAAAGTTCATGTTTTTTCTTTAAAATAAATGCAACATCCTAAGCTAAACCCTGAAGCGTGGATAGCAGGACCCTGAGGTCTATCTTTTCTAGAGGTGAGTAGCATACATGAAACTGAAAGCACCTATTAGGTTTCTTGACATGTCAAGCTTCTGTCTCCAAGAAATGTCGTTAAATGCAAGACGCAAAAGTAACAAGCGAAGAGTTAAACATATGTCATAGTTACTTACTATTTGGGGGCGATGAGTACTACCTCTCGAGTTAATTACGAACTTGTGCGATTGAACAGTTGCACACAATGGCAGTTGTGTGACTGTACATTTGTGTGTTTGTGCATTAGTACACTGTGACAATTGCGTGACTGTATACTGTTACAGTTGTGAGACTGTACATTCGATAATGTACAAGAGATTACTCTCAGTTGGAAAGCTTGTTTTGTGTGAAGAAAGAAAACATACAATGGCATATGCTTCTTATACAAGTTTGATGGCATGTGATTGGCAGATATTACATGATGGCATCCTCCACCATTTCTTTGTCTTTATTGTTTTTAAATCTACATCATAGTCCCCATAAAATGTGGGACACATTAAACTATGTATATGTCGGACTGCCTCTATCGCGACACATCGAGCCTTTCAACGAGCGGGAAAAAGCTTCCAAAGAAACACAAAACCTCAAATGTAATAAGTAACATTAATATGCTCACATTTTATGTCTTCATCTTCTTAGTCTGGCCATTTTACGTGTGTACAGTCCGTATTGTCCGTTTGCTGCATATTTACCGGCCATAAAATTACAATTACATGAAAATGTCATCAAATATTTTAATGTTTTACATCTTGTTTGATTTTAATTATGGTTGGAACAATTTTTTGTTTTAATTTCAAGTTAAATGATTGGGGGTTTGGGGGTTTTTTTTATTGTTTTTTTTATAAAATGTTTTATTTATTTTTTCCGGTGTGTTATATGCATCTATCACAGCTGGTTCTCCATACCGAATGAAAAGTCAATAACGGGATTACTCAGCTGTAATAATAGTAACCAGGTGCTTGCTAAAAATATATTTCTGCAGCGGTGGCTATGGCCAGCATTTAAATCCCATGTACGTCATTTCCGGTTGTCCTTGTGTAGCAGCCACACGCACTTTATTCTGATCTTAAATCTGCTGTACAGCACGCGTGTGATAATTCGTCAAGAGTACTTGTATGTAAACTATTGCAATAACAAGCAAACATTTTAAATAACATCACCAATTCTGGAAACATTTTAAATAACATCACCAATTCTGGAAACATTTTAAATAGCATCGACAATTCTGGAAACATTTTAAATAACATCACCAATTCTGGAAACATTTTAAATAACATCACCAATTCTGGAAAATTCACACTGAGTTGTGTCAAAGAATAAGCTAAACACTGAGTTGTGTCAAAGAATAAGCTAAACACTGAGTTGGCTGTCAATCGTCTGAAAATTCAAATTATTTTAGAAACAAATTAGTTCCAGGTCTAGTTAAAGGACATCAAATGAACTGTAACTACGATCGTAACATCTCGGGCCTTCCAACAATCAACGTGAAGAACATTGTGCATGTATTTTATTCATGTGATTCGAAGTAGGTTCAATATGGTAATACTTGTATTGCGTTTAAGATATTTTAAATGGGAGGAATGGCACGGTATGCTGCCATTGTTGCTTTCTAAATACAGATTAGCACTTTCCACCAAATAGGAATTTAAATTCTTTTTCTTAGAGGAGAATAAGTCAAACATAAGAGCAAGCGACATAATTTCCATAATTATTGTACTACCATAGAAAAACCTTGGTTAGATTATGCATGAAAAGTATATGTGATTCCAAAATACGTGTACTAATACATCAGCGATGGATACTGAACGAGTGCACGACGCTTCTATTCCTATGTGAACTGTCTAGAGGGTCTCTTCTTTTATGAATTTTCCACGGACGTATTCATTCAAATTCTGGAGAATAGTTAACGCATGCAAGTGTCAGATTTATCAGTTTGAGTCACAATCCACTTAAAATGACATGCATTCCAGTCGCTACGAACCATTTATGCGTACCCTTATCTTGTCGGTAAAATCCTGGGTATTCCGCGCAGCCAAATCATTCGATGAATTAGCGATGATATTCTTGAAGCATCTTTAAATTTTGTTGTTTTATCATCAATAATTCAGCATACTGTCGGATATTTTGTTTTCTTTCTGCAAATTATTCCCGTCTTTGTTGATAAACTTATTTACAAAGGACACATGTTATTTTATTTCCTGGACCTAACAAGTAACATGCGCAATGCATATATCCAAGAATTAACAAAAGCACTAAGTCCTTTCTTGTTTCTAAACCTACTGACTACTGCTATACACAAACAAAAGAACAAGGTATTTCATGGCTTTCATTTTAATTCACAAAATAAACTTTGATTAATTATGCTAATTTTACTTTCAATGAAACTAAACTATAAAAAAAATATAACAAATTTTAAAAAAAAATTACATTTTGGAGAAAAAAGTACATTTTTACCTGTCTTAAAACATTTTAATGAAACGAAAAAGAAACAAACATTTATTAAAATTAGTATTTGTGTGAGCTCATAAGTAGATTGCACATTAAGCAAAAATATAATTAAGCTCAAATCTAACAATCTACAATGATCCCAGTCAGATACAGAGATATTTTTTTATAGCATTTGTAATGCTTATTTATTTTAAATGTATCATGAATGATATATATATATAAAATAACATGACTGAAGCATGTATAAGGCTGCAAGTTGTGCTAATGACTGTCCTGGATATATTGTTTGCTCCAAGTATAGCACACTCCATGACTGCTTAGAATAATATCATTGAAGGATATACAATCAAACCTCGTTTATGTGAAAACCTCAGTAGACAATGAAACGTTCGGAACAACGGGGGCCGTGTTGAACGAGTTTGCAATATTATATCCAAACAAAAGCTGCACTTTCTAGGATATACATGCATTTTGTAAAAAGAAAAAAAAAAAAAAGTCTGGATGAATGTTGTTCACACGAACAAGTTCTAATGTATCTCATCAGTGGAGGATCTTACCAACTGGTTCTACTGTATCGATCAGTGGAATGTCTTACCTGCTAGTTTTACTGTATCTTTTTATTGGAATGTCTTGCCAACAAATTTTACTGTATCTCATCAGTCGAATGTCTTATCAATTAGTTCTAGTGTATCTTATCAGTAGAATGGAATACCAATTAGTTCTACTGTATCTGATCAGTGGAATGTCCTACCAATTAGTTCTACTGTATCTCATCAATGGAATGTACTAGCAAGTAGTTCTACTGTATCTCATCAGTAGAATGTCCTACCAAGTAGTTCTACTGTATCTGATCAGTGGAATGTCCTACCAATTAGTTCTACTGTATCTGATCAGTGCAATGCCCTACCAAGTAGTTCTACTGTATCTGATCAGTGGAATGTCCTAGCAAGTAGTTCTACTGTATCTCATCAGTAGAATGTCCTACCAAGTAGTTCTACTGTATCTCATCAATGGAATGTCCTACCAATTAGTTCTACTGTATCTCATCAATAGAATGTTCTAGCAAGTAGTTCTACTGTATCTCATCAGTAGAATGTCCTACCAAGTAGTTCTGCTGTATCTCATCAATGGAATGTCCTACCAATTAGTTCTACTGTATCTCACCAATGGAATATCATACAATTTAGTTCTACTGTATCTCATCAGTGGAATGTCCTACCAAGTAGTTCTACTGTATCTCATCAATGGAATGTCCTAGCAAGTAGTTCTACTGTATCTCATCAGTAGAATGTCCTACCAAGTAGTTCTTCTGTATATCATCAATGGAATGTCCTACCAATTAGTTCTACTGTGTCTCATCAATGGAATGTCCTAGCAAGTAATTCCACTGTATCTCATCAGTAGAATGTCCTACCAAGTAGTTCTACTGTTTCTTATCAATGGATTGTCCTACCAATTAGTTCTACTGTATCTCACCAATGGAATATCATACAATTTAGTTCTACTGTATCTCATCAGTAGAATGTCCTACCAATTAGTTCTAGTGTATCTCATCAATGAAATGTCATACCAAGTAGTTTTAATGTATCTCGTCAGAAGAATGTCCTACCAGGTAGTTCTAATATATCTCGTCAATGGAATATCATACCATTTAGTTCTACTGTATTTCATCAGTAGAATGTCCTACCAAGTAGTTCTACTGTATATCATCAATGGAATGTCCTACCAATTAGTTCTACTGTATCTCATCAATGGAATGTCCTAGCAAGTAATTCTACTGTATCTCATCAGTAGAATGTCCTACCAAGTAGTTCTACTGTTTCTTATCAATGGATTGTCCTACCAATTAGTTCTACTGTATCTCACCAATGGAATATCATACAATTTAGTTCTACTGTATCTCATCAGTAGAATGTCCTACCAATTAGTTCTAGTGTATCTCATCAATGAAATGTCATACCAAGTAGTTTTAATGTATCTCGTCAGAAGAATGTCCTACCAGGTAGTTCTAATATATCTCGTCAATGGAATATCATACCATTTAGTTCTACTGTATTTCATCAGTAGAATGTCCTACCAAGTAGTTCTACAGTATATTATCAATTTAGTTGCTTACCACGTTATATTGCATCTAATCAATGTAATGTTCTACCAAGTAGTTCTAGTGTATCTCATCAATGGAATGTTCTACCAAGTAGTTCTAGTGTATCTCATCAATGGAATGTTCTACCAAGTAGTTCTAGTGTATCTCATCAATGGAATGTTCTACCAAGTAGTTATATTGTATCTAATCAATGTAAAGTTCTACCAGGTAGTTCCAGTGTATCTCATCAATGGAATGTTCTTCTGAGTAGCTCTACAATATCACATCGGTGGAAAGTCTTACCAAGTAGTTACACTATATCTCATCAATGCAATCTCCTACCAACTAGTTCTATTGTATCTCAGCAACAATATGTCCCACCCACGAATTCTACTGTGTCGCATCAAAGGAGTGTCTTACATATGAGTTCTACTGTATCTCATTACTGGAGTGTATTGCCAACACTACGGATGAACGTTGCTTGGAGGAACGAGTTCTACTGTATCTCATCAATGTTATGTATTACTAACGAGTTTCACCGTATCTGATCACTGGAGTGTCTTACCAGCATGTTCTACTAGCATGTTATACTATATTTCATTAAAATAGTGTTCTATCAATAATCTGGATCAATGTTGTCCGGAGGAACTAGTTCTACTGTATGTCATCAGCGGAGTGTCTTACCAACAAGTTTTAATGTATCTCATCAAAATGTATCTTACCAACGAGTTCTAAAAATCGATGATATTAACAAGTTCTAGCGTATCTCATAAAAATGGATGCTATTAACAAGTTCTACTGAATCTCATCATTTAAGTGTCTGAATAATAATCTGGATGAATGTTAGAAAGGAATGAAAGGAAGAGTTGAACTCATAAAACTTAAATGAATTTCGATCTAATGGTAGTATTTTTTGGAAAGTACAGATATCGCGCCTTATTGGTTTATTAGGCCTAAAACCATGTAAACCTTTGTCAGGTCAATGCTTTCATTTTTGTTAATTGTTTATCTTGTCTGTTTCTATTTTGTAATTGCCTTCGACAAAACTGATCAGGTATCGCACGTGCTAAGGCTAGTTTAAAAATGAGCGGGTGTAGAATGTGCTAAGGCAAGTTTTAAAATGAGCAGGTGTGGAATGTGTTAAGGCTAGTTTAAAACCGAGCAGGCGTGGAACGTGCTAAGGCAAGTTTATAACTTTGAAATGTTCCTTGTCAGACTTTTATATTAACCCTAATCAAGTCCTGACGCAATTCCATCCAGGATCAATGTATTTGAAAGGACTGTCATTCGCCATATGATTTGTATTCTTTATATATATATATATATATATATATATATATATATATATATATATATATATATATATATATATATATATATATATATATATATAACACTATCACTCACTCTGTGCAGAGTTCTTTGTTCCCAAAAAATATATGCCTACCTAGCGCTCCCATTGTGGTATTAAGTGTTCTAATAATATCCACGGTTGTCTGCTGCTGATAAAATCGAATGTATAAATGAATGGCGTAACTTTTTGACCAATTAAAGTTTTGTTTGAATAATAATGGCAAGTTTTTCCAACTTGGTGTCGTAAAATTAAATCCGCTTATATGAATCAAGTTTGGAAATTTCTTGGCCAGATTTGTAGGATAGAATAAACAGTTCCAACCCCAGTGTTTGGGTCTGTAGTCAGTCAGGTAGCCTTCGTACCACTTCTGCATGAATGTTGCATTTCTTTGCGCCAAAATTACCTGAAATGTAGAATTTGTATTGTTTTACAGCTGGTTTTTCACGTTTCAAATGGGAATAAAACATAAAGTCAGTATATAATATATCAATTGATCCATACAACGATGAAATAAAACCGTGTTGTAACGCCGCTTGTTTGTCAGATGACGTTTTTTTATTCCTTGTATGTTGTAATTTCTATAGCGAGGGAAAGTAATGTTTTGGACAAATTGCCAGTCTATCTCAAAGTCGTGCATATTGTCCTCCAAATAACCACCCAGTCGCTTGATTTCCATCTGCATTCGGTGGAAGTCTAGCTTTGTACCGTAATTGCACGCTCAAAATGTTTAAGAATAATTCAGCAGATATTGTCATTTTATTTCAATCAACGCCATTTTTGACCAAGTACGAATGAAATAGCACTTACTTTTATGTGATGCAGACAAATATCAAAATTTATTATAGGCTTTCTTTCTCGTATTTATTGTGTTGCATTGCTTGCAAAATGTACATATTCAGAATATCCGTATGGACCAAGTAAAAATTTCAACAATTTGGGTTGAAATGCATCGTGAATTCCAAAATGCTTGAAAAGTCACAATATCCAGAACATACATTGCATTTCTACAAAGTGAACTTTGTTATACCTAGTTATGCCAATGATCAAAGGAAAGAAAAATAATATATTCATTGCACAGTCTCTCTCTCTCTCTCTCTCTCTCTCTCTCTCTCTCTCTCTCTCTCTCTCTCTCTCTCTCTCTCTCTCTCTGCACAGCCTTTTCGAGTTACTTTGTTTTAATTGTCGACTGGACGATACTATTGCTTTTATGTCTCAAACGAAAGATTTAATTTCATATTTTATTTACATTATGTAATAGCAACATATTTTAGGCTCCTCCCTTATTATCTAACATGTATTTATCACACAACTATGAATATATTATCATTTACTTCTATTTAGATTGGTCGTATTAATACAGCAAGGTGCATGTCTTAGCAGTATGGCACGATTTAGATTGGTCGTATTAATACAGCGCGGTGCATGTCTTAGCATTATGCCACGATTTAGATTGGTCGTATTAATACAGCGAGGTGCATGTCTTAGCATTATGCCACGATTTAGATTGGTCGTATTAATACAGCGAGGTGCATGTCTTAGCAGTATGCCACGATTTAGATTGGTCGTATTAATACAGCGAAGTGCATGTTTTAGCAGTATGGCACGATTTAGATTGGTCGTATTAATACAGCGACGTGCATGTCTTAGCAGTATGGCACGATTTAGATTGGTCGTATTAATACAGCGACGTGCATGTCTTAACAGTATGCTACGATTTAGATTCCAGTAATTCAGCAATTGTCATAATACTGCTACTGCTGCAAATGCAAATAATAATAATAATAATAATAATAATAATAACAACAATAATAAACCTAGGGTATGTACTTTCTGTATTTACGTCTCCGTTTATAGCTTTGTTAGATTTTAGCGATTATTTGTTGATTATGGGGAGTCGGTGTTGGGAAGATATTTCTCAACCCGAGTAATTAGCCAATTTCTTGGAGCAGATGTCATAATGTACAGTATTAACGAGACTTTATGACAACATGGATTAGTTTTGTAAATGGACCCTCTTAAGATATTGAATTCTCTAGATATTTTAGGCATACGTGTTTAGTAACTTGAGATAGAAATAATTTTTTGTATTAGGTTTGTGGGTCCTGTTTTTCGTATTGTATGGAGTGAAGTACTAATATTCGGCTCGGAAAGGCTTACTAATAAGTCATACAAATGTAAAAAAAAAACATGCAAGTGTGAAATCAGAGTTTCGTAATGTGTGGTCATTTGGTGATCAGAGGAAAATTATTTGTAGTGTTTGCGCATTTAAGAACCTTTCAGTTGACAACGACTGTTGTCTTGAAGTTTTTTGAAACAGGGGAAACATGGACTGTCAAAGCCAGACTAACGCAGAAGTTGTTTGATTCGCTCGGTAGTGAGACCCCATGCGTGTAATAATAATAATAATAATAATAATAATAATAATAATAATAACAGAAAATCTTTATCAAAATAATAATAATCATCATCATGGTCATCAATTTTATTTCGATGATACTTTTCTTCCTCAAACAGGTTTTCTGGTCATAATATATTAAAAGTACATCCACTACATCGCATATGCAGCGATTCCAAGCTAAAAGACCGCTTTTTGTCCTGTTTTGGCACCAACAGTGCCAAAATGTCGTTTGCTTGTTGAAACGGAAGTCAGACGAGAGTGGTCTCCGTCAATAGAGGGATTGGCGCCCAATCCCGTCAATCGTCAGTTACTACTTCCGCTTGTGCCTGGTGAGCACTCAAATGTAGATCTACTTTGTGTCTTTTCGTCATTTGGGGGATCCCATGGTGTTTTATTACCTCATGGAAGTATATTCAGTCTATAATTCTGTCTGATCTTGCTCTATCTTCGTCGTAGACTACTAATTTGCATTTAAATTGCCTACGTTTGTCGTACTAAAAGCTATCCTGCGCCATCTAAATTACGTGTCCGATGGCCTATATTAATGTAACACGCACAGGAGTTCCTCTACCGAGCGAATCAAACACCTGCGTGAGGTCGGGCTGGAAGTGCCTTGTTTTCCCCTATTTCCAAGGATTTTCCGACAACATTCTTTGTCAACTTGAAGTTCTCGTAACGCGCCCAGACTATGATAGCTACAATTTTTCTCTAATCAATCAATAAATGACCACAATATCACAACTACAACTTCACATTTGCATGGCTTTTCCTTGTTAGCATTGCCGTGGCATGAAGCATACATAACACAATTCAAACTCTCAATGCAGGGAAATACTAAAACTGCATCAATAGAATCTTGTCTCTATTTATTTTTAGGTACAGATAGGATAAGTTCGAAATATAATTCTTTACTAACATTTCACTTTTCATTATTAACCAATAATGAACCACCAAACCCGTATATTCTCTATTGTATCTGAACCCATTTCTAGACTGGTTCACAGTTGTTCTTACAAAACCAGTTCATGTCACTGCCAAGTCTCTTAACAACTCTAAGTATGATGTCTGTTCCTAGAAATTGGCTAATTACTCGGGCTGGGAAATATTTTCCCAACACCGACTTCACATAATCAAACAACTAATCACTAAAATCTAACGAACCTATAAATGGAGACGTAAATACAAATGGAACATACACAAATTTATTACAGTAATAACGATTCAACTCAGTACTCGATCCTGTTGTTAAGTTGAATCAGTGAATACATGGAAATTGATCGTTTATTCCATGCACTCAGATCATGTATGAATGTTTTCTCAAGCATTTACCTAAATTCATATTGTTCACTTAACCTTTCAGCACAACGTTTGACTCATGTCACCTGTTTATTCCATTGTCATGTGTCTCTGATTGAAAGTATCAACAACAATCGGCAGGATTAAATGGTTTTAGTGCAAGCGTTTCATGCTAGCTCAAGCTGGAGACAACTGAATAGGGTGCAATGTGAACCATACATGCGACGTGGACTAACGCTGGTTAGATGATAGATAGACAACCCTCACAGACAAGCATCTGGGCCTGGCGTATGAGAGGCCAAGAAATGCACGCACAAAGATGCTGAAGCCATCTGTATTGCTGCTGATGCCAAATTTCTGCATGCGGAAAGGTCGCCTATTCAGAAGAAAAGTCGGCAATATCTGCCACTACGGGTTTTCATACAGCTACAGCCCGGCATCGCCTCCGTTGCCACAGCCAGAACCTACCATCACGGCGCAAACGTATCATGCCAGTACCGACAAGTTATGATAGACCAACCCCACCAGATAATCCATCTTCGCAGACAGACCTCTGTATTGGCTAGGGTGAGCTTTGTTTAAATAACCAGTATCCGACTTAGGCTACAGACACCAGCCTGCCCTGGACCTGGCCCTCACCAGCACCAGCACATTTTCCACAGATACCTTTGACTAACGGAACTGTGTACGGTGTTCTATTTTCAGGTATACAATGTCCACACTGCCACAATCAAAATATTCCATCTTCCATCACGGCAAAGACTACCGGACCAGCACCGATATAGTACGGCGGTCCACCTACACAAGTCCTTGACATTTCATCACCTCATACAAACACCTGTATTGGATATAGTGATCGGTCCCTCGAGAGTCGGTAGTGGACGTAGGCACCAGAAGTCAGCTAGCCCCGAACCGTGACTCCAGCTCCAGCACAGCCTCGACCTACGCTATTCACCACTAGTACTGGGAACGGTGCTTTCGTCAGTCATTACCCCTCGTATTTAATTATATTATTTAAATGGATTGTTTTAATAATTAAAAGTTGAGAAGGTAACTGTTTCAATTACATTCGGACGAAAGCAATTTTATATACTATAAGCATCCGTACATTTTACAGTGCATGGTACTACTTACATGATGTAAATAAAAAGTACATTCTACAGTGCATGGTACTACTTACATGATGTAAATAAAAAGTACATTCTACAGTGCATGGTACTACTTACATGATGTAAATAAAAAGTATGTCCTGTTGGTAGTAAAACTCACTAAGAAATGCTACGAGAAACCGGCACAAAAGTCGAGAAGAGGTGTAAATGTGAACAAATGTTTATATTCAACAAGGCTTTGTTTTGAATAAATCTTCAATGTATGAAGGACACTTAATTTTTTAAATAACAACAGTTTGAAAATTAGCACCGTTAATGTAGTGCATATTCTTAATTTTCGGGAGAACACATTATGTCTCATTCATGGTATCTATTTGCTTTTTTTTTCTTCTGTCAATCAAAATTGTAGCATAACATTGTAACCGCCTGAAAAATTGTCCCTGTATGGTTGAAACTAAAGGAGAGTCAGGTAGATATAAATAGACACAAATGGAATCATTGAGATAAATGGTTGGATCAGTTAGGTAAATGGATGGATAGAAAATATAATATAGGTAACTATATGGTTCAAAAGATGTCACAAATGCATTTTATATATAAAAAAGAATAATCAGGCAGAATTTAAATCTTTTGCGTTTAGGTCAGAATTGACCTATCGCCACTTGTCAATCACGCTAATTGATTAATCAATCAGCGAGTGTATTTAGACACACCTTCAAGAATTCTTTACGTCCGCCATTTTCCTCAGACAAGCTGATTGTCGCGATAATGAATGAAGTATTGTAAATATATACAGATGTTGTAACAGTTCGTCAATTTTTCCATTGATAATGACCTTGATAATTGACCTTGATAATCGTGAAAAGGTGTAAACGAGGACATTGTAATTCTGACAGTCGAGTCACTCAAATCAACATTAAAATGTATATGCTCCACCTTTAAAATGACGCACTGAGCTGAAAGGATGAAAATTTTAATTAATCATAAAAAGATATTAAAACAATTCAGACCGTCTGAATGGAGGAGTTTGATTTATTCGCTTCCCGAAACCTAGACGAAATTTGGATGGATTAAGGCTTGTGATCGCTAGCACGATCGGCTGAACGTGGACACAATTGATAGCAATTACTACATGTTTGGTTGTTTGCATAAAAGTAGATAGAAAATCATGTCCCATCGATAATTTGAAGAAAATAATGAGAAAAAAATAGGAATAAAAAAATATATAAAATTGTACTTGTCTAGAATATGGATGGAGAACCCTCTAACATCTGGCTTTGTTGTTGTTGTTGCTGTTCTTGTTGTTGTTCTTGTTGCGTGTGTGTGTGTTTGTGTGTGTGTGTGTTTCTTCTATCGGAAGCACTTAACCAGAGACTGCGTCATTTTAAAGGTGGAGCATATACATTTTAATGTTGATTTGAGTGACTCTTTACTTTCAGTCACTGAGCTGGGAGGATGAAAATTTTAATTAATCATAAAAAAATATTAAAACAATGGTTATAGATATTCATCTTCCGATATATTTGGGATGTATTTGGGATTCGGTAGGCGGAGCGATCTTTCATCTCGCGTAAAGTCAACACATCACACATCGTCCCTGTTTCTTAGGCCAAGGGTGTGTCAACAAGGTCAAGTCAATTTGTCAAAACTATTCACCCCTGAATGCTCCAGGTTTGCTGATGTCAGACCAGTCTGCTGATGTCAGAGTTTTGCTGATCGTTCAAACTTACTGACACAGTACTAAAAGACTGACATGCTAACAGTTGTAAATAACTGTCAGTTCCATCTAAATATTAAATTTTATGGTCGAAACAACAGACCGTATCTATTTTATTGTTGACTGCCAAAATAAGTGAGATATTATTAACATTATGATGGACTTTTAAACTAATTATGGACAACTGTTCCGGAAAATGATGACCAATGTAGCTCTACAATATAGAGAATCGCCAGACAGTTGAACACAAATAATAAAAGCATTTGTACAACCTTAAAAATGTTCAATGTATTGTATATTTCAGTTATCTTACAAAATAACTTTAATCCCGTGCTAATCATTAATATTAATATTATTATTGCTGTTATTTTTATTACTATTATGATAATAAAATATAACAATACTACCTATATGTGAATCACAAACTTCTAAAAACTCCAAGTGTAGCACAAATATATTATGTGATATGAACTTTCGAGTCTTGGTAAATAAATACATCAATGAATAATGAAAGAACCAATCTACAAATAAGACGTTAAATATAGTCAATGAACACTGTATTAATCAACATGTATATCTAAGACGTTAAATATTGTCAATGAACACTGTATTACTCAACATGTATATCTAAGACGTTAAATATTGTCAATGGACACTGTATTACTCAACATGTATATCTTAGACGTTAAATATAGTCAATGGACACTGTATTACTCAACATGTATATCTAAGACGTTAAATATTGTCAATGGACACTGTATTACTCAACATGTATATCTAAGACCTTAAATATTGTCAATGGACACTGTATTACTCAACATGTATATCTTAGACGTTAAATATAGTCAATGAACACTGTGTTACTCAACATGCATATCTTGGACGTTAAATATTGTCAATGAACACTGTATTACTCAACATGTATATCTTAGACGTTAAATATAGTCAATGAACACTGTATTAATCAACATGTATATCTTAGACGTTAAATATTCTCAATGAACACTGTAATAATCAACATGTATATCTTAGACGTTAAATATAGGTAATGAACACTGTATTAATCAACATGTATATCTTAGACGTTAAATATAGGTAATGAACACTGTATTACTCAACATGTATATCTTAGACGTTAAATATTGTCAATGAATACCGTATTAATCAACATGTATATCTTAGACGTTAAATATAGGTAATGAACACTGTATTACTCAACATGTATATCTTAGACGTTAAATATTGTCAATGAACACTGTATTACTCAACATGTATATCTTAGACGTTAAATATTCTCAATGAACACTGTATTACTCAACATGTATATCTTAGACGTTAAATATTCTCAATGAACACTGTATTACTCAACATGTATATCTTAGACGTTAAATATTGTCAATGAACACTGTATTAATCAACATGTATATCTTAGACGTTAAATATAGATAATGAACAATGTATTACTCAACATGTATATCTTAGACGTTAAATATAGTCAATGAACACTGTATTACTCAACATGTATATCTTAGACGTTAAATATAGGTAATGAACACTGTATTACTCAACATGTATATCTTAGACGTTAAATATAGTCAATGAACACTGTGTTACTCAACATGTATATCTTAGACGTTGAATAAATGTAATGAACACTGTATTACTCAACATGTATATCTTTGACGTTAAATATAGTCAATGGACACTGTATTAATCAACATGTATATCTTAGACGTTAAATATAGTCAATGAACACTGTATCACTCAACATGTATATCTTAGACGTTAAATATAGTCAATGAACGCTGTATTAATCAACATGTATATCTTAGACGTTAAATATTGTCAATGGACACTGTATTAATCAACATGTATATCTTAGACGTTTAAAATGTCATATTAGGTCTCCCGAATGCCTAATTGTACAACAAATGTGCTGAATATTTATATAAAAAATAAATGTATAGAAAACCAAAACATAATAAAGCACGTGTTTTATTCAAGCTTTGTATCCTACACGTGAAATCGAAAAATGTTATATATATAACATATACATATATAAAGACAAACATAAACAGAGCATAGTAGAATAGTAGAATGTGTAATCAAACTATTAAAAATAATTCATCAATATTTAACTAACCACCCTATTAATTTTTAAAATTCCATCTATAAAATGTTGAATTTTGTATTGAATTCCCTTTATGCAGATAGTATTTTGTCGGGATGAAACACATAATCCAAAAGCTATCTTTATATTAGTGTCTAATGAGTCCTAAATGAAAATTACTGTGTGGTGGAAGGTCAGCAATTCCACTCTGGATCATAATTTTGAACAAGTCGGAGACAATGTGATATTAATTCATATATTTAGAACCTATATCGGTGACAATAATTTTTTTCCAAGAAAATATAGGTTTATCAAGGAAAATGACAATCTGAAATAAACTGTGCCCATGAGGTGCTAAAAATTATTATTATTATTATTATTATTATTTCATTTTGACATCGAAATATACATAATGAATAGGGATCATGAGTAGTCAGTTTTGAAGCAAAAACAGAAGCAAGATGATCTATTCCTAACATTTATGAAAAAATATCAAAATAATGCTCGAAGATGAGCTGTTGAGGACTATTAAACGTGAGGTCTAAGATGAGCTGTTGAGGACTATTAAACGTGAGGTCTAAGATGAGCTGTTGAGGACTATTAAACGTGAGGTCTAAGATGAGCTGTTGAGGACTATTAAACGTGAGGTCTAAGATGAGCTGTTGAGGACTATTAAACGTGAGGTCTAAGATGAGCTGTTGAGGACTATTAAACGTGAGGTCTAAGATGAGCTGTTGAGGACTATTAAACGTGAGGTCTAAGATGAGGTATTAGTTAGAAAAATATTGTATATAGTGACCCTAAATGAAATATACAAATCTCACCACTAACACGGCTAACGACGTAGTGCATGCGAAAACTGCTAAGTGAATGCAATATTTCCCTATGGGTACAACTAATGGACCCCATCAAGGCACTGAAGTGGTACCTGAACTGGACTTTGCCGATCAGAAGAGGTAGATCTCGCTTGGCCTTACCACACAAAGAAGGAAGGGACATATATGTGCGCTCACGCTCTGTCGTCCTGGATCCCTTGGGTTAACCTCTCAGTCAATAATGGACTAACCGAAAACCAGAACAACGTATTAGAGCGTAACTGTTTCCTCACGGTTACCATATAAGCCGTGGGATAGAGTGACGTCAGAGACAACATAATCTAGCTTTTACGTCATAAACTTTTCATCCCATTGGAGTAAATTCGACCTGGTGGGACCTATATCAGCAGCGTAACAGGCTACCTTCCCAGGTTAATCGGCTCATTCAGAACAGTGCTAGTTAATTTACTTCAGCTGGATTTGTGGTATGGAAAAGTTAATTTAAACCCCCTTCATGCATTGTCCATGTGCCATACTGTAGTTCCAGTTCAGTCACTTGGCTACATCTGAGCTTAAGTTAATTTATATTTAGATTGTGTCTTGTATTTTACATGATTTTTCAAAAATCCGATAGACACCAGTAAAAATGTGTATCTCGTGACAGGATAACTCTTACACCTGTCTAGTTCTAGCAGAGTTATCTCTCTTATGTGCTGCGGACTATAATGTTCTGTTGGAGCAGTTGGACGCGCTCTCTAAGGTTATGGAAAGAATGGCTACAATAGAGTATACTGGAGAAAATTTTCATGAAATCGTAGCAAAGAAAGTACTTGAATCTGCATTAGAGACAGTAAGAAACGCCTTACTGGAAAAGCTAATGTCTAAACTCGCAGAAATGAGAACAGAAATAAAGAAACAAAGAGGGAACTCTTTCACTCCCTTGCAGAAAATGAGAGGTTGGGAGGAAAAAGGCAGCAGTTGGAGGCGGAGAACTCAATTCAGGAAGAATCCATCCGAAGTCTCAGCATCGTAAACAAGAATCTAAAAAGAAGGATGGCTGAGTTGGAGCTGTACACACGAGTTGATAACATCAAAATCTACGACAGAGTAAATACAAAAACAGAAACACCAGAACAGTGCACAGATAAAGCTGTGGCGTTTCTGAAAAATAAAGTTGGAGTGGACATCACCAAAAACCACGTCAGCATCGCCCACTGTCATTGGAAATTTGACGGAAAGGCAAATAGACGTCATTTGCAAATTTGTATCCAGACAGAAGACAACTGAAGTCATCCGAAACCGCACAAAATTCAAGGGTTCTAGATCTGTGCTCAGGGAAGACATCACAAAACCTACAGTGGAATTCCTAAAAACAAACAAAGAAAAAAAACAACAACAACACTAGTAGTGTACTCGGGTTTCGTTGCCGCGTACAGCATTACCAGAGGGTGGTTTATTCTTTGGATTTAGCTATTTCAAAACACTGAGTTCGGTTCATCCTATGCTGCACGAGCAAAGCGACTGCAGCGAGAAACCCAATTACCTCGAGTTCTCTGGCTGTGCATTTTCACTACATCCATGATACTTATAGCGAATTCTCGATATATAATCACAATACAACGAGTCTTGTCAGGAAGCTGTATACTTTACGGGAGCAATCTTCAGCTGCATAGGTATGTGAAATATAAATTGTATTCTTTCTTGCTACCCGATTTTATTTGTCAGAATTGTTTTATAGATTTAATGTTTGGGAATTTATTCGAAATTTTAAAGAGATTCAAACCTATGTCACATAAGGCCATGCTATCAGATAGAGTATAGTCCGTTTCATGGTAGCCATTTTTATCGCTAAACAAACAATTGAATTGAATTATATGTTGCATGCATTAAATGCTGAGTAATGTTCGAGTTCTTATAATTCAGGAAGATTATTCTTGTCGGACACCAATTCATGTACTAACTTGGTTATTATAATAATAATGTTGTGCAATAGTTCAGATGAATTGATTTAATGTGTAACAAAGCCAATTTATGTGCGGGCATGCGTACTGTATATTATTGTATTCGTACTCATGTACGACACGGCTCAGTCATTATATTTTTAGCTTTTTTGTGACAGAGAGTTGTAGAACTCTGTGGAGTTTCGTGTAACCCGTATGCTGGGATCGATATTAATGTTGGCTCGGAGGTCGGTATTGGTTTACTTGCAGTGAGGGACCAAAGCATCAAGACGAGCGGGACTGTATGAAATAAGGAGGCTCTTGTGGGATCCTTCAGCAGACTGGGAGGGACGTGGTGGCACCTTGACCATTCGACGAGGGCTGTAAAATGGGAAATACATCGTGATCGTCAACTGGACGCTAGATTCATATTTTCCATTTTGAATTAATATTATTCAATATCACTATATGAGTGAAATCATTAATTCAAAATCGCTATATGAGCAAAAATCAGCAATACATAGATCCTACTTGTGAATGAAACATATATTATTTATATTTGTGTGTAAACCATATACTTTGAAACCCTTGGTGATAGGATCATACATTGTTCATATTTGTGTATAAATTCTATACAGTGATCGTCCATGGTGACAGATCCATATATCATTTGTTAGTAAGTTCTATACGTTGATTCTTGTTTGATTACTCATTGAAGTTACATGTTCTGATTAGTTCAATTTAGGATCTATATCATTTCCTAACATCAGTTGTTGAGCTCGGTGTGCATCATTCTGTTAAATCCATTGTTGGACTTTATGCGTACGAGTAAGGTGTCAGATTAATTCATCGTTCAATTAAATTATAAATAAACATCTCATTCATAGAATTGCTTTCAGTGTCTTCGCTAAATCCAATCCCAACCCAGCTGCATCCTGTTACATAAAGAACACTATAGGGCTCAAGGAAGGGTCTTCAATTGTTGTATATCACTTGTATCGTATAGGATATGCTGGTTTAAGTAATTTTAGGTAATTTGTTAGAGACGTGATCTTCCCTCCAACTTTTCTTTTTAATGTCACGCAACAATTCCTCCTTTTTGTATTCTTTTGTCTCTTGAAATTCTTAAGTTAGTTCTTGTTCATTCTCTTCAATAGAAGTAGCAGGAACACCATCTTTAAGCTAGCATTTCGCATCGACACCTGTGTGAGTCCGTTGGCAACCTTCTATTGACTTCCAGTTTGATTCTATTAATTTCTGTCCAGCTCTGTCTATTGGAATTATCTCAGTAAGGCCGAACATTTCTGAGCAGTAACCATATTGGTCACATATTGCCTATTCCTTCCATACATGCCCACATTATTCTTCAAACTTTTGGTCATATCGTAGGGATCTAGAACAGGATGGGGTAATATCGACATGTTCACAAGAGGCTGTATTCCACATACCTGCATTCTGGTGAACATAAACTATCTGATATGCGGTCGCCCCATCATTTCTGCGAACAAATTTAAATCACTATCAAGCTCTCTGCTTCATATAGAAGCCTTAATTTTAGGTTCTTACTTTATCAGTATTTATTTATTTATTAATCTATTAATTTATTTATTTATTTATTATAAGTAAATTGCATGCAAGTTAAACCACATTTCATGAACTAATTTATATTACATGGATAATAATGACAGAGGGAAAAAAACACAACTACACCTTATGTATTTCATTGCGTTATCTCCCTTACACTATACTTGACATTTCAAGAAATAACAAATCACATATTCAGTGCTTGTTGACAAAAATAACAAGAAGATTTAGTGTGAAATATAATATTAGCTCTGAATCATGATGCACACGTTAATATAACTGGTTTCATAATTTCCCAAGACAATGTTGAAAAGGTTTAAAAATTGATGGATATTTTTTTTGCGATAGGAAGGGTGGTGGTAACTTAAGCTAATTATTTCTAAGTTCATGTCCAAGAAAAATATACGGTACATGCATCTATATGATTTAAATTATTCAGATGGGAGTGCATACTGCTTCACCTTAAGTTTTAGTGCTAGTAAGGGATGAAGTAGTACAAGTGACTTGGGATTGGCATTGGATCGATGCGGCACTATCTCCACATATTTATATAAGATAACGCGATCAAACTTTCTTTTCTCAATTCTTTTCTTTGCTTTTGTTTCATTTGATTCCTTTATTATAAGCTGCATATCCTTTTGAGTGCACACCTTCCATCTGATATAACTCCCTTTGACATGCTATAGTTGGTATTTTTCCTTGGCATTTTTCTGTATTATATTCCCAAAAAATGCACCCAGAATCAACAAAAAGTTATTAGAAGATAGCTTATCTACTATATTTGGTGACATAGTGGCTGATTGCCTGAATTTTGTGCACAGAATAAGGGAGACAAACTTTCTGTTCGTGTTACAGAAAGGATTGGGTGGGCTGACCTGTTTACAAGGACTGGGGTTATTGGCCTCGTGTATCGGCAGTCAGTGAAAAGTGTCCAAAGTCAATACCTTGTAACAAAATTGGGTCATGTTCACCTGTCCCTGTGCCTACTAAACAATATAAAGTCCTTTAATTTAGTTGAAATCTTCTTTTTGAAGTAGATGTACATACTAATTAATACGTTGACTTTTGAACTTGTTATTACATAATACTGTGATGTATCCCATATCACCAATGTGAACTCATTGTTAAAACAATTATTTTGCTAGTAAAACACAAGCATGAAAACATCAATTGAAACAGCTCAATGACATTTTCATATACATTGATACGGCCTAGAGCGATATTACAGATTATTGACAAATTGACTGTTGGCTATAGGTGTAAAGGTACCTATTGCTTACGCCCGGGAGTGGGGTGGAAGCTGAGTTATTGGTGTAGGTAACATTGTATTCAGAAATAAATGACAAAGCTATCTGTAATTGGTGCGTCATGTAACAGTTTGTAGTTTCTGTCAGTTTTTTAAAAATATGAGTCACTTGACTACATGTGCGATTAAATTAATTTATATTAAGATCATGTTTTGTATTTTTTAAAATGTGATACACATCAGTGAAAATGAATATATTGTGTCTGGACAACTCTTACCCTTGTCTAGTTCTAGCAGGCTTATCTGTCTTGAATAATGTGGAGTACATGGATCTGTTCTCAAATTGTCAAGATTGCTTTCTATGACAGTGTGTGATACGCATGCTGAATTATTTCACCAAAGGTTAGCATTTTTGGTCCATGGAAAAAAACAAACAACTAGTACCGTGATACCTTAGAAGACCCTAGAGGGGGCCATCTTCATTCGCCTTTTAGCTATTCTCCTAACATATAATGATCGGATAACCTATTTGAAGAAGAAATCAATTTTTGGAGTAAAATATGTTTCTTTGATAATACTCATAATACGTCCACGCCCTCCCAAGCCTCCAGGCATTTATATCCCTGGAAGAGCGAGCACTTCAGCTATGGTAAAAACTGACAATTGCTACTACATGGGGACAATCCTTTTATCAAAGGTGATACCACTCTTGTCTGACTTCCGTCTAGACAAACAGACGACCAATAAGCACTTTTAAGGCAAAAACAAGCCAAACAAAAAAAAAAAAAAAAAAAAAAACGTGACGAGGATGGGATTAGCGTGGTAGTTGAGGTACTGTACTCTTAACATGTTATCAATGGTGAAATATTATCGAAGGAACAGATTTTATACCAAAAATTGGTTTTACAATTTGTTATTATCAACTTTCTAAAGGGCTCCGAATATCATCTATATATACTTGGTACATCACCAAATATCATTTATCCGTACTTGGTACATCACCGAATATCATTGATCCGTAATTGGGACATCAAAATAGAAGAAAGGGAGAATACGAATGTAGCCATCAATCGTTACAACCTTCTTACGAGGCAATCACACACTCTTTTGTCTTTTCTGGAATGTCAGCACACACACACGCACACACACACATGAATGAAAAAGGCGGAAGGAAATTAGCTGATCACACAAATAACTTATCGTATCGTCTTGCATGTGACTTTTTGTGTCCTTTTGTATGTCCTTGCGTGAAAATAGATCGAATATATAGCTTCCAGTAATAAAGTATAGGCACTGTGACGTCGGCTGGGTGTGTTATTGCCGAAAAAGCTAACGTGAACCTAGCCTTTTGAAGGTTGGGCTAGAATATGAAACAAGTCACTCTTCAGACATTCTTCTAGCAACAATGTTTAGCATTCCTGAAGAAAACGATTATTTATAGACTGCCCCCCACACACACACCCTCACACACACACACACACTCACCACACACTCACACTCACACACACACACACACACTCACACACACACACACACATATATAATATCATGGTTTACTTATATGTTACACATTTTTATGTTTAACTTTGATCAAACTTTTGTATTTCATTAATTCACTTTCCATCGTTAAACACGTAGGTATTCCTTAAATATTATTCATGTGTTCAATCTGATTATAATCGAGCTCTCTGTCGCAGAGATCATACTTGCACCGAAAAAGTTCTTGTTTTGGTAACTTTAGAATTCCCCTGTCCACAATTATATAGCAGCCGATGGAATAAAGATTTACATTTCATCTTGGGGAGAGTTATCGTTCGTAATGATCTGTTCCAAATTAGGCTTTACACGTCAAAGTTATGAAAGCTGTAATTTGATTTGTGAATCAAAAGAGCAGTTCAACAGAACATGGCATCATATCTCACCCATCAGATTTAAGTGGAAATGAATTCAAAACAGAATTTGTCACACAAAGAATGGAACCGTTACTTTCTAGAAAGACTCTGCATTGCAGTGTGACCATGAGCATCTTTCCCGACTTTTTGGTGAACATTTGTGAAAATTTTGGACATAACATGGGGAGGGGGAGAATTTAATTGTATTGCTGCAAGTGCTGTCCGATTCACGTACACATTCTATAAAGTATCTAATTTCAAATCAACGTGCAAATCGAATAGAAACACTGCTGCACAAATATGACTATGACAGTAAATATCAAGTGTGATTTATATTCTGTCTCAAAAAGGGCATTGAAGAAAAAGAAATGCATTTACCCCACATGACAGGTTTGCATCGGTTGCCTTTCCCATCACACAAGGTTTATTTTTGAGCGGGTCCAGGGAACGAACCACCACTTCATCGTAATCGAAGTAAATGCCGCCGTAGTCTAGAATATACAAAGGAAACTATCCTGAAACGCACTGAAACGGATACAGAATATTTGAAACGTACAGAAACGGAGTCAGAAACGGATACATAATATTTGTCTGATAGTATCCAATTTGCTTATATAGTACCGTTCATTATTTATCAACTAGATGTAATACATACATTGAAACAGTCCAGGCAATACTATAGCGTAGCAGATTTTATACATGTTTAGGCATATATATATATATATATATATATATATATATATATATATATATATATATATATATATATATATATATACGGTCTGATAGTGTCCTATACAGCTCTATGCTATACAAGGAGTACATACATCAGTCTAGACCTCGTATAAAGCCTGTATAAAGGCTGCTTTGCCATGGCATGATCTGGTTTGTTTTCAGTGTATTACACAAGTCGTGTAAAGCTTGAATAGGCTGTTAAATTAAATACGTATATTATTGTTGCAACATCAGACCAAGTTCATTAATAAAATGCCAATAAATATTTGCCTTGGCATTGAACTTGTTTTAGGAACACGACCACGTATCGGTCCTTGTCTTGTTATAGATTCTTTCAGCTTGCCTTGGGCCAATGCAACCAGACTTGAAGGGTTTCTTCCATGATTTTAAAAAGTAGCAAAATAATTTCGATACGACTGCATTCATGAATAAGTGTTTATTCGGAATTACCCGCGGCGACACAAAGTAGTCACAGCACAAATGCAAAGCTGTACTCAATGGCTATTGAGAATAAAAACATTACCATGGCGGAATTCGAGACCATTTTGGTGGAAATGGAAAACCACCGGCAACTCCGAGCAAAGATACGGAACCGCGCTTGTGACCAAAAAACAGGTATTGGTTAGTAACCCTCGATACACATCACTGCGATTGTTTGGAAATTCCCGTAGCGACATTGATAGTATAAATGTTGGCGATTGCTGCGCTGAAAAAATTTCCGTCGAGACTTTTTATTTCTGTCTCCAGCTTGGATACTTTTTATTAATTGTTTTGATTTTTCTAAGTTTTGATTTAAAATATTGTGTGTACAGTAATGGAGGGAAAACACGGTAATGGACCCGGAATTAGAGTAATAGCAAATATGCATTATGCACGAACATTATAGAGATTATGGATGTTTATGAATAAAAAATAAAAAAAATGTTTTTTGTTCAATTTGTTTTGTTGTTGTTGTTGTTCCTCCATTGACACTAATATATATGATGACGCTGGTGTACAGTAATGGAACACCAAGATACAGAAAGGTATATACTATTCTATGGTAGCAAATAAAAAAGACGTATAGCCGTCAAGTTATGATATATCTCTCTCTGTGCCCCCCCCCCACCCCCCTCCTCTCTCTCTCACACACGCCTATGTTTACCTTCAGTATGATTAATATGAGACAGGTGTAAATGTGAAGCTTTTCATATTGCAGGTGATTTGGAATATCATACTTCTCTACATGCTGGTATTCTTACGAGTGTTTATGCAACAACAAGAATTCTAATGCAGGCAAATAATTTGTGAAATGAAAACATGTCCTAGGGTGGAAAACACCCTAATAAATTTTTTAGATTTTTTCAGCCGGGATAGAATTAAAGAAGAGAAGAAAATGAATTAAAGAAAATCTTCGACTGTGAAACTGAGCTCATAAATATGCATTAGACGGTTATTAAATACATTCAATTTTAATAGCTTTTACGATCTGAAATCTTTTTCCTCTAAGGGCTAGATGGTATACGCGAAGATGTCTCTCTCAAACTATCTACCGAATCGAACCTTGGCCTTCTCAGTGATACGTTCGTTAACTGCAATTCACTTACTGACCGCCGATCTATCACATGATGTCATGTCGACCAAGCTATCGAGATTTTGTGTGCAAATCAAATTAAATCCTCAAAATAAATTAGATCTAATCATTTAAGATCCATAGCGAAATGTAGATCCGTTAAAAAGGTTAAAAAATGTAGATCAGTTAAAAAGGTTAAAAAATGTAGATCAGTTAAAAAGGTAAAAAAATGTAGATCAGTTAAAAAGGTATAGTCAAACCTGTCTGCAAAGACTACTCTGAGGACAATCTGGAAGTGGTCTTGATAAGCAGGTCGTCTTTATATAAATGTTTTGATTTATGTGTATTTTGGACCTATGGACCTTTATCCTTATACGCAGATGGTCCTTATAAAATGTTTACTTTAAAGATTATCTGTTTTATTTATTTATTTTGTTCACGTTACTTCTTATATAAGTTATTGTATCATGAAAAGCTAAATGTTGCATTTCTTTCCGATGAATATTATTCTAGGTTATGTTCAAATTCAGTTTTAAATAAGAACTTTATTTCGGTGCAGCTGGTAATTGCATATTTTGATCAAAACTTGATGCTGCACAGAAAAAGGTAAAATTTTAATAAAAGCTATGTAGCGAAATTTTAAAATGAACTCTAGTTATTATGTTTACATAAATATAAAATATTACTTAACTTAACCGAACAGGGTCGTCACATTAAACGCCATGCTTGGTAAAAATTTGTCTTCTCAAGTTACACCACGACCTATAGTTTACACCTAAATTATTTCAGTCAACCTTGCATAGATCAATACGGGTTCTGAAATATTTATGAACACATATTAAACACTATCTACAATATTAAAATACGAACTTATGATGTCCAAAAACGTAACTTCACGCTTATTTTTAAAAAGTATATGATACCCCAAAAATAGTACATATCTTTGAGGTGCTGATTTTGTAGACTTTATTGTAATTTCTGGGCAAGTATTAGGGAAAGGAAATTGCTTGGTTTAGAACTTAAGTTCCTTTGACATTAATCTGAGTTAAAAGTGCAAAAACAAAAATCCTGATATGTTTTCAGTGCGTCTTAAAATGAAATCAAACATGCTTTGTCGAAGGATATATTTCAATAGCACTAATTTTTCATCCTCTCTACTCAGTTGTATAAATTGTAGCTTTCTGACGTAACAGCATCAAAAGGTCTTGGATGACATAAATACCGATCAACGATGAGAGGTCATATCATGTGACTTATTTAAAAATCAACTTTGAGAGGTTGTATGCAGCAGAGTATGTCGGCATTTTTCCTCCTAAAACTAACTTGCAAACGGCATCAACTTCCTACATCAGCGGTCGCGCGCTGCTGTCAGTCTCCCGCCTCTGACGCCACACATGCTCGGTTTCCGAAAATTTACGGATATTATGAATACGAAGTGGGCACGCTTTTTTGACCCTTTTTGTAGAAAACGACTGGGTGTTTGAAGATCGGACTGCAAAGTAAAACATGCATCTGGACATTTTAAATACTATAGTAAATATGAAAAAATAAAAATCTTGGAAGAAATCCTTTAAGCCAATATGTCTAACTACGGACTTATAACAAGGCCAGTACCAAAACACACATTTGTTAAAATATTATATAATTATTATATATCAAGTTTTAAGTTAAAGGGTGCCTGTTGATAAGAACCAGAATGTGTCTTTCCTTTTACGGTCCAATACATACAGATTGTACCATAATAGGATTAGCCAATATAAAGTGTTTCATAACTTATCGCGTGTATATAATATAATTGGCTATGATGATGCTCAAAGAAAATGAGATAAACTTTACTGACAGGATTCAATAAGTCGTGTTGAACACATGCCTAAATGTGAAGAAATTAGCGTCTGGAACACTGTATACTTAACTATAAAGTAATTAGGGTCTGGAACACTGTACACTTAACTATAAAGTAATTAGCGTCTGGAACACTGTACACTTAACTATAAAGATATTAGCTTCTGGAACACTGGATACCTAACGATGAAGTAATTAGCACGTAGAACAATGTACACTTAACTATAATGTAATTAGCGTCTGGAACACTGTACACTTAACTATAAATATATTAGCTTCTGGCACACTGGATACCTAACGATGAAGTAATTAGCACGTAGAACAATGTACACTTAACTATAAAGTAATTAGCGTATAGAACACTGTTACGTCTGGAAAACTGTATACTTAACTATAAAGTCATTAGCGTCTGGAACACTGGATAACTAGCGATGAAGTAATTAGCAATTTGAACAATTCTTATGACTTTCTGATGTTGAAATGCCGAGTAAATGTTTTAAAACATACATTCTTCGTTTTTCTTTTGTTTTGATTTCAAATTTACCTTAAATAAGGTTGACAGCACTTTAATGAGTGCAACCCTTTCTGATTACCTTTTTCTTTTTTTTTTCTTTTTTTTTTGCTGTCAATTAATTTGTTAAGCTTGATGTACATACATTGGAACATAAGGGGTGAGTAGACATAAAATGACATTCACATTCAAGTTCAATATGTTAAAATTTGAACGATCACGTCATATAATTATCTTCCAGTTCAAATAATACATCATATTTATTGAAAAAGAAAAATTACCCTTTATAGCTTCCACTCTTGCAATGTCTGCCCCATGCTCTTTGAATCCGAGTTCTTTTCCGCCCATAGAAGTCGGCATGTCCCTTACGACGTGTATAACATTGGAATAAATATGCAAGAAATAGTTCCAATACCTTCCAAAGGGTAGATTTGGGCCATGGATTAAAATTAGGCAAGGCTTTTGGAATCGTACTGCACTTATTAAACTCATTAGTGTGTAAATATTCAAGGCTTTGTAGCCATACAAAACGTAATGAAACACATTTGGAATAGATTTGCCATCATCGCAGCATTTATTAATTATTCGATGTAGGCAATGTTTTCCGTATGAGATATGGAAAACATCCGACGTATTCGTGGGTTCTGTGACAACAAGTCTTTCACGACCTTCGGTGCAGTCAAGGTCAAGACGTAGACGCTTTTTCTGAGGTATGTCTAAACACATTTCCTGACACTGAACTTTGTGTTGATACGCCCAGTTGGATTCGTCGCTGGCTTTGTCTGGAGTAATCAATTGTCTGATAGGAATAATTGTGCAGTTTTCATTCTTTGAAACTGGCACCAGACCTAAAAATAAAAAAGTTGGATGTCAACTTAGTTTACACATTTTCTTGCAATTTCGTATTTCATGCTGTCTGAGAAGAACGCTACGCTATCAGAGAAGAACGCTTTATCTTCTTGGTTTTTTGTTTTCCTTGTTTGTTTTGTTAGTAGCTTTCAAGCGCTCATTGGAATATTCAAACGAGTATACAATTTGATGAATCACTATGAATGTTCCTCATACCATGCATTATACAATTTATTGCTCGCTCCTCAGCTTTGTTCGCTCGTTTGCGTGTCAGACTTTTGTCGAAAATAAGGAAATAGGGGGATGGACCTGTAAACTAATTGAATAATAGAGATCAGTATTTAACCAACTGGGCAAGAGAGCGAGAATAAGGGTTCAGGATTTGTACTCACTAGTTTATTTATTTATTCGCTTGTTTGCTTCTTTATTTATTTAATTTTCATAGTATTTTCGTATATCAAAATTTCTATTTACATACGATTATCTGTCGGACTGCTGTCTCGGATATTCTCAATTCTCCTATTTGCTCCTTCTAATACACAGTCCCGTCCATTATCTGTGACAACAGATCGTATATTTGTTACTTCTCTGGTCTTTTGTTGGGATTCCTTCCTACCTGATATAATAATAATAATAATAATAATAATAATAATAATAATAATAATAATAATGATAATAATAATAACGAGAATAAAAGATGATGGTATTTTCCCACGTGATGAACTTGACCTTTATGTATAGATTTCACATTGGTGTGTGACAAAACATTCAGCCATGATGTATAATTGTGTAAAGTTTCATCAAAATGTATTCGGAGGCTCAAAAGTTTAGAAAAAGGATTACATAGACACCGGTCACAAAGTCAAATTCCCCCAATGTAATGTTCATGACCTTTGAGCTGGGGAGCTGATTATTGTATGTAACGCAGGTGTCTAGGCATCATATATATTCAGTTGAAGTTTCATCAGAAGTTTCTACCAGTTTCAAAAGAACCGGACTACACAAGGAAACTTGTCACAGAATCAGGTCACAAAGCTTTAGTGTTTTTCCTTGTTGTTACCATGATCTTTAAGCAAGCTCGTTACTACGTTAGACAACGATATTCTACTCATGATGTACATTTTGGTAAGATCTCATTAAATATCTCCAATAATTCACAAGTTACAGACATTACAAAGAAACAGATCATCTGCAAATAGGTCACAATTTCACTTCCTATGACCTTGAACTTTAAGCTAGGTAATGCCTATTATATGCAACACATTGCAACATCATGATGTATATCTTGCATAAATTTCGTCAAACATATCTCCAGTATTTCAAACTTTAACGACTTGAGACGGAAACGAGTCAGAGGGTTACATTTATCATGATAATGACCTTGACCGCTGAGGAATGGACATCACAGTGGTACGCGATATATCATCTAATCATGGTGTATATCTGCGTAAAGTTTAATCAAACTCTCTTGGAAGTCAGACAGGCAGTCGGATAAGCAAATATTAAGGGACGGACTGTGGAACAGGTGAATAGCGGAAAATGCCTTACAATAATTCGTCACTTCATGACAACGTATAAGGCAAATATTAACGGGCTGACTGAGGAACTGGCGGATGGCGGACAATTCCTTACCATAATACTTCCTTCATGACAAGCGTATAAAGCAAATGTTAACGGGTTGACTGAGTAACTGGTAGATGCCGGACAATGCCTTGCCATAATACGTCCCTACATGACAAGCGTACAAAACATGAAATGTTTCAAATGCTATACATTTACAATAGCAGACCGCAGCCTAACAAAACTTGTTAATACTAGAAATGGCGTATAAACAAAGATGTACAAAGAGACACGGTGGCTCAAAGGTTAAGGTGTTAGACTTGTGGTCAGAAGGACGCGGGTTTAATTCCCATAGTCAGATCAGCCCGTGGTGTATTCTTAGGCAAGAGACTTTCCTTTACTTTCCACGACACAATATAGCCTTACAGCTGTTGCTTTGTAGTAAAATATATATATAAAAAAAAAACAAATTAAAATAAGTACGTACGATTTCTGGTTAATTGGTTTTTATTTGTGCAGTTTAACTGTATTAGTTAAAGTCTAACCAGGTCGTTTTTTACAAATTAAAAATGCACATTTGTCATGTGCAAGTTATTGCCTGACCAAATAATGCAAAACATAAACATATGCACAACAAATGACCTTTTGCCAAAATACCACATACAATTATCAAGTAAAAAGTAAATGATTCGTGTTAATTATCGAATTACATTGACCGTGGTTTGACCAGTATCAGGTCTCCATTGGCAGGACGAAAATATATGGCCATTTTACTGGGAAAAGAATCGGCTTTAAAGAGGCTGGTTTATGGAAGTTTGAATGCTTATCTTTGTTTGGCGGGTACAAAATCGTGATATTACATGGAAATGGATAGAGCCCATCAAGCAATGACTTCATATACGTAATTTCTGTCTCTACGAGCAATAAAACCACAGACATGAAACACAATTCAGATGACAATGACACTCATTGTATTTACATCATAAAAAAGCTGAACAGCATCTTTACATAGCCCAACAAAAAGGCTTATAAATAATCAAATTATATTCCAACACCGATCAGTTATCATCCATATATTGTGTACAATAAGTCATATTTGCTATTGCTTCCTCGTTTCAAATTTTATAAAAGATTAATAATGGTCTTTGCTTTCACGCTCCAGATCTTAAACATTCCTTGAAGAGAAATTGTGTTGTACGATACATATTTAAGGTAAATAAAGTAAACTATTTGCCTTGATTAAATTATAATTCAAGCTATACCGATATCTTCATGGCACACATTTGACTGGCTTGACTTGAAAGTATGAATAAAGCTATACCGATATCTTCATGGCACACATTTGACTGGCCTGACTTGAAAGTATTAATAAAGCTATACCGATATCTTCATGGCACACATTTGACTGGCTTGACTTGAAAGTATGAATAAAGCTATACCGATATCTTCATAGCACACATTTGACTGGCTTGACTTGAAAGTATTAATAAAGCTATACCGATATCTTCATGGCACACATTTGACTGGCTTGACTTGAAAGTATGAATAAAGCTATACGATATCTTCATGGCACACATTTGGCTGGCTTGACTTGAAATTTTGATTCAAACTAAACCGATGGCCTACGTTCGACTGACTTGACTGGAACGTATGAATAAAACTATTCCGATATCTTCATGACCTACATTCGACTGACTTGACTTGAAAGTATGAATAAAGCTATTCCGATATCTTCATGACCTACATTCGACTGACTTGACTTGAAAGTATGAATAAAGCTATTCCGATATCTTCATGACCTACAATCGACTGACTTGACTTGAAAGTATGAATAAAGCTATTCCGATATCTTCACGGACTACATTCGACTGACTTGACTTGAAAGAATGAATAAAGCTATTCTGATATCTTCACGGCCTACATTCGACTGGCTTGACTTAAAATTATGAATAAAGCTATTCAGGATTCGTAAACACAATCAATTAAAAGCAAGAAGAATATTTCGTCAAATATATGTTTGCCTGTTATAGCCTTGAAACTCATAATTCTAAACGCTAAATGTTTCATCCAAAACCGATATTATTATTATTATTATTAATAATATTAATATTAATATTATTATTGCATTCATGATAATTGTCAGTGTAATTACAAGTACTACCTCTCGTTCAAGTTATACTTGGTTTCTTATCTTCAAATTCATTTATGACTTATGTTATATCTCCGTTGACATATGTTTATACAGACTAAAACTAGACTTGTGATACTAGTAAAAGTAATTTGTTTCGCTACGGGATTGAATAGATGTAATCCATATCTAACTGTATGCTAATTACGTTTTAGCAATAGCTGATTCAACGACATATGACTTTTCTCTTAATCAGATGTCTAAATACTTTCCTTTTATATCAAAGCGTGAACATTTGACATTCGTATCAAGAGAGATTAATGGAAATCATAAATATAGCGTATTCTGAATCAGTTTTGGAAGCAGGAGGTAAGAGCAGTTTATCAAACCCATCAGCTTATCAGCTTTAACGAAAAAGAATTATATATATATATATATATATATATATATATATATATATATATATATATATATATATATATATATATATATATATATATATAGAGAGAGAGAGAGAGAGAGAGAGAGAGAGAGAGTTACAAATATACACCAAACAGCGGAAAGTGTTATCTCTGGATCCTACAGGAGAATGGTTTTTAACATTAGCAGAATTTTTAAATACTAATAAATAATATTATCATACAGGGTAGAGAATTTTTATTCGTTCTCTATGGAGATTTGAACCTGGGTTACGGCACCCATCGACTTGCCTGTAAGCACCAACCCCTACACCATCTCGACCATGCACACATCGCCAAAAATGATGCTAGAAAGTCGGTTGAATAGGTATGCGTGCGTAGCAGACATACCCGCATGTCGAGCCAGTAATTACTTCTCATCTTAGTACACAGTCCTTCTGGATTCCTACTACATAAATCAAGGTATATAGAAGTTATTATAGAGAATTAAAAATATACACCAATCTGAACGGAAAGTGCTATCCCTGGATAATACAGGAGAATGCTTGATGACATTAGCCGAATTTGTAAATACGAATAAATAATATTAACATACAGGTTAGAGATGGTATTGGGGTTGGTACTTACTGATACTGTTCACGTTTCAAGTGTATTGGGTAAACAATAATATATATATATATATATATATATATATATATATATATATATATATATATATATATATAGAGAGAGAGAGAGAGAGAGAGAGAGAGAGAGAGAGAGAGAGAGAGAGAGAGCTTTTGGTGTAGTACGTCTCGTGTGAATATTCCATCTCAACCTTTCAAAAACGACCAGTCATCAACATAACTGTACATATCCTTTAATAAGTGCAATGCACATACTGATTACGATAATAGAGTGGCCATAAACCGTTATTAGCAGGAAGCAATGTTGGTGTGTAATCCGTCACAAGAAGTACTCGAACTGTTTTCCCACTCTCCGTTTGATTTATTTCTTCTGCTGTCATGTTGAAGATAATGCTATTTGCCCAGACGGCATGAAGACAATAAAAATTCCATCATCAGTTTGAGCCAATGATTGAGTAACCACTTTCATTCTCTGAGGCTCCATTGTATCTCGACCTCCCCACCACTACAAAAGCATACAAACGTAACTGGCTACAACTCAAAAGCCTCTTAACAAATATAACTAGCTACAACTCAAAAGCCCCTTAAACGCAGGTCAGACAACAGGGCATCAACTTATGTATGACAGTCATATGTACAAAGCAAAAGTGAAACGAATACACCCATCTCTAAAAATTATATCACGAAATTGTATACCCAAACTAGCTATTTTAACTTAAAATGGGCCGATAAGATCTTGTAGTAAATAATACATTATTAAGGAAAATGAAACTAAGAATAAATACTTGCAAGTTTCTTGTGTGTCAGATACTCCAGGAAGCTGAAATGGGGGGGGGGGGGGGGGGGGGGGGGGCTTTGAAATGTGCAATTGAAAAACTTGTGATAACATTTGTTATTGCAACCTATTGAATATAACATTGAGTCCACACTCTACGTGGCCATTTCATGGATTTCCCTCTACAAGGGTGCATTCAGCAAGTATGGAAAACATACTAACAAGTAAAATGTTGCATCTTGCTTCAGAGCAAATCAACAAACCATTGTTTGCATAACCTACACTTTTGTCTTGAATGATTTAAAACGTTTAAAAAAAATCGGAGATAGATAGATAGATACATAGATAGATACATACATAGATAGATGCATACATATACCTTGCGACATCTTACGTAAAACGATTGTTATTTACAATTTACCTACAGTGTTAAGTTGTGTCAATGTTTTGAAAATTAACACAACTTTCAGAGTGAACACGTAGTGCTTAAACACGGTCAAAAACTCACGATGAGATTTCATGCTTCCTACAGGACAATTCTTCTCTGCCAAACCAAAAGTTGCTAAGGGCATCTCAGAAGAAAAATATTAAAAAACAGATGCACTATGTACACCTGCCGAATTGCTCGGCGCGCATAAATTAATATATATATATATATATATATATATATATATATATATATAATATATTTATATATATATATATATATATATATATATATATATATATATATATATATGCTTCATCGGTGCTTCATCGGTGCAGCGCCGTGCGGCGTTCTCGATTGAATCCGCTGGACAGCATTGGACGATACTGAACCTAACGGTTCAACAGCCAGGGGTACACGGCAATTGCCCATCAATAACTGTCATCGTTTTCTTTTTTTGTCTATAACTGGTCAGTTACAATAAAAATAAAACAACTAAAACAAGGTCCTAACGGCATGCGAAACTTGAGGCTCAAATTAGAACGTAAGCCACTGGCCTCCCTTAGCAACGGCGTTCCTCCTACGCTCAATTAACTAAGCATGGATAGAATCCACCACCGCCTTCATGCCCCCCCCCCCCCCCCGCATTGCCAAAGTTATCATGTCCGTTTCTATTGGACACGTGGCATGCCACCGTTGCTGCACAAGCTTATCCCTTTTAGCCATTATGGAATATACCGACATTCCTGTTTCGTCAGCCTCGCCATCACCATGATATCACAAATTTCAATCGGCGCTTCTGATTGGGGTTCATGCGCTGAACACAAACGTAGCATGTCGCACAATACTCTTGAATATCAAACTTCCTCAAAGACCAGTAGTAACATTGACTTATCTTACTTACGGTTTTGTCGACACCTAAATATCACCGGCGGATAAGTCATGTAACTGATTTAACATTTCACGAAGCCAGATTTACGGTACATCAATAAAACTTGTATCTGGCTTGCCAGAACGATCAAGTCATACTCTTACAAGAATTTTAAATAACTTGTACGTTCCCCATAAGCACCTGGTTTCAAAACTGTCTTCAGGTAATTCTTCCCAAGAGGGGCGCTGCCCAACCTCAACCCATCCAATCACTCTGAACAAATTTGTGTCTTGTTTTGGCAGGCTCCAAAATGAAAGTCACTTTCAAGCCGTGTGGTAGAGAACTTCATAGTGCATCAGCTACGGTACTTGCTACCCTTGCAAAGCGAGCGGCTTCAATCATCGGCATTGGCATAGCGAATTACAATGAGGTGTTCTATCATGAAGACATATAACGGTAGATATTTCAACCAACGGGTCAACTGTCGCTCAGGTTTTTAGAAGTTTATGAGCCAACGCAGGCTATTGTGACCGCTGCGCACTTTGAATTTTCTGCCGTAAAGCTATGTCTTGAAATACCGAATAAAGTGTGCGAAGGCCAACATCTCATTACGCGTGACCCTTTACCTTCGTACAGTGCTGTACAGGCACTGACTACTGTAAACTACCACCCTTTATTGTTTGTCAATTTCCTGGATAAGAACTGCTCCTATTGCTTCAACATTCGCATCTGCATGTATGAAGAGATGATTCAAGTCAGCTAACACTAGCGGTGGGACAAGCGCTTTACGTAACACTTCGAATGCCGTCTGATGTTTATCTGTCTAGCTGAAAACGGTATTCTTTTCTGAATCTGATGCAAGGGACCCTCAAGTTCAGCAAAGTGAACTACGAACCGTTGATAATAACTACAAAACCAAGGAATCGTCGTACAGCAATAACTGACTTTGTGATGGGCCATTTCTTTATTACATCTCACTTTTCAAATTCGATGGCAACTCCTACAGCTAATATGGTGTGACCAAGATACTGTACCTCTCGTGCATAGAACGTGCATGCCATGGGATTCAACTTCAGACAAACTCTTAAAAGATACGTGAACTTCAAGGTTTCCAACGGCTACACATTGACTCGGTTTGAACTCGATTTCTCGCCTGACAGGCACGTTCCGAGTTGAAAGTTTCACAACCAACTCGAGTTCAAACTGATTTTCTTCACATGGATTTTAACAATAAGACAAAGAATGAAATTTATTCTAAGTAAAAACCCTCATCTGTATCTCTCAAAAGTAATCAATTTATTGGCCGCAATGTGTGGCATCAGTGTCTCACCTGTCAGATGTCAAATTTTGGAATTTCTCAGATTTTCTCCCGTTAGCCCTTTGCTTGCTGACAATTAATCTGTGCAATATACAATCATCGGCAGGGTCCGATGCGTCAATAACATTTCCAAAATGATTTTTAAAAATTCAACTTGTGTACTGTATTGTGTCGTGTCTAGTGTCAAACAGGTAGAAATACACAACTACATTTAGTATGTATCGGTTGAACGGTTAGCACTCGTATTTTACCATTTCGTCATGGCCAAAGAAGAATTGTACAATTTTCGTGGAAAAAGAAAAAGTTATTTTCGGAATAATTTTGTCTTTAGAAAAACTAATGGAAAAACACAAATAGACAAAACTATTTGCCGACACTGTAAAATTGAATATCGGTGTTCTGGAAACATCACTTTATTGAGAGTTCATCTCTCCAAGACATACGCCGTTTAAACTAATACGCCGAAAACTGGAACTGCGATCGGAAATCAGCCAACATTAGCGCAGGTTCTAAACAAGTCACAAACAGTGACATTTAATTTGAATTTGGAGAGAGCTTCTCAGCTGAATCAAGCCGTGTTTTACTCTTTAGTGAAGGACTTGCCCCCATTGTCAACTGTAGAGCATAATGCATTGACACAAGCTTAATACGATGATGCATTCACATAAGCTTATTATGTTATACGCATTTGAACCCAGGTATAAACTTCCATCAGACACTTGGTTCAATGAGCCTATGCTTCCCCAAGATTATACTATGGTTAGAACTGAAGATGAACAGGACCTTAAGGATCAAATGGGTGTTGGCATAAAAGCAGACTTTAGACTTCACTCCAAAACCGGGATTATATTTGACAGTGACCGTCCATTACATTATCATGGAATGGGAGATGAAGTTCGAAAACTTACTGACCCGAGACGTTAATGATTCCAGGTCCAACTCTGAGTCTGAACAGCAGAACTATTTTCATACTGGTGAAAATATCCCTACAGCCTTAAAGGATATATCTGCTGAGTGGAATCTTCCAGAATTTGCCTGCATGACCTTTGACAATGCATAAAATTTCGTCAAAGCTCTGTAACTTATGTCCTGGAGGTGACTGGGGTGCCTTGCTCATACAATCAACCTAGCAGTATAAGCAACATTGGGTACAAATGCCAAAGCTGCACCAATACCGTAGTTCCGTACTTTACTAGCCAACGTTCATGCAGTTGTAAAGTACTTTCGAGAAAACCACAAGTCTCCCATGTCATAGAAAAAGTAGCAACGCTCTCTGAATATGGCTAAGCTCAAGTTAATGTTTGATTGTGAAACCAGGTGGAATTCAACATGTGATATACTGGAGAGATATATTCATCAAGAACATGCAGTCGAAGCAGCTATACTTGACCCTCGTTGAAAGATGGTGGTAAGACCACGGGTTTATGATGAGAAAGATGGCAAGGCAGTACAGCATATTCTTTGAGTTCCGAAAGACTTCAAATACAACATGTTGCCCTCATTTGGACTGGTGATACCTCTTCTCGCAAAACTGAGGATCAAGCTCGTTGTCCTTGCGAGAGATGCGCTCATGACAAAAAATAAAATCAAAGAGAAAATAAACGCAAACTTGGAAGCAAAGCTACAAGGAGGATGAAGTTCACAAGGTGCTGCTGCCTGGCACCCTGCTTCAATGTCGATTCAAGAGCATCTTGTTTGACAAGAAGAAATACAGACAACTTTGCAGTTTGTAGAAACGATTATTGTCGACAAATCGCAGCATCTTCGTAAAATGATGCAGGAGAAGAACCAAGACCAGCCTGCTGAAGCTGGAATACCTGGCGCATCTCCCCTCTAGATGACGTTCTACAGTCGCCTCAGCTACTTGCAATGCCACAGAGTCCAGAGTCTGATGTTGGAAGTTCCAGTCAACAGAAATTGAGGAAGTTCCAATCCCGAAATTTGCGGATCTAGAGTGTGATTCGCTATCTGACATAGTAATCTTTTATGTAGAGGGCAACAAATGTGCAGCAGAGTCTGCAAAGACTGAGCCGGACAGATACATTAGTCAAGAGGGCTCCTTCATTGATTCCAGTTGTGCACGTGTAGAACTATACAAATGCGATGTCCTGAACTGGTGGAAAGATAACTCCTTGCTATACCCAACGTTCGCTTTTTGGGCACGAAAGTTTCCATGTATGCAATGCACGTCTATTGCGAGTGAAAAAAACTTTAGTACAAAACGTTGAAGTTAGCTTCATCCTAACAATTTAATAATGTGAATAAATCTCTTTTTTCTTAACATAAACTGGATTGAAGACATATTTTATTGAGATGTTAATGAGTGAAGCGAATTCTTTCCTTGCATAACACATAAGTTGTCTCCGTTGGCTGTATTGCATGTACAACAGCTGAAGCATGCCCCTTTTTGGTAAAATGTAAAACACCTGCTATGGAGACATTCGGTAGCCTCGTTTTGGTTTGCACAGGCTAAATTGAGTTCCCGCTAAATGGAGAACATGGTCTCTCTCTCTCTCTCTCTCTCTCTCTCTCTCTCTCTCTCTCTCTCTCTCTCTCTCTCTAAAATGGCAAAACCAAACGTGAAAATAATCTACTTGTATTAGTATCCAGGGACCACAGGAGAGTTTAAGTCATTTTGTCTTATCCTTAAACAGCTCGTTATTCGTTTGTACAGGCTGCCGAGGCTTTGCTACAAACGTATTTTCCGTGTAAGGCCTAATTAAACAACGACAATGTACAGCTGTATATGTTATTGTTAATATCTTGGTAGATCAAGGTTAATAATTTTTGTTAGAAACTATTTGCTGAATGAACATTGCAGATCTTGATCTGCATATCAGTCATGAAGTCTTGGGCCAAGCTGTTTGCATTTGAGCTCTTCACACACTGGAAATTGGGAAATGTAGTAGTCTACTAACCTCACAGGCCGTCTCGACAATTGCACATTTTAATACATCTTTCTCATGGTAAATAAATAAATGATTTAACAAGCTCACATTGGTAAGAAAAGGAATTTAAAAGAAAAACACAATTCATTTTTGAACTGTTTTATTTAAATCAGTTTTAAACTCATCTCATTACGTTTGCTAGATATTTTACCTATTGACATGACACCGGTACTCCTTCATTCATAAAGGAATGTTTAACGGTGTATAACAGCACTGAAGGATTCAATTCTCTTTTGTTAGAAAGTGCCCAAATATTGGGCAATATAGTTCCTTGTGCATTTGACTTGCTGTATATATGTCTGCAGTCTGTCTGGAGGAAACGAAGGGACACCAGACAAATAGGGACAGACAGCATGCAAGCTGTTGGAAGGGAGGGGATTGTTGTTAGTTTTAACGGCACTTTTAACACTTTATTGGATATAATGATACCAAGGAAATCGGAGTAAAGTGCCTTTCCCAAGGTCATACCAAGGCAGGCGACTCGCTTGGCCGGGGCTGGTATCGAACCAGCGACCCTTGGATTACGAGTCCGATGCTGTACAAACTGAGCTATCGAGGCTCTCTACGAGGGGGTTTGGGGACGGGAAGGTAGCGTGGACACTCAGCGATACAGTATCTGTGCTCCTGTAGTCAGAATTGAAATGTTAGGCTTTTCAACACTAGCGTCATCTTGTTTTTGGACCAGAACGTCCTGATCCGTATTATTTTACTTTCATAAAATGGAAATATTTTAATTATCGTTATAATGAGTCATATATTTCGTGAGAATTAAAATATTGGACTCTCTTGAGTTCTTGAAACCCCAAACTTTACTATCCGAAATTAAAAGGCAATTGTTGTTTGACATGCTCATATATGCCCCAATGGAATTGTAAACCTTTTCTTCGTAATAGTCCTATGTTTGCTCTAATGTTCTTTCTATATTTATAACATTAAAATAATTAAAAATATTATTCGAATATTAGTCAAGTCTTCAAACAAGTTGAAGAAGCACAGAGAAAAGTTATCTGTGGTTCTTCAACTTGCTTCAAAATTGACGTGTTTTCTTTGATTGCAATTATTTTTTTTCAAATTGAAACCTGACTCCAATCAGTACATGTATTATAGTATTTCTTCATCCGAACTTATGCATGGTACATGATCAGGCAAACTATTTTGCGTTTCTCACCGTATTATACACTTACATAATGTTGTAAAGGTATTACTTGAGCTGTTTACTTCAATAATTTCAACACAATCATTGACATTAATTAAATATAACTGAGTGTTCTGTCAAAACCATCGTGCGTATACCAGTAGAGATCGATTTAATCGCCGCACTGAATGAGGCCGTCGTAGCAGAGGGAGACGGCAGCGTCTCCACGTCACGAAAAACCCACCTATATAGCCAGGTAAAATAATTCTCGCTTTAGCAACTTTATTCATGCCTGGATAGAAAGTCCTTCGAAACAAGTCACTTATACACTTATAAGACGATCTCTCTCTCTCTCTCTCTCTCTCTCTCTCTCTCTCTGTATGTCTGTCTCTCTCAATCTGTATGTCTGTCTCTCGCTCCTAGATATACGGAGAAAAAATACACGTTTATAGGGCATGGTGGTCTCATGGTGTAATGGTTACAACTCTGGACTTTCAATCCAGCGATCCGAGTTCAAATCTCGATTCGACTTTTGGCATATGTAGAATTTCAAGCATCATGGTTGCTTCCAACCAGATTAAGACCTAGTTTAGACAATTATACATACGCATGCATACATACAGATGAACACATGGTTTAGATTACTTAAAACAAATATGTAAGTCAGGACTGAAGAATATTGAAATGTTTCGTACTGCAACTATTGCTTTTTCAAGTATATTCCGAATTAGGTTTAAAACTCTCTCTCTCTCTCTCTCTCTCTCTCTCTCTCTCTCTCTCTCTCTCTCTCTCTCTCTTATACACCCATACACAATATTGAGACAGCCATATATTTACATGCCTCGCAATACCATATTAATATATTATTCTGAAAAATTAGGCCATAGTAAAATGTGCGGTTAAAAGAAAGGAAACATTCCTGATTCCGATGACTAGTTCGTATCTTCACAAAGTTTACATTTCTGCCAGCTGTAAGAATGAATGAATGAGTTAATTAATGGACAAATGGACTAATGCACGTGGATAACTGAATGAATGAATGAGTTGATTTATGTATGCCTGCGTAAAGGTCGATAATTAGTTAGGGTAAGTAAGTTTCCAGGTATGGGATATGTTAAATGCTAAAAATCTCCTTTCATCTCTCAGAATAAATGTAAGTAAGTTCACTGTGGGTTAGTGAAAAAGCATGTTGCATATTGCAACCTTTTCATTTTTGGCTATTTGGAGAATTTGACTTGGAATAATGGTGCCATTCAAACACTATTGAATTTTGCTAATTTCATCATGTTCAGATTTCGCTTTCTCAAGCTTTTAGAGATATTTGAAGCTGCCTGCAATCTACCGAATCATGCACAAGTACACAGCGATCTTAATTGAAAGGAAATTAAAGCCTTCTCGATAACATAAATCATTGATGTAAACCAGAAATTAACATGTATCTTCTCAAGTAAGTTGAAAATGTGGAAATGACCTCTAGCACCCAATAATAACACAGTTAGCTTGAAAAGTGATAGCACAACTCAAAACAAATATTGAACTTACAACTGAAATTATCGGACTTCCTGACATAGATTTATGACCCCTCTGATTAGAATCTCTAAAAGTGACTTCAGGCAATTTGTACGCACCTGATAACAGATGGGTCACAGGTCAGACGCGTGGCCTTCTGGGATGTAAAATATTGGATGAATCTGGACTGTAGAGGTGACAGTTTGTTAAGTGTTATGTACATATTTATATCACATACAAACTGTGGTTTAATATCAGATATTGTCATGCGTTGCATATCTTAATATGACTCTATTATGATAGATTTAGCTTTTTTATTTTTCTTACCAAAATTAGCTGTCCTCCCTTATCATCTGCAGACTTTGTTCGTCAAAAAACAATTAGGATAGATAGATAGATAGATAGATAGATAGATAGATAGATAGATAGATAATCTATCGATTCTGTAATGAAGAGAGAAACGATGTAGAAATTTGGAGAGCATATCACTTACTCTCTCTCTCTCTCTCCAACGAAATGAGATACGGATTACTCTCTAAATATATCTAATTGATCACTATCTTCGCTTTGTTTGCCTGACTATGCGTCAAAGACGGAAACTAGGGTTGAAAAAACAAACTTTGAGACCAAACGTTTTCTGTCTTTAAACAACAAGGTGTCAGATTACCTAACTGAATGGCTAATAGCCAGGCAAATAAAACTTCATTTGTACTAAAACGTCATTGTCTTGCAAACATGAGAACAAGGAACGAAATATTAAGAGCAAATGACACAGCTCTCACCATTCTCGCCCCTTTCAGCAGTTCAACATGTTCTCAATCATTTTATCATTTTCAGTTGACTCTTAGTCACGCCCACACTCTATCAAGGAGTAACTTCCCGACCAGGCCTTTGGAAGCATACATGTAATATAGATAGATAGATAGATAGATAGATAGATAGATAGATAGATAGATAGATAGATAGATAGATAGATAGATAGATATATAGATAGATAGGAGAGGAGATATGAGAAGGAATAAATGAAGGTAGGTAGAGAAAAAGATAGACGAGGCGACTCCTCATGTTTGAGAGAAATAAGATATAAACCTTCTTTCCCTCTCTCTCTCTCTCTCTCTCTCTCTCTCTCTCTCTCTCTCTCTCTCAGTATGTATTTGGACCTACTCTGAGTGAGAAGAGTATGAGGGAGAGAGATGGAGATGAGGAGCGGGGAAATTTAATACATACATGATATATTGAATCTATACTCTCAGAGAGAGAGAGAGAGAGAGAGAGAGAGAGAGAGAACAAGAGGAATGAAATACTATTTTTGATAAAAATGATAAATTGGATCTACGCCATCTGAGAGAGACAGAAATAAGGAAATGGAAATGTAATAAACAAATTGTATGTTTGATCTACACTCTCAAGTAGAGGGAAAAAGAGATATGGAATAATAATGTATAAATGATATGTTTACTTTACAGTCTGAGAGAGAGAGAGAGAGAGAGAGAGAGAGAGAGAGAGAGAGAGAGAGAGAGAGAGAGAGAGAGAGAGAGAGGAAATAGTATGGATCTACGCAGTTATACACGGGGAAAACTGTACTTTTGTTAATAATAGGGTCATTAAATTTCATACATGGTAAAATGCGATTTAATTGAAATGCGCTACAAATAGAATTGTACATACATTTAGAGTATTCAGACGTTTGCATTTGGATAAACCAAATACAGGCAGAGACTTATTAAAAAATTTTCATCCGTATTTTATAAAAATTAATCTTCATTTAAGCATTTCTCAAAAAAAGTGTTTCTTTGTTCACTTTATGCTAAGTATGCACTCTTGCCAAAACTTTGTTTGGAAATCATGGAATAATTTCTATTTCTTGTCAAAATATGAATTTCTACCAAATCACATAATATTCAAATGTTTGATCGCGACAATGCGTATAAGTCACATGAAAACAATACAAGTATATCTATATCTGCTACATTATAAATTTAACAACTTGTATTACATCCTATTACATTGTTGCGGTTAGTCATTATGTCTTTCCCTTCATATTTTTCTAGAAGTACCTAATACTTCTCTGTCTCTGTCTCTGTTGGTCTGTCTGTCTCTCTCAATTCCTTTCGCATCCGTAAATGAAACCAGCCATGTGACAGATACTTAGATAACACGGCTATATTGATATCAACTTTACCGCTTGTTTCGTGCAGTTTTTCTAAATCGTATAACATAGCTGTAAGATTCCTTATTTTGTATATTTGATTTAGACAAATCTAGTTGCTTGGTGTTGCGTCAATTAAACTTTCCCGATTTAATCTTTCCTGTATAAGTAGAGATTTCTAACAACAGACTTGAGACCCTAACAACAGATTTGAGACGCTAAGCCCCTTGGTCATATTTTGCTTGTTCCTTTGAGGTGCATGTGTTCAAGAATATCAATTAGTGAATGGCATTTAGGAATAAAATGCTTTCTTATGATAATACAATATAAATATTTTATTTATATATAGTCAAAAGTTCATAATTTACAATCAAAACATATTCCTTTACTGTCTACATTGACTATGAAATTTTCTTTAAACATATTGGAATATTTTACGTTAGGGCTATACAGCACCGACGGATAAAATTCATATTTTGTCTGATACAATGCACACGAAAAATATTCTATATAATGTACTTTAGTCTCACATATCTATCCTGGTGTATATCAAGGCAAGAAAAAGAGCAAATAAAACAAATATTCAGACTTAATTCCATATTCAAACCATAATAATTAAAAGTACTAGCACTAAGTAAAGCCTTTCAGACAAGTAAACAAACATACGTAATCAGTACAATGCCTCTTAAAACAGGTCCCTCTCCATGTAGGACAGTCGGTTCGCCATGTCGAAGAGACGACCTAAAGTCAGCGAACTTGACTGTCAATTAAACATGGACACACAAAAGATAGTTAAATAAACCAACAACAATCATAACATCTCCCCCAAAAAGTATTTATATTAAAACAACCAAAAACAGGACCCTCTTAATGCAGAACAGTCGGTTCGCCATGTCGAGGAGATGACCTAAAGTCAGCGAACTGGACTGTCAATCAAACATAGACACACAAAAATAAGATAAATAAATGGGAATCTTGAGGGAGGTTATACGCAACTATAGGACAGACTAATTATATCCACAAAATCAAAACGTATCGTCCCAAAGTATTTATATTGAGTCCCTTTCAAATATCCCTTCCCCTTTATTTTCGTTTCTTATTCTTTTCTTTTCCTTATATAAAAATCACCTATCATTCTATTTAATATACTCTCTAACTCTGTCTATACATGACGCTACTAATATGAATGAATTGACCTCTATCTCCTACTACAGGAATAATTCTCTCAAAAAAGCTACTTTCTCTTTATCTCTCTCTCTCTCTCTCTCTCTCTCATTTCGATGATGACACCCAGTGAGAAAGTCCAAGGAGTATCAAACAAACCTCTCCTTGATCCTCAAGGAAAACGTATACAATATAAGGTGGTCCTAAGCCCTGACCATTAGACCCAGCCGCACAATGTGGCATTGTTAGGATAAATGAGAACTTTGTAACATGACCCATTAATATGACCCACATAAAATTAAGATTATAAGGTGGTCCTAAGTCCAGATCATCAGGGCCCCACTGCACAATGCGAAATATGATCATTAAAAGAAACCCAAAATTTTAAAGTAAGCATATGAACCATGGGATTGAAAGAAGAAACTACTTCCAAACAAGTAAAATTAGACTATATAAGGTGGTTATTAACCCAGACCATCAGGCCCAGCCGCACAATGTGGCAACGATTGGACAAATTAAGAGCAAACCCATCATAAACTAAATGTGCATATACTTACAAATTTAGGATATTTTCATATTACACTCCTTGGACTGAGCCGGATCTATAAAAACTTTCTACACTATTCCTAACCTTAACTAAACATTCTAAAATACCAGCCACAAGCACAGAGTTAGTATTCAAAATTGATAATACAAATTAGATAAGGTGCAAGACGACAACATATACTTTTGGCAAATAAAATAAAAATTTCAACCCTGGGCCACTTGGAGCCCTCTAGCAACGTCGAAGCGCACTTCTCCTACACCTTCTCCGACTTTGCCTCTCCCTGACATGAACAATTAAGAAGTGTGACGTGCACACACTAATGCGTCAAACGGGTGCCCTGCACCCTTTCACGAGGAATTAAATAGTATGCAGTGCGTACATTAAACCGATGTACATGGCAAAACGACCGACCACGACGTTAATTCAAGATCAATCAATCAAAACTTCAAAACACTCCGCTCCACACCTGACCCTCCAGCTATGGCTGCTATTTCCTTCCCTGAAGGCACTCGGCTATGATCTATGCCTCATTTTACTCTGCACCTGTGTAGAAGGAAGTACTGGTCCTCACCCAACGCTCAACTATTACTGCTGGCTCCAGGTAGCTGCATGTGCTTGGCGGCGGCCACACCCCGAAAAATCGTGCCAACTGACTCGCTAAACATTCTGAGAGAGGTCAGTTTGTTCACATTCTTCAAAAGCACAAAGTCTCAAGGGCATACTAGGCGAAAGAGGAAGATGATTTCCCAACTGTTACGATGGCAGAAGAAGACGCTCTGGGATTTCCCCAGCCAGCTATGTGTCAATAGCCCCACTGTTTTGTGGATCACCCCATGAGAGAGGAAGGCTGAGGGATTCAACCCTCATAAGAAAATCCGGAGTGGAGCCCTCAAAGCGGTTTGGTGTCATCTTAGGCATCTCTCGGGTAACTTTTGCAGCTCAACTGGTTCGAAACTATTGGTTCCCCCTTTCCTTTTGACTCTACCAGTGACGCCGACGGGTGGTGGGTGGTGGATGGGTACTCAGAGCACTTACGCCTTTTGCAGATCCTGTGTTGACTTAGAAATTATTACTATACCATCTGCGTATAAAATCATAAACAGTTGTAGCATATATAAGTCAGCACCTTGAACATCGCTGTTGATAAATTTTCTTCAATGTCATTAATACACATGGAAAATTAGAAGGGCGACAAGTGTATATACTAGACGAAAGATAGTTACACATACAAATTCTTCCTACAAGGTATTATTGAATCTCAGTCTACTTTTGACATTTTCATACACACTGAATATACACTATGATATATTTTACCTCTTATTCCTAACTTAAGTAATTAATAGCATAAAATACCCCTTATAATGGAATCAAACGCTTTAGCAAAATCAACAAAAGCACAAAACAATTTTTTACCTGAATTAATATAATGATTTATCAGCCCATGCAATGTTAAAAGGTTATCAGTTGTGGACATATTTTTCCTAAAACCAGCCTGAGCTTCAACAAATACCTGATGATCCTCCTCCCAATTAACAAGTCTGTTATTTAAAATCATAGTAAGCAATATACCCACGACACTCAAAAGGGCGGTACCTGTGTAATTTTCTATGTTTTTTACAGAACCTTTCTTATAGGTATTACTATACCCTCGGACCCAACGTCCGGAAATCAACTAGTATTTAAAATAACATGACAAATATAGAGTAAATATGGCTGGAGGACATCCTTGCCATAAACCAAAAATTCATTAATAGATTATCAATGCCTTTACCATCCCTTAACACTTTAATTGCTCCCTTCAATTCTCATACCGAAATAGCAATATTTATTTTATCAAACAAAATGTGTAAGTCACACTGTATATAATCATTACAGAAATCTATTTCTTAATCATCTACACTAAAAAGTATCAGGCATATGGGCATCATATGCACTAAAATGTATCATGCATACAGGCATCATCTACACTAAAAAGTATCAGGCATGCAGGCATCATCTACACTAAAATGTATCAGGCATACAGACATCATATGCACTAAAATGTATCAGGCATACAGACATCATATGCACTAAAATGTATCAGGCATACAGGCATCATCTACACTAAAATGTATCAGTCATACCGGCATCATCTACACTAAAAAGTATAAGGCATACAGGCATCATCTACACTAAAATGTATCAGGCATACCGGCATCATCTACACTAAAATGTATCAGGCATACAGGCATCATCAACACTAAAATGTTTCAGGCATACAGACATCATCTACACTAAAAAGTATACGGCATACAGGCATCATCTACACTAAAATGTGTCAGGCATACCGGCATCATCTACACTAAAATGTATCAGGCATACAGGCATCATCAATAATAAAATGTATCAGGCATACAGACATCACATGCACTAAAATGTACCAGGCATACCGGCATCATATGCACTAAAATATATCAGGCATACGGGCATCATCTACACTAAAATGTATCAGGCATACCGGCATCATCTACACTAAAAAGTATCAGGAATACCTGCATCAACTACGCTAAAATGTATCAGGCATACAGCCATCATATGCACTAAAATGTATCAGGCATACAGGCATCTTCTACACTAAAATGTATCAGGCATACCGGCATCTTCTACAATAAAAAGTATCAGGCATACAGGCATCATCTACACTAAAATGTATCAGGCACACAAGCATCATCTACACTAAAATGTATCAGGCATACAGACATCATATGCACTAAAATGTATCAGGCATACAGGCATCTTCTACACTAAAATGTATCAGGCATACCGGCATCTTCTACAATAAAAAGTATCAGGCATACAGGCATCATCTACACTAAAATGTATCAGGCATACATACATCATATGTACTAAAATGTATCAGGCATACAGGCATCATCTACACTAAAATGTATCAGGCATACAGGGATCATCTACACTAAAATGTATCAGCATACAGGCATCATTTACACTAAAATGTATCAGGCAAACAGGCGTTATCTACACTAAAATGTATCAGGCATACCGGCATCATCTACACTAAAAAGTATCAGGCATATCGGCATCATCTACACTAAAATGTGTCAGGCACACAGACATCAAATGCACTAATATGTATCAGGCATACCGGCATCATATGCACTAAAATGTATCAGGCATACAGACATCATATGCACTAAAATGTATCAGGCATACCGGCTTCATCTACTCTAAAATGTATCAGGCATACAGGCATCATCTACACTAAAATGTATCAGGCATACCGGCATCATCTACACTAAAATGTATCAGGGATACAGGCATCATCTACACTAAAATGTATCAGGCATACATGCATCATCTACACTAAAATGTATCAGGCATACAGGCATCATCTACACTAAAATGTATCAGGCGTACATACATCATATGCACTAAAATGTATCAGGCATACAGGCATCATCTACACTAAAATGTATCAGGCATACAGGCATCTTCTACAATAAAAAGTATCAGGCATACAGGCATCATCTACACTAAAATGTATCAGGCATGCAGACATCATATGCACTATAATGTGTCAGGGATACAGACATCATATGCACTAAAATGTATCAGGCATACAGGGATCATCTACACTGAAATGTATCAGCATACAGGGATACAGACATCATATGCACTAAAATGTATCAGGCATACAGGGATCATCTACACTAAAATGTATCAGGCATACAGGCATCATCTACACTAAAATGTATCAGGCATACAGGCATCTTCTACACTAAAATGTATCAGGCACACAGACATCAAATCCACTAATATGTATCAGGCATACAGGCATCATCTACACTAAAATGTATCAGGCATACAGGCATCATCTACACTAAAATGTGTCAGGGATACAGACATCATATGCACTAAAATGTATCAGGAATACAGGGATTATCTACACTAAAATGTATCAGCATACAGGCATCATTTACACTAAAATGTATCAGGCAAACAGGCGTTATCTACACTAAAATGTATCAGGCATACCGGCATCATCTACACTAAAAAGTATCAGGCATATCGGTATCATCTACACTAAAATGTGTCAGGCACACAGACATCAAATCCACTAATATGTATCAGGCATACCGGCATCATATGCACTAAAATGTATCAGGCATACAGACATCATATGCACTAAAATGTATCAGGCATACCGGCTTCATCTACTCTAAAATATATCAGGCATACAGGCATCATCTACACTAAAATGTATCAGGCATACAGGCATCATCTACACTAAAATGTATCAGGCATACCGGCATCATCTACACTACAGTGTATCAGGCATACCGGCATCATCTACACTAAAATGTATCAGGCATACAGGCATCATCTACACTAAAATGTATCAGGCGTACAGAAATCATATGCACTAAAATGTATCAGGCATACAGACATCATATGCACTAAAATGTATCAGGCGTACAGGCATCATCTACACTAAAATGTATCAGGCATACAGACATCATATGCACTTAAATATATCAGGCATACCTGCATCATATGCACTAAAATGTATCAGGCATAACGGCATCATATGCACTAAAATATATCAGGCATACGGGCATCATCGACACTAAAATGTATCAGGCATACAGACATCATATGCACTAAAATGTATCAGGCATACCGGCATCATCTACACTAAAAAGTATCAGGCATTCCGGCATCATATGCACTAAAATGTATCAAGCATACCGGCATCATCTGCACTAAAATGTATTACGCATACAGACATCATATGCACCAAAATGTATCAGGCATGCAGGCATCATCTACACTAAAATGCATCAGGCATACAGACATCATCTGCACTAAAATGTAGGCATACCGGCATCATCTACACTAAAATGTATCAGGCATACCGGCATCATCGATACTAAAATGTATCAAGCATACTGTCACAGTTAAAAACAGCTTCAGATTCATTTATTGGTATGGCAGGTATTTGTTTAGTAGCACATACCCTCAAAAGTTGCCAAGATTCCCTAACATTCCGCTTACGAACTTTTAGTAGTTTATTCGTTCAGCCATCTATAAATGTCCCTCGGCATTTTTTAATATATGCCTTATAGGATGATCACATCTCGACCAAACGTTTTGTATTTTCTTCTGACTCATTGTTTCTATATACATTCCGACATTTATAAAAGTCTTTTCGTTTGCTTTTACATTCAACGTCAAACCAAGATGGACTCAAAATCGAATGTCTACGCTTATGAATCTGTTCATGTATTTGGGGTTTTCGAAGTAGACTATTCATTAATTACCTCTGAGAAATTTGTAATCGATTCATTATTATTTTTATGATTTACATTAATATTAAACATTGTTTTTCAGTATTTCATCGATATTGTCTTTGACTGATGGGGAGTTTAATTTATCAATAAATTCATTAATTGCATCAGGCTTCCAATTATATTGACAATCAAAAGTACTAGTGCAATTCTAAGAAGTATTAATATTACACAAATAATTATTTACTTTCATACTAAAATTTATAGCACACTAATCAGAATAAGAACTCGGTGGGCTTACTAGAAAACAACCAAAGAAAGACGACAGTGACTGATTACATGATACATAATCGACTACACTTCTACCTCTCGTGTTTATAAAAGTAAATTCATCTATATTTGAATCCTGGCATACTCGCCCTTTAGCTATTCTAAGTGATGTTTTCTAACAGAGCTCTAAAAGTGCATGATCCCATACGTTTACTTGAAAATATGCATGAAATGATCCGGCATATAGTCGTCTGGTAACGGCATACCTGTAAAATTGTTCGTCTGCTACAAAATTAGGCGTTGTGTTTATACCTAACATTGAAGTCCCCGTATAATATATACCAGCAATTGCTATTCGTTGAGCTATCAATACGTGATATGTAATCATTCAATCTTTCAAATACACTAATATCATTCAGTCTTTCAAATACACTAATATCAATTATGTCTTGCCATTATTCGGTACATATAATACACGTTTGTCCATGGTCCATCACTCTCGGAGTCCCAGAGATAAGACAAGACAAGACTGTATTACACTCATGTTGTATAGTTTACAACATATGAGGTATATAGGAAGAAGAACATGACTATAGTGTGTGATATTATAACACAATGCTTAACAGGGATTAAAATAATCTTAATCTAAGAAATAGCAGATATTTATTCAAGAGTCGTATGTTACCTGTATCCATTAATTGATTATATTTATAATCGTCTTGTGAAATATAAGGCCTTAGTATTTATATTCATCAAAAACATCAATATAGGCATTCTTATCTTAAATTTGTATGTGTGATTTTTTGGGAACCAAATACAATAATATTTGTTTCCTCTGTATTGACTGTAAGATTACAGTTATAGCAATACTTACCAAACATATCAAGGGCATATTGCATGTCAGCAGGATTATCTGCGACAAGTAAAGTGTCATCAGTGTATAAAAGCAAAATAACATATAGAATATTTTAAAAGTCAGTATGTTTGGAGGATACAGCGCAACCTCTTCACCCATTTACTAGTAAAAATGATCCTAGGTCATTTAGGAATAAGGAGAACAATAAAGGAGACAAATTTTCCCTTGTCTAACACCTTTTTCACATGGGAAAAAAACAGAAAATTCATTATTTACACAGACACGTGATATTATACCATTCCAAATATGTAATATAACATTAAAACACTTTCCTCTGATGCCTATCGAATACAGCTTATGCCATAATCCAACTCTCCATAGCAAAGGCACTTTAAAATCAACAAAAGTACAAAAAGGTAAATTTTTGCAATGTCTAATAAATTAAATAAGGCTGTACAAAAGAAAGATATTGTCTATTGTGGAATATCAATTCCTGAATCCAGCTTGAGTCTCAAATATTAATTTATTATCATCAAAGAGTTTAAATAATCTTTAATTTAATATAGCGGTAAAACGTTACAAAACAGCTAACTAAAGTAATAGGTCTATAATTTTATATATCGTTTTTTTCATCTTTATTTTTATAAATTGGCACAATAACACCTTTAGTCCAACCATCTGGCACAAACCCAGTATTCAAGATTGTATTAAAATGTTTTACATTTAACATTTCAGTATTTGAGCTTTTTATATATTCATTTAATATATTATCAATTGAACTTGCTTTATTATTTATTAGATTGCTAACAACTTTTAATATTTCTTCAGCTGTAATTTGGTCATTCAGACAAGAGTTATCGACAACATCCGCTGCTTACACCGTATCGAGAATTACTCGGTCATCACTATTTGTGTCCACTGAGTTTATTTCTTGAAAATATGCAAACATTCTCGCAACGCGATACTTTGAACAGGTCTTTTATTATTTATCATATTCCAGTATCTCTTTGTATCTTTTTATTGTGCATTTTCCTTTGCAATTATTTTTTTTATAACGAGAATAATAATTTGCAAAGAGTTTTCTTATGCTGTCAACTAGCTGTTATCATATTAGCTTTACTCAATGCAGTTTCTCTAATTTCGTGAACTTCCATATACAAGCAGTAATGCTTTCTGGCTTTCATACACTCATTTCCAAACCATGGGTTAGATTCAAACCGACAATGACAAGGGTGAGATGTGTCAGTGAACTGTAAAGGCGAGTGCCTTAGACAACTCGGCCACCAGGGGACCCTTTGTCTTATAAAAAAAGGAAAACATAGAAAGAAATCAGAAGAAGAAAAAATTCAGACTATTTATACATCAGTGGAATGGGACTTCTTCAGAAAATATTTATAACAAGTGTCTGGCCGATAATAGTTCATTGCATTAAACGAAAATAAAAGAAAATCCACGAATACTAACTAGTCCATATATCGCCCTAATAATTCTTGGAGAAGAACAGGTACAGTACTTTTCTTCTTATAAATGTTGTTTCTAATTGCATGTGACTTTGAAATATTAACCTGAAAGTCAAATTAGTATTATCAAGATTATATATTTGATAGCAATGACGACAAAAGGAACAAATATCGTCAAGCCATGACCAGCCCAAGCACAGTTGTGAAAGTAGGACTCGGTTTGATTTCATATCCATTTTTAAGCTAAATGTATACCTGTATGAGTCACAATTTCTAAACAGCAAATCAATTAAAAAAAAAAAAAAACGATTACAGAATACACTGAGTATGATTTCCAAACCGCACTGCACAGGGTAGGGGGCGGTTTGACGACGTTACCCCAAAAAGCAAGACAAAACAGCTTTCATCAATCTATTAAATTCCTGAAAAATATGACCGTTTCAAAACAGGGATAACAAATAAGGAAGCGGTGATCCCATATTCCCCCGTTCCCCCCCCCCTCTCTCTCTCTCTCAGCAACACAGAAGCAAAGAATCTGGTACAGGTCGGTCCCATGGTGTAATGGTTAGCACTCTGGACTCTAAATCCAGGATAGAGTTCAAAATCTCAGTGGGACCTGTCTGCCTTTGTGTTGCCCTTGGTTCTGTGTATGTATGTATAGATGAAGAAAACAAAATAGACTACACTATATATTCTGTGAAAATGGCTGCTGCATGCTTTGTGGCGATTTACTCTTTGCGCAGTTGATACCACACAGGCAGCAAGGAAGTTACAGAATTTGTAATAGATATCAATCATTGCTTTAGCATTTTAGTGTTTACCGCACAGTTTCATGAAAATGTCTGTTGCATGCGTTGTGACGATTTACTCTGTAACATTATATACCTCAAACATGTTATGAGACAATGCATATAGATTCTTATGAAAACTATAAATTGTGCAGCCGGTACTGCGTCCAATTAAATTCTATTGCGGTTAGCCAATATGTCTTTAGCATCATATTTTCAGAACACCTAATACCCATCCACCTTCTCTCTCCCTCTCTCTCTCTCTCTCTCTCTCTCTCTCTCTCTCTCTCTCTCTCTCTCTCTTTCTTTCTCTCTCTCTCACACACACACACACACACTAACATAAAACACACACACACAGATGTTATTTTTCATCGATAGGTAAAAAAAAAACACATTTGAGACGGTCTAATGCAATACTACTTTATTTATATAAGTTTTGCCTCGTGTTTTGCGCAGTTTTCACATTCTTCAAGCGCACGCGATGCAGCTCATGGTATATATATATATATATATATATATATATATATATATATATATATGTGTGTGTGTGTGTGTGTGTTTGTGTAATGTTGACATATTTAGCTGCTCTCTGTTGGATCAGACAGATCTCACATGTTACATATCCCTATATCAGACCATAGAGAGTATAGTCATACCATGTAGAGCATAGTTAGAACATGCAGAGTATATAGTCAGACCACGTAGAGTATATTGTCAGACCATGTAGAGTATAGTCATATTATGTAGAGTATAGTGATACCATGTAAAGCATAGTTAGAACATGCAGAGTATATAGTCAGACCACGTAGAGTATATAGTCAGACCATGTAGAGCATAGTCAGAGCATGTAGAGTATATAATCAGACCATGTAGAGTATAGTCATACCATATAGAGTCATACCATGTAGAGCACAGTTAGAGCATGTAGATCATATAGTCATACCATGTAGAGCATATTCATATCATGTAGAGTATAGTCATACCATGTAGAGTATAGTCAGATCATGTAGAATATAATCATACCATGTAGAATATAGTCATATCATGTATTATATAGCTATACCATGTAGAGTATAGTCATACCTTGTACAGCATAGTCTGACCAAGTCGAGTATATAGTCAGACCATGTAGAGTATAGTCATATTATGTAGAGTATAGTCATACCATGTAAAGTATATAGTCAGACCATGTAGAGTATATAGTCAGACCATGTAGAATATATAGTCAGACCATGTAAAGTATATAGTCAGACCATGTAGAGCATAGTCATATTATGTAGAGTATAGTCAGACCATGAAGAGTATATAGTCAGACCATGTAGAGTATATAGTCAGACCATGTAGAATATATAGTCAGACCATGTAGAGTATATAGTCAGACCATGTAGAGCATAGTCATATTATGTAGAGTATAGTCAGACCATGTAGAATATATAGTCGGACCATGTAGAATATATAGTCAGACCATGTAGAGTGTATAGTCATACCATGTAGAGTATATAGTCAGACCATGTAGAGTATATAGTCAGACCATGTAGAATATATAGTCAGACCATGTAGAGTATAGTTAGACCATGTAGAGTATATAGTCAGACCATGTAGAGTATATAGTCAGACCATGTAGAGTATATAGTCAGACCATGTAGAGTATATAGTCAGACCATGTAGAATATATAGTCAGGCCATGTAGAGTATAGTTAGACCATGTAGAGTATACAGTCAGACCATGTAGAGTATATAGTCAGACCATGTAGAATATATAGTCAGACCATGTAGAGTATATAGTCAGACCATGTAGAATATATAGTCAGACCATGTAGAGTATAATTAGACCATGTAGAGTATATAGTCAGACCATGTAGAATATATAGTCAGAGCATGTAGAGTATAGTTAGACCATGTAGGGTATATAGTCAGACCATGTATAGGGTATAGTTAGACCATGTAGAATATATAGTCATACTATGTAGAGTATATAGTCAGAGCATGTAGAATATATAGTCAGACCATGTAGAGTGTATAGTCATACCATGTAGAGTATATAATCAGAGCATGTAGAGTATTGTCATACCATGTAGAGTATATAGTCAGACCATGTAGAGTATACTCAGACCATGTAGAATATATAGTCAGACCATGTAGAATATATAGTCAGACCATGTAGAGTGTATAGTCATACCATGTAGAATATATAGTCAGAGCATGTAGAGTATATAGTCAGACCATGTAGAATATATAGTCAGACCATGTAGAATATATAGTCAGACCATGTAGAGTATAGTCAGACCATGTATAGTATATAGTCAGACCATGTAGAGTATATAGTCAGACCATGTAGAGGATATAGTCAGACCATGTAGAATATATAGTCAGAAAATGTAGAGTATAGTCAGACCATGTACAGTATATATTCAGACCATGTAGAATATATAGTCAGACCATGTAGAATATATAGTCAGACCATGTAGAGTATATAGTCAGACCATGTAGAGTATATAGTCAGACCATGTAGAGTATATAGTCAGACCATGTAGAATATACAGTCATACCATGTAGAGGGTATAGTCATACCATGTAGAGTATATAGTCATACCATGTAGAGTATATAGTCAGACCATGTAGAATATATAGTCAGACCATGTAGAGTGTATAGTCATACCATGTAGAGTATATAATCAGAGCATGTAGAGTATAGTCAGACCATGTAAAGTGTATAGTCAGACCATGTAGAGTATATAGTCAGACCATGTAGAATATATAGTCAGACCATGTAGAATATATAGCTAGACCATATAGACTGTAGAGTCATACCATGTAGAATATATAGTCAGAGCATGTAGAGTATAGTTAGACCATGTAGAGTATATAGTCAGACCATGTAGAATATATAGTCAGACCATGTAGAATATATAGTCAGACCATGTAGAGTATATAGTCAGACCATGTAGAATATATAGTCAGACCATGTAGAGTATATAGTCAGAGCATGTAGAGTATATAGTCAGAGCATGTAGAGTATAGTTAGACCATGTAGAGTATATAGTCAGACCATGTAGAATATATAGTCAGACCATGTAGAATATATAGTCAGACCATGTAGAGTATATAGTCAGACCATGTAGAGTATATAGTCAGACCATGTAGAGTATATAGTCAGCCATGTAGAATATATAGTCAGACGATGTAGAATATATAGTCATACCATGTAGAGTATATAGTCAGACCATGTAGAATATATCGTCAGACCATGTAGAGTATATAGTCAGACCATGTAGAATATATCGTCAGACCATGTAGAGTGTATACCATGTAGAGTATATAGTCATACCAAGTAGAGTATATAGTCAGACCATGTAGAGTTATGTCACACCATGTAGAGTACATACTCAGACCATGTAGAATATAGTCAGATTCCTTAATATAGTTTATATTTAGTACTTGGCTACCTAAAAATACATATATGATCGAATACTCTGATTTAGGCGCAGTATTTCTTCATGTATTAGCCCAGTAAAATCTTGAAGAAAAAAATAAGACCGTTATATTTCAGAGTTATATTACATAGGACTGTATCGTTTGCATTATTCTCTATTACACCATTTGTCTAGTTCATGTTTTCTGTCTTCTTATCTCAAGTTCAGTCACGTCCTTTCTATTTTGTAACAGGTTCTAGGTTCATTAACACCATGAAAATTCTCTCCTATTAAATATTTCCAATCATTATGTCGTGGGATATTTAAGTTATTACAAATTGATTCAAATTTAGTTAGATCTATATTAATGCTGGTCGGATTAAATGCTTCGTCAACTGATAATGGCATTGATTATTCAGACAATAGTGTTCGTATAGGAAAGTATATATAAAACCGATATATTCAATTTACCAACATTGCTATACTTTTATCTGACAGTGCTAATACGATGTTCCATATATTGATGTTGCTATCCATACTGCTAATTTTCATTTATTTGCATTTTCACTAATTGTTAGTTTGCTAAATCTAAATTCTATGAGTTATTTATATAAAAATTGTCAAAGTTATCTCGATTGACTGCATATTTAATAAAATTGGGGCGTTGGGGCATAGGCCCTGGCTTTTATTCAATGTTTTGGGTGTTTGGGTGGCCCTGTTATAACAATTATTTTGACAAACTCTGAACCAAGTTTTTCTCTTAAACAATTGGATGACCACAGAGCCAGATGTTACATATTCATATTTGGGGGCTAGTAAACCAGGTTTCCCTCATAAAATATTTGACGACCACTGAGCCAGAAGTTACATGTTGCTATAGCAACTGTTTTGGAGTTAGTGAGTCATGGTTTTGTTGTTATAGTAACTATTTTAGGGGTTAGCGAGCCAGGATTGTTCTAATACAAAACGAATCTTACCACTCAGCCATAAGCTACGCTCGGAAAACTTTGACGATCACTGAGTCAGAGGTCACGCAATTAAATGTTTTGGTCTTAGTGAGTCATTTATTTCTCATACAAAATGTCATTACCACTGAGCCAGGATCTGCATAAACAAAATTTGACGACCACTGAGCAAAGATTTTTTTTTCATAAAAAGTTTGATGACCACATAGTCAGGATTTTCACAAATAAAAAATGGCAGTTGGTCACAACTTAGTTTAAAAAATTGGAAAACCGGGTTAAAGTGGATGAAAATGAGTCCACCGGTTGAAACTGGATTGAACTGATTAAGTCAGTCAGAAATCTCTTTCTGATTGGGGGTATATTTCAAATATAAACTTGAAAGACAAACTAGTATCGTCACGATATCTGATAGCAATGATAACAAATGGGAAAACAATATCGCTAAGCCATGCCCATCCCAAACACGGTCATGAAAAGACTCAGTTGCTTCCGTAATCATTTGCAAGCAAAATTTATAACTGTATGATTTAAAATTTATGAATAACAAACCAATACAAAACTATTACAGAATCAACTGAGTATAGTTACCAAACCGTGTTACTCAGGATAGAGGACGGCTTGACGATGCTACAGCAAAAGGCCCGACAAGACAACTTTCGGCAATGTTATCCATTCCTATAAAGGTTACCGTTTCAAAACAAGGATCACAAATACGCGAGCGACAACCCTCCTTCACCCCACTCTCTCTTCTATGGACTGATGGACACAGAAACAAATACACTGATATAGGTCGGTTCCATGGTGTAATTGTTAGCAATCTGGACTCTGAATCCAGCGATTCGAGTTCAAATCTCAGTTAAACCTGTATGCGTTTTTGTTGCGCTTGGTTCTTCTGTATGTATGTATATATGGCAAAAACAAAAAGAAAACAAAAGCATGTTAAACCTTGTTGATATTTGGGAAATTGTGTCACATGATCAGAAAAGAAGTAATTAATATTTTCCTTAAAGATATCAATCAATGCTGGCATTTTAGTCTTTAACGCACAGTTTCATGAAAATTTATGTTGCATGCGTTGTGACGATTTACTCTGTAACACTGTATACCTCAAGCTCGTTATCAGACAATGCATGTATATCGATACTTATAAAAATTATAAATTTAGAAGCTAGTAGTGCATCCAATTAAATTTGATTGCGGTTAGCTGTGTTGTGTTTATCATCATATTTCCATAACGCCTAATACTCACCTCTCTCTCTCTCTCTCTCTCTCTCTCTCTCTCACGCACGCACACACACACACACACACACACACACACACACACACACACACACAGATGGTATTTTTATATCGATAGGTGAAATCAAACTTATGGGACGGTCTAATGCAATAATGCGCAATTTATATCAACATTGCCTCTGGTTTTTCTTAATTTTCAAATTCTTCAAGCTCACATGGATTACTGCTCGTTTTGTATAAATAGTGTTGACATATTTAGGTGCTCCGTGTTGGATCAATTTAATTTCCCAGATTTAGTCTTCTTGGTATAAATGGTAATTTAAAAAAAAAAAAAATTTCAATAGCCAGAAATTACATCGACGGTGCCGTGGCAATTTTGCTCTTTTCTTTGAGGTTCACTTGTTTAATAAATATTATTTAGCACACGCAATTAAAGAATAAATTGTAGTTTTTATGGTAGTAAATATAAACTGATAAATTTCAAATTGCTCATACCTTTATATTTTAAAATGAGATATACGCTGTTATTGTTTATACTGACTATACAATTTTCTTTATTCACACTGAAATGTTCCACGACAATGCTATATACCGCAGAGGAATAACACACATTGTTGTTCTGATACAATGCACATAACATATATTATATATTTTCTTTCATATTTCGTACCTTTCGTACCTTTCCTAAATGCTAGAGGAAGAACAGCAAAAATAAAAATACATATATTCAGATTTCATGTCAGACTTCAGTGTTAGGAGGTCGTATTTATAACTATCGCATTTACTACTGTAATATAAATGCAACTTCAGAGCTGTCTTTCTATTCGAAAACAAAATAAAAATTTATTTATCTGCTTTTTTTCTTTTTCAGTATACTTGGACATCCTCTAAACGTATTTATGCCATGTGTTAATCCGATATTATTTGTTCAATAAACGAAAACAGTAGAAAATCAACGGAGATCTGTCAATACATCTCCATGAGCAGGTCATTGGGGAAAGTAGATATTCATGACTTTGGTCCCTTGCTATAACGAAAGAATTCGGTCTATACGAATAGTTCCTTATAGCGAGAGTTCATTATAACAGTGTAGTATGTTAATATTTATGTAGCGTTAGGGACCTTTACTGGGTATTCATAACATCGGAAATTTTCTAGCGGCAACGTTTGTAAGAGGAGCGACTGCTGTAATTTCTTTCATAGAAATGTCGCGTATGACAGCTTTGAAACAAATTTTAACCGGGTCTAACGATACACGTGAAGGATGCAAATTGTGCGCGTGTAACATTCCAAACACGTGGCTAAATTATGTTTAAAGGTACGATCTACATGTTCTCTCCTTGAGTCCTCAAACTTGTAGAGAAGTTGTAGACCAGAAAACACTACAGTCGTTCTTGTTTCCATGAAATCAATTATACATCATAAGTACGTTGTGATTACTACAATTGCTTCGACGCAATGTGTCTAGGGTGTGCAACAATTGCACTCAAATGCCTTATATCATCATTTATTACCATTAATATGCATCAAAAACTGATTGCCACAACTTTTGAAAAGGTAGATCACCCTGTAAAGAGTATTTTCATAATTTCTTTGAAAATTTGCTGCCGGTGACGAACGATATTGTATTGTTTTTTAAATTATTTACTTTGTATTTGTTAATTTCGCTGCGCGATACGTGCTTTGGTGGATATGATAAAATATTGACTTCTGGAGTTTTATACTGTCTTTTAATCTTTTTCATCTTTTAAGCCCTGAGACAAGCTCATTTTAAAGTTTTGTTGTTGATTAAGCAATATTGTTTCCGAGAGCTGATGTACGTGTTATAACAAAGAAAAACTTATGAATGATGTATGTGCCGAAAATACAAGGAATCCAGAGTTCTCCAAAATGAAAGGTAAAACCAGTAATAACTTCGGCAAAGACAGCACCAGAGAGACAAAAATGAAACTATTAGAATAGACCTGCTTTACACCTATGTGGTCTTATGTTCGATTCCCTTTGTCAGAAGTTGACGGGTGAATGCGCACTAATCGATGGATGACGCTTTCTCAATTTTTCTACCTCAAAGACAACCAAAGTCCGTCCAACATCTGGACCGTTATGAATGCTTTAAAAAAGGTGTTAATACTTGATGTGCAATCGTAGTAAATAATAATAATAATAATAATAATAATAATAATAATAGTAACAATAATAATAATAATAATAATAATAATAATAAAAATAATAATAGTAATAATAATAATAATAAAAATAATAATAATAATAATAGTAATATAAATAACGAGCGATATCGCAAGACGCGGAACGGGTTGAATACCAATTACAATCAATTCAAGCATCAATATTGAAAACATATAAAAAGGTAATGCCTGGAATGTCTTTAATGTTTACCTATACGTATAATTATTGTATAAGATATTTTAGGAGGCTAAGTTTATATATTAATGAATAAATATTTAATGAAGTGTGTTTTACGATGTGGAAGAATGAAAGTGTCTGAAATACACACACCCAGATTTTGCTTTTTTGCACGTCTTCCTAGCGTAAACAATGAAACATATTACCGAGCGCAATTTAGATAGTTTGACAATATTGCTAGTAAAAGAAAACACTAAGACTTTCAACAGACTGTGCAGAAACAATTCATTTACAGGTACGTATTACCTTTCAGAAGTTGTGACAGTCTATGTTACCTGTATCTTTTAAGGGATGAATTATGTGAAATATGGAATTCAAATGGAATTCTTTCACAACCTAGGCGCAAAGTGGCTAAATAGTTGTAAAACCAGCAGCATATTTATCACATAAAATTAACGTTAAAAGACCAGAGTAGCTTTAGTATTATGTGGGATACAAATTTTCTATAAAGTATAAAACTAGAGGAGAAAATAGGCAAAGCTTCATTTGGCGAGCATTAACCACGTGGTTGGTACGTATTCCGCGCATACTCATTTTATGTTCAACATATATGGTTATCTCCGGTGAACATGAAAAGTTGAAGTTGTGTTATCAAGTTCCACCATTTTAATTGCAAAGGTAATAAAAGACCGAGTAATACAATCTTTAGAGACGTTAATTCGTTCCTACAAAGTTAAACGTTTCAAAAATATAAAAATATGGAGGGAAATCTCTCTCTCTCTCTCTCTCTCTCTCTCTCTCTCTCTCTCTCTCTCTCTCTCAGAAATAAATAAGCTTGTATAGGTTCGTGCGATGGTGTAACGGTTAACACACTGGACTATGAATCTGGCGATCTGAGTTCAGATCTCGGTGGGACCTGTTTTGATTTTCTTTGGACCTGTTTTGATTCTTTTTGCACTTGCTTCTTATGTATAACTGACTTTTGAATGTAATCTCTCTCTAAAAGAAATAACTTTCAATAACAACAACAAAAAGCTTGACACGAGTATGCAACTAATCATGTCGATACACATATAAAAGTGCAATTATTGTCAGTCATTCTATTTCTTCAAACTTTCGTTTTGTTTTTAAAGAGGGAATAATTATTACCAATAATGGCGAGTTCATACTATACTCTTTCATATATATATATATATATATATATATATATATATATATATATATATATATATATATATATATATACTGAGTTGACTTTGTAAGGTAAGGAATTTATTAGTGATGAATTTGTTTTATTTTTATCGTAATTAATTTTCTTTTGATTCCAATTATATAAATATTCGCGTATTTGTGTGTATACAGATCTATGTAATTTTTTATTTGTTCACATTCCTTTTCAGTATTGGTTGTGATATTGGTGTTCAACAAAGTTATATTGCCTTTACTGTAAAAAAAACGTTTAATCGTCCATGGGTGATGTACACACATGCAAAGTGATGTTTTTTTCCATTGCACCTCATATTTTGCGTATTGCAATATGAGTGAAATAGATCTTTTGTCATATTCATAGATAATCTTAAAAAGACACATTCCCTTAGCACATGTTTTAAAAATACTTTTTAATTATGTGCACTCAAATAATCTGTTCTATCGGGGAGTCATAGCAATTTGCACTGGTGTAACGTGATATTCTTGAGTGAATCTCTAATCTGTGTTAACTTGAAACGCCTGTTTGTTTAAGAACAGAGTTGAGATTGCTCAGGCTGTACATCAAATATTGACATTAGTACCTGTTCAGTGTTAGATCAGTTTAATCTTCACAATTTAATTTTCCCTGCCGAAGTCAATATTTCTTTCTTAAAACATCACAATTGCGAAGTTCTGCTATTTTCCTTTAATGTGCACGTTTTCAGTAAAAATCAATTAGCACACATGACGTAGATATAAATTGCTGTTTATGGTAGTAATAAACTAAATTCATTTCGAAATACTCAAAACTTCATAATTGAAGATCCAAAATATTCTCTTTTATTGTTAACATTGACCATGAAATTTATTTTAATCATATTGAAATATTCCACGTTAGTGTTATATTCCACAGTCGGAATGAACTTCATTGATTTTTTTCCGGTTACAATGCACATTAAATAAATTGATTATAATTTGATGTCACTTTTCAACCTTGCAGTATATCTAGACAAGAATGTGAGCAAAATGTCAAATATTGAGATTTCATACCATAATTTGGATTTGGGAATGCGAAATTGCAACATTAAAATAAGGGAATTGCGGGCGCCTGCAATTCTTTGTCTTATTTAACAGGAGAAAGAACAGAATAAAACGAAATTATAAATTATTTTATTCGCATAGTTCTACTTCCTATCTGATAATCTTTCTATTGCTTAAACGAAAATAATAGAAAATCCACCTATATTAGTCCATACAGTTCCTTCAATTTCACTTGAGAAAGTAGAAATACATTACTTTCCTTCGTTTAAATGGGGTCGCTGATGGCAGTTAACTGTGAAATATAAACCTGAAAATCGAAATAGTATTATAAACTTCCGCCATGTGATCGCAATGATAAGGTAGGTAGCCGTTTCAAACAAGGGACTAAATGTACGGGAACGACAACTCTCTCTCTCTCTCTCTCTGGGACATATAAACAAAGACACGGGTATAGGTAGGCCCTGTGGTGCAATGGTTGATGGGTATAGTTCGGCCCTGTGGTGCAATGGTTGATGGGTATAGGTCGGCCCTGTGGTGCAATGGTTGATGGGTATAGGTAGGCCCTGTGGTGCAATGGTTGATGGGTATAGGTAGGCCCTGTGGTGCAATGGTAGATGGGTATAGGTCGACCCTGTGGTGCAATGGTTGATGGGTATAGGTAGGGGCTGTGGTGCAATGGTTGATGGGTATAGGTAGGCGCTGTGGTGCAATGGTTGATGGGTATAGGTAGGCGCTGTGGTGCAATGGTTGATGGGTATAGGTAGGCGCTGTGGTGCAATGGTTGATGGGTATAGGTAGGCCCTGTGGTGCAATGGTTGATGGGTATAGGTAGGCCCTGTGGTGCAATGGTTGATGGGTATAGGTAGGCCCTGTGGTGCAATGGTTGATGGGTATAGGTAGGCGCTGTGGTGCAATGGTTGATGGGTATAGGTAGGCCCTGTGGTGCAATGGTTGATGGGTATAGGTAGGCCCTGTGGTGCAATGGTTGATGGGTATAGGTCTGTGGTGCAATGGTTGATGGGTATAGGTAGGCCCTGTGGTGCAATGGTTGATGGGTATAGGTCTGTGGTGCAATGGTTGGCACTCTAGGCTCTAAAACCATCTGAATTCAAATCTTGGTAGAATCTGTCTAGTAATTCTTGTGTATGTGTGTATGTATGTATGTATGTATGTATGTATGTATGTATGTATGTATGTATGTATGTATGTATGTATGTTTCTTATTGGCGGGAAGGTATGTTTGATGACTTACAATAAATCACTGATATAAAGTTTCCCTTTATAGCCAAACATTTAGTTTTGTGACCATTTGTTGTGAAATTTGTAGCTCTTTTAGTATGTGTAAAGTGCTTAAAATAGAGTTAAGTAGTTACAATGTAATTTGGAATTAATTAGTTCATAATGAAATATTTTACAAGTAATTTTCCACTCAATATAACATTTTGGGAAATTCTAATACACATTAAATCTTACTAAGTAATGTGAGTGGAGACAGGATATATGGCTATAATTTGGTTATAGAATTTAGGTTGTAGCATTTTGGTTTGTATACTAGAGTTAGATAAATGTCAGCATTTAACACAATTAGACCATAAGTTTAGCTCAGCATTAAGTCCAGAAAGGTCTTCAGGAAATGCTTTCTCTGAGGTCCCCTAAGATTATTTATAAGCTATGGTCAACGATAGTGCCGAGAGTCAGCATATAGAACCAGAAGGGTTCATATTGCACCAAATGTGTAAAGAAAAACCCTCTCGCTTGTATAATTTCCCAAGCGATGTGCAGTTACATCAGAATAGGCGCTACAGCACATCCAACAATTCCGGTACCTTATAGTTTAGTACCACACAAATAGGCAACGCTCTCAGGTCCATGAAAACGGATGCTGATCTTGTTGTGGTGATTTTGCACACACACACACACACACACACACACACACACACACACACACACACACACATATATATATCAAGTAACAACATTAGAAATGTAAAAGCTGGTATTACATCGCATTAAATTAGATGCATGTCGTACATCTCTCTCTCGCTCTCTCTCACACACACACGTTTTTTTCACATTGATCGGTGAAATCAGACGTGTGAAAAGGTCTCAGTTTACACTACATTATTAATATCAACTTTGCAGCTTTGCGTCTTGTTTCGCGCAATTTTATATATCTTCAAGAGGAGATGTGAGATAGCTCATTCTATGTGTCTAATGTTGACATATTTAGCTGCACTGTGTTGAATCAATTCAACCTTCCTGATTTAGTCTTCCCTGTATAAGTTGAAATTTCTTTGTTCAATTGCCAGAAATTACATGGTAAGTGCCTTGGCAATGTTTGCTTTTTCCCTTGAGATGCACGTGTTTAATAAAGGTTAATTAGCGCATGCCATTTAGGGATACCTGACTTTATATGGTAGTAAATAAGAACGTATTCGTATAAGACTAAAAATGTGAACTGTAAATAGAGAATGAATACATTCTTTCCTTTCTTGTTTTCTTGTGGCTTAAATTATTTTTGCAACAAATATGAATAAACACCCAATTTAGCATAATGTAATTGTACCCTGAATGACCTCATGCACCGCGACATCAATCATAAAAATGCTAATCGGTAGTCGTTACATCTGGTTGAAGTGACAGCTTTCAAGGTTAACTGTTTTTAATATAGTGCCAGTGGTTGTGCAAACCAAAGTATATGAAAAATACTACGCACGAAACTTGAAACAAGACTTGGACATTTTTGCCAACAAAGACCAGCAAAAGAATAATTTTACAACAAAGTTTTCTCTTATTTACTGACTAATAACATTTTATTAAATCGTGTAAATTTACATAAAAATACAAATGCATGTGTTGAAACAAAATTAGTGTAAACACTTGCAGTATAAATATAAATATAAACAAGATAAATATATTAATAAAACATAAAGTAGGTACTAATCAGTAAATTATAATTTAGGGAACATAACTGATTGCATCTCATTTTAGGTGACATTTTAAAACCTCTGTAAACCGAAAGGCTCTAAAAACTTTTTCTGTGTTCCCGTTGGTTTCAGTCGCGATATTTTGAAGTTGTAATTATGAATTGACCACTTATATACCTTACAGAGAAAAAGCGCTACTCTCTGGACCCCTGAATCCAATATTGTATGCATGGATACAGGACTATATACATATACTATTTACGCTTACTTGAAAATGTTTTGAAAAGTGCACGTGAAGAGGCTCTACAGTGGGTAAAGACCTTAAAGAAACTACTTTAAACATTGACCCAACAGGGCCAATCATACGGTTAAATCAAGGTTACACGTGTGTCACTGAGTACATGTTTTTTTTAGCACTGATGATTTGAATAAGTAACTAGCGTTACCCTTCCATATATTTTGAGCGTAGTCGACCCCAAATCAGGTTTTTCAAGGATTTTGAACTTTGTATATATATATATATATATATATATATATATATATATATATATATATATATATATATATATATATGTATATATTGTTACGGAATTATGTATCATTTGTTTTAAATAATGGTATAGTTTATTTTGTTTATGATCTCATTGTTTATTCTAACAGCTGTCGTCTTGCAGAAAGTACATATATGGTATTTCAATGTGGCTCAGTACTTTGGCCTTGGGATATTGTCGGTTGTAGCATGATATCACGTGTTTTAGCGCGTGCGAGAAATGAACTTCTGACTTAGATTCTATGTTCACATAGAAGGTAATACTTTGTTGACTGGTTATAACATCAGCGCACAGGTACTTTAGCGGTGTCACGCATAACTTAGTTTCTGATTGGTTCGTAGAAGGTTGTTTTCTAGAAGGATTAAATTGTTTTTAAGTCGCAATACAGTTTAAATTGGTTTTCCTTATTCTGTTCTGCTCAGTCAGAAGCTATATAATAAGATTTTATCGGAGAATTTGTCGTTCTTCTAGCTACATCGGACAGAGAGGTCATTAATGTAATTGGTTTATTTTGTGTAGATATTCTGCTTCAGAGATTATTATATAGTACATTTTGGATATAGAACTACTACTTAAATTTTAAGAACTATACAGCTCCGTGGAATTATCGGAAACATTTCTAGAACTTGTGTGATATTCCATATTAACAAGGATTACTTGGAATTAATAATATTTGGATATAACTTATTCTTGTAGACACATCAACACTTTAGAGGTTTCATGCGGAATCTACTTCATTCGGAATATTTGGATTAACTTCCGGATCAGTGAACTTTAGAACAATTTAGGACTTTTAAGGATATTCTATTCTGTAAGTTATTTATAATTCTTCCACTTTGATTGTTTGTTGAAATATTTTAATATTTTAGGAAATTAAAGATTTGTATTTTAAGTCTTGAAAGCTTGTTTGAATCCTTTCTTTTGTAACATTTACCCCTACTCGTAACAATATATATATATATATATATATATATATATATATATATATATATATATATATATATATATATATATATGACAATAAACGGCCGATATTAATCCAGCCCTAGGCCTTTCGAAATCTCCCGACTCCTTTCTCAAGGGCACATAGGGCGATTACACAAATTACATAACGAGACAAGAACAAAACACATATTTTATGTGGTGGAACAGTATAAGCAATATAAAGGTCACTGCTATTTATTTCTACCTTGTTTACAAATCTGGTGTTCAGAATGAACTATGCAATATTTGACAATAGAAAATGTCAGGTGAATTTTATACATGTTTTGTTATGTGTTAGAGCAGAACTTTATTGTCGTAAGTTGTACAAATTAGAGACATAAGTAAAATAAAAAGCACGAAAAGCTCATGCAACAACCAGGGAGTAAATATGTACATTACGGGATGTAGGAAAGTGTTTGTGGTATGCAGGCATCATGGCCATATAAGGGAATTAATATTGCTTAGCCACTATGGCCATTTGATGTGAATTGAAAATTCATGACTGTTATGACCATCTGTGGGAATTTAACATTATGGGTCACTATGGCCCACTATGGGAATTTAACAGGACGTTTGGGAGGGTACAGATGTAACAATAGCCTATATGATAGACAGACTAATGTCGTCTAATGACAGACATAATCCCCTCTGAAATTCACTGATGTTGTGTTGTTAGCTCTGTGAACTTTTGAGGAACTCAGCATCAGCACAGTGACATTTTTGTCGTAATACGTGCCCAGAAATTACAATTATGTTTACAAAAGCATCACTTCTAAGATACATACTATTTTGGGATATCAAATACCTTTTAAAAATCAGCTTGAAGTTACGTTTTTGAATATCATGAGTTCATATTTTAATATTGCAGATAATGTTTATAATGTTTTCAGAAATCTTCATAATTGCTTTAGAACCCGTATTGAACTAAGTAAGGTCGACTTTGGCATGGTTTGACTTAAGAAGACAAATTTACCAACTATGGCGTTCAACGAGACTAACCCTGTTCGGCTAAGAAAACTAATATTTTATATTTATGTAAACATAAGAGCTAGGGCTCATTTAACATTTCTCTACATAGTTTGCATTCAGATTATATATTTTTCAAAATATTTAATTACTAGCTGTACCGAAAAAAGGTCTCATTTAAACGGAATTTGAACATAGTCTAGTATGCTAGTAATCAGAAAGAAATACGACATTTAGCTTTTCCTGATACAGAAATGTATATAAGTACTAATGTCAATAAAATAAATAAATAAAACAGAATATGTATAGTAACCATTATATAACTACTGTATATAAGAACCATCTGCGTATCAGGGCAAAGGTCCCATTTATACATAATCAAATCATGTTTATAAAGACGACCTGCTTATAAAGACCACTTCCAGATTGTCTTGAGAGTAGCCGTTGCAGACAGGTTTGACAATACCTGGTTAACGGATCTATATTTCGCTATGGGTGTTCAATGATTAGATCTGATGTCTTTGAGGAGCTGGATATACTATGATTTACACAGAAAATATTGATTGCTTGACCTGATATCTCCACGTAATAGAGTGACAATCAGCCGGTGAATTGATGTTAAAGAAATAATCACTGGGACGGCCACGATTAGATTCGGTATATAGCTTGAGCGGTTCATTTTCGCGTATACCATCTGACCCTTAGGCATCTCTTGTATAGTCCTGAGACTGAGAACATTAATTGTCTATTTCCATTTGATTTAATACTTCAAATGTTTAGTTCTCCCCATAAAGTCAATGTGGCGTGTCAAATGTTGTAGGAAAATTTCACACGAATACATTAATTGGGCATGCACAATAAATATTGAATATCTATCAAAAGAAGTAAAATAGGTTGAATATTAATGACATTCATTTCACATACATAACGATCATTTTAATATAAATGGAAATTATGAATATAAATTATTTTTTTTTACATATGGCTGATTTTTTTCTGTTTTTTTTCCAAGAGAGACGATATTGGGTTTCTACACTCCCGGGCTACAGGCAACGCTCTCCAACAGACTCAAATTTCCAAAAGACCAGGCCATCGGTCCGGATTCTTATATCAACAACCTGATCAGGCATATCGAGCTGCAGAGACCGTTGACTCGCTTTCTAATGTATATATGTAATCCCTCGTGTGTCTTGTGGTTTCTAACTAAACCCCTCTTTGAATCTTTGGGTTAAGATTCTTTCGAGAACCTTACTCTCATGACTGTTTTCTTGCTGTCCTAAGCGTCTGCGAGACGAAGCAGCGAACAATATGCCATATCCATATTACTAGGATATCTACAATTCATTGGGATTTATGAGTCAGTTTCTCTCCTTTGCCAACCAGGTCTTGCAGCAAAAACAGAGCTTCCGTTGGTAGCTCGAATACACATTCAGATCCCAGTTTCAGTCGTATCTATGCTGGGGATGACCAAGATTGACATGTATGCCACGTTAGGGCTTTACATTTCTATTTGGCAGCCTCCGAATGGAGAAGAAAGGGTAGAAAGCGTCATTTCCTTCCTCTAAGAGCTCGGCTGATATTTCGGCTTCCACTATTTCGAGGTGGACTGTCACAGCAATCAAGAGAGCTTCTTAGTACCTTACCGAGAGATACATTTCATCTATTTAATCGAATTTTTGCACCTTTTACATGCCATAAGTCAATGTATAATTTGCTCATTTCACATCATACATTCTTTTATCACGCTGACCACATGTACGGAGTGTTAAATTCCAGCTGCGCCGATGTATAAGAACCATGGATTGTTTTTGTACATCACTAATTTTATTCCTTTACAATACAAGATGGGTAAAACAAAGAGAGTCGATCACACAAAAATCGGAAATGAAGTCTCGGTCATCCATTAAATCAGTTAAACAATATTCTCTCGTGTAATATCAGTGATATGGTATCGTGGGAGACTCAAATGATATACTGGCAGAGAAAACTGTAGCGCTAAAAAGCCCTTGATGTATGTGCCAACACCCTTCCAGACGCTCCACCCTACGATATTACTGGTATCCCACTCAAGCATATCGTGTGACCGATCCTTTAACCCACTATTTAATCGATACTCACACTTCTGAGGGCAAATATATATGTTACTGTTAAAGTGTCCGCGGATGGTGCAGTCTGTGCATTTATTACCTGTTCTGTATCATATGGATCTTCCGTCATAGTTGCTGATATAAGGACGGATACTACAGAAGTGCAGATTCTTTAATATAATCGAAATTACATTGCTAAACGTACCATTTCGTTTGAATCTCTGCATTTAAAGGTCATTTTTCTTTCGATATTTCTCTTATCATTGAAAATATTGTACGCTGAGGGAATTTTCCTGGTTTTTTTTTTCTTCTACTGATTCTTTATTGATTGTATTAGAGACTAACATACGTATGTTAAATTATGTCCCTGATTTTATCTAAATGCGGCCTTAAATAATGTCCCTGATTTTATCTAAATGCGGCCTTAGTTAACGACATGTGTTCGTGTATCAGTTTGGTATAAGCATTTTTAAAGGAACAAAATAATTATAAACTATTCAGAAAATACCCACATTAGGACAGAATTCTGGTTGTCGAATACTTTATCCCGACATAAACAATGTAAAAGGCTAAAACCATCCTCGGACTTCTAATTCCATAATAACACATAATAGTACACATTAGGCTGAGTTTTCTTCTAAAGAAAAATGAAAGAGATTTCGGATTGTAAAAGATATTAACATTGTATGTATTTATACGTATTTATGAACTCAATTTTACAGCCAACGATTTTCTTTAGTGCAGTTTCTTCCTTGATTCTATCTCGGTTAAACAATTATCTAACCAAGCATATTAAGCAGTGCGATTTTCTGAGTCACCTGTAATATGAAAACCTTCATAGTTACACCCGTCTCAAATTAATCATACTGAAGGTAAACATAGGTGTGTGCATGAGACCTTGGGGCTTGGGTTCTTAACTATAAATCCAGGTGGGCGACAAATTATAACTCTCTAACATGTTTTCTTCTAAAGAAAGATAAAGAAGATTTCAGATTGTAAAATCTATTAAAATTCAATGTATGTAATGACCATCTAATGCATATGTATGAGCTCAATTTCACAGTCAACGATTTTCTTTAACACATTTTCTTCTTTGATTCTATCCGGTTGAAATGTTATTTGATAAAGTTACCACTGTTAATATCCATGACAATCAGTATATTTACATCCGTCTGAAATTAATCATACTGAAGGTTAACATCATACATACGTGCATGAGAGAGACAGAGAGAGAGAGAGAGAGAGAGAGAGAGAGAGAGAGAGAGAGAGAGAGAGCGATCATAACGTGGGGTTTCGGTTCTGAGTTATAATCCAATTGGGCTACAAATTATAACTCTCTAACATGTTTCGTACAGATAATGAAGATTTTTTTTGTAACTTAACTTCATACTAACTCGTTTTCGTCTATTGGATTTAATGATACATCCCCTCTGTTTTGCGTAGAATGTGTGACTTACATCAATTATTCATGAATAACTAAACCTATTCCAAAAGGAATCATGAAAAGGCCTGCATTTAGATTCACTCATCAAAGTTTCTAGTGTAATTTTGATGTAAAGTTGGCAAGAATGACCAACAACATGGAGGGGACACAAACTGGGATGGAAGGGGGGAAGTTGGTAAAGGTTTTAAAAATATTTGGCATATGTGCGTTCTGTGTACTATAGCAGAACGCGGGAAAATATATTATCAATTGTATTTTTGATAATGTCGGATTTAAAGGTATGATGGATGGACGAAATGGTAAAACGGAGTGTATATGGCTACAAGAACGGAGGTTTCAAAAATACATTTGTAGCCTCCTCATGAAATTATTGATAATCATGATAAACAACATACTAATTATTCCTTTCTCACAGATAATAATTAGATCGAAAGAAACAAAAAATTTCTCAAAACCTTACCATGATTGTTTTGCGATTAACCAAGCGTGTTTTCTTGTCTGTATAAGGGTAGTGGTATGTACATGGAGACTAAATGTAGAAATGCAAATGGCTACATTATAAGTCTTACGAGTTAATATCAGATTGTTTTTTCTTTAAATACAAATCTGCTATTCCTATTGGCGTTAAAACTGTGGACATCTTATCATTTTGTTTCATGGATTAGTCGTTGCTGGTCAATTCAACTCGTATTAGTCTTAAAATGGTCTATAGCTTTGACCGATTGAGTCAGAACTAAACAAAAACTATGCATTTCGCACCAACATGGGGGGGCAGATGTTTGCTAGCCGAGGGTCATCGATCGACTTTGTTCCAATTCGACTCTTGGCACATGTAGGTGCCTTATACAATTTATTGAACAACTGCCCTCTTGCGAATGCAATATTGCCGTCTATACTAATCAGAGAGCTTTTTACTTGACCTGTTACATGTTCAGTATGGTGACTTTCATGATGTCCACGTGCCTTGACTTGAAAAAAAAAAAACAACAAATAAAAAAAAATAATAAAAAATAAAAATAAAAAAAAACCCACCGTAGACAAAAGATTTAAATTGGTGAAATGTACACAAGACATATGTCGCTGTCTACTGAGTCTGCGATTATTATTCCTAACTATCTTCCTATGTAAATGTAAAGAAGAAACTGATTGGATCATTATTCCTAACTATCTTCCTATGTAAATGTAAAGAAGAAACTGATTGGATCAGTTTCTTTGAGCTGTATCCACTCAGATAGTGGAGGGACAGATACTATTTTGCCTAGCTGTGCTTTTTAATTACCAATTCATTTTAAAATTCAGACAAATGTTCACTTTGCACTAATTTGTATCGAGGGTGAGAATGGAGCCACCTTCTACTGAACTACCTTAAATAATAAGTTCAATCTTTTGGACTGGCGGGTGTGGGGTCAAAATCTGTTTCGCACACGGGCCCCCAAGATGCTGAATAATACATCATTATAACTTTGTGTATGTCTTCTTTGTCTCAGATGGAATTATTTAGCAATATATCTGTAGATGCATCCATCCATCCATCCATCTATCCATCCATCCATCCATCCATCCATCCATACATACATACATACATACACACACACACATAGCATAATTAAAGAATGCGTACATGCGGTCAGCGTAATAAAAGAATGTATGATGAGCAAGGCATGCACTGACTTTTGGCTATCAAAAATTGCAAAGTCTTTGAAATATGTTCCAATGTAATAAATTTAAATTATATTCCCTATTTCGTGTTTATATGTAATAAATATTCGATTTATATTCATTTCAATCTCAACTCCATTTATATGATCATTTATATTAAAAATATTTCTTCACTTACATAAAGTGGTGGTCATTAATATTCAAACTATTTGACTTCTTTGATTGATATTCAATATTAATCGTGCATGGTCAATTAATGTACTTATATGAAATATTTCCTACAACAATTGACACGCCACATTGACAATTTGGGGCAACTAAACATTCGAAATCTTAAATCAGATGGAAACAGGCAATCGCTCTTCTCAGGAGACAGGATTAAAAAAGATATGCTTAAGAACCAGATAGTATACGCGAAGATGACTAGCTCAAACTGTCTACAGAATTTAACCGTCACCGTCCCAGTGCTACATTCGTTAACTTCAATCCACTTGCTGACCACCGATCTATTGCGTGGAGATGTCAGGTCGACCAAGCAAACGACAATTTTTGTGTAAATCATACTATATCGATTTTCTCAAAAGAAACCCCATAGCGAAATGTAGATCTGTTAACGAGGTATAGTCCGGATGCGTGCAAAGACTACTCTGAGAACAATTTGGAAGTGGTCTTTATAAGCAGGTAGTCTTTATAATCATGATTTGATTTATGTATAAATGGGACCGATAGACCTTTGCCCTTATACGCAGATGGTTCTTATATTCAGTCCTTATATAATGGTTTCTTTAAAGATTCTGTTTTTTTTGTTGTTGTTATTTTGTTGACGTTACTTTTTATACAAACTATTGTATCATGAAGAGCTGACTGTCGCCTTTCTTTCCGATTGCTAGCCGGCTAGACTATGTTCAGATTCAGTTTGAAATGAGACATTTATTTTGGTGCAGTTAGTAGTTGTATATTTTGATCAAAGGAAAAAAAAACTCTGTACCGAAATGTTAAATGAGCCATAGTTCTTACGTAACGCAATGTTAAATGAACCATAGTTCTTACGCAACGAAATGTTAAATGAACCATAGTTCTTACGTAACGAAATGTTAAATGAACCATAGTTCTTACGTAACGAAATGTTAAATGAACCATAGTTCTTACGTAACGAAATGTTAAATGAACCATAGTTCTTACGTAACGAAATGTTAAATGAACCATTGTTCTTAGGTAACGAAATGTTAAATGAACCATAGTTCTTACGTTTACGTAAATAGACAATATTATGTAACATAGCCAAAAAGCATTCATTACATTAAATGCAAATCTTGGTAAATTTATCTTGTTAAGATACACCACTCCCTGATTTGCACTTAAATTATTTTAGTTGATCTTGCATAGGTTAATACGGGTTGTGAAACAATTACAAAGCATACTTTAACCTCCATCTGCAATCTTAAAATATGAACCTCTGATGTCCAAAAACGTAATTTCACGCTTATTTTTGAAAGGTATTTGAAAATGGAATATATCTTCGAGGTACTGATCTTGTAAACATTATTGTAATTTGTAGGCAAGTATTACGGAAATAAAATCAGTTGTTTTAGAACTTAAGTTCCCTTTGATCATTAACCTAAGAGTTAAAAGTTCAAAAATAAAAATCATCATATGTTTTCAGTGCGTCTTAAAATGAAATCAAACCTGCTTTGCCTTATGATATATCTCGATAGCACTTATGTTTCATCCTCACTATACAATTGTACAAAATATAGCTTCCTGACACAAAAGCATCAAAAGGTGTTGGATGACATAAGTACCTATCGACTATGAGAGGTCCTATCATGTGACTTGTCTACACATCAAATTTGAGAGGTTTTAATGATTAACTAGTGTATACATTACCTACATTAGGGGTAAAACCTCATGTTTACAAACCAACATTAGGATTCCATCTTACATAATGCTTTTCTTATTTTCTACATTTTCTCCGACAATTACTTTATAAATGAGAGAATACACACCTATTTACCACAAGTCATCTCAACGTTGGTCTGTACAGAAGACACATGATAACATCTCACAATGTTGATGTGTAAACACACACACACACACACACACACACACACACACACACACACACACACACACTTGAACACAGTTAAAATACCCTCTTACTCGTATCTGTATTTTACCCTCAATATGGTGTTCTATTTGCCTCTTTCATTTGTACACACATATGCGTGCAGACAAGATGAAAAGATGCACCGATTTATATTTCTCTCTGTCTCTCTTCGTTTACTTCTGCCTCCACCTATCTCTTCACACACACGCACACACACACACACACACACATATATATATATATATATATATATATATATAAAATCACATACAGAATTCATATCTATATTTCGGGTCTACGAATGACAACTCACCGATGCGGCATGTAGCGAAACGATGAATTCCGGATTGAAACATCTCATAATAATAATAATAATAATAATAATAATAGAAATAAACGTGTTCTGGAAATGCCATTATCCTATTGTTACAAACTGGGTATCCAAAGTACTATCGTTATCACTCAATGCTGATGATTTGGTATGTTAGTCCTAGCTGTTCGCCACAGGTCCCAGTTTTAAACTATAACAAAACTTTTATAAATAATTACTGGGATTAACCTTAAATGTATACATTTCTATTCTTTCACATGAAGCAATATGTCTTGAAAGTTTCACACATGTTGATACATTAGAATAGATTGATTATATGTAATATGCATTCACTTTTTAGTGTCTTGTATGGCTTAATCGATCACATAATGTATACATAAAGGTTTGAAGGTTACACCGTGACCAACGAAATAATAACTGGTTAGAGTCATTTTGTAGCTCTGTTACCCAGAGGAAATTAAAAAATCCTTCCATTTACGCATTATTAAATACATGAACCTTTCTAATGAAAGAAGGAGAGAGATTGCGTGCACCGCTTTTCTATAATTTTTAGTTTACAGATTGGATAAACTGCAAACATCACATTCCTTTATTGAAATGTTGTCCACGTTTCAGTTACTCCCACTGATCAAATTATTGATAAATCTGACAAAGGACATTAACAATGTTTGCGTTAATTCTGGACCTGGTGTGTATCATCTGGTGAAATATGATCTGCATCGCTGCGTTCGACTCATTCGTTATACGGTTCTGGTAATCAGAACACCTCGTAACTTTCCACGTATTGAAATAGGTTTTGGGAGAGGAGAGGTTCTCGCGATGCCTTGTTCTCATTAAGGCCAGCGGCTGCCGGATCCCGATCCAATGGCAAGCCTGTCGTTGAGTTCTAAAACATGCCGTTCTGCTTGTCAGGAAGCTGCCTGTAGGAACGCGTTGCACTTGCATGCATGACCACGGGAGGTTAAATGACGAACTTGTCCCAAATGCTATTCGAAAGCATATATTATACGACATTAATTAACGGATGAATGACACGCTTAGCAAAAAGTTATGCAAGAGTACGTGATTTTCTGACTACAAACATTAAATTATTTTACATTTTCTGATTATTTCTTAAAATATTCTAAGTGCATAAAATGTTCGATCATTTAAATAATTATGATTATTTAGATTATGAACGCTACATACACTTTACCCATCAAGGATGGACCTGTTTATAAAATCCACAAAACTTTTGTTGCTTTTGTAGATACACTGTGAAAAGCATGGGGTTCCCTATAAGGGATCAACGGATCAAGGTAAAAAACTGATTGTTCGATAAGGAGATGTACCGAAGCACATTGTCAAATTCAGAGGAAAGTTGAGACATAGATTTTGACTTCCCATCTAGTACACTGGAAGTCTTGGACTCCAAAATAGCCAATAAATATATTCCTTGGTAACAGTACCATAAACAAAGTAGAACAGTTAGAATAAACGAAACAGCATAAACAAAATTGGTCTAAAACTTGAGACTTCATTAGTTCCCAAATTTTATGTCAATGAAATGTAGCTCTAAATACTCTTTTGCAAACACATATGTTCTTAGACCTACAGAAGAAAATTTTGCACACAAATTTCACATATTTTAGATATATAGTACCTATATATTTTAGACATATGTTCATCATGTATGAAAAACATATGTGAAACATATTTGTTTGACATGTATATTCTAAACATATAATGCCAGCCAACACTTTTAAAACATATTTTACATGCATAAACTACCAAAAGATATGTTTTAAATATGCAATGCTTTTCACTCATTTGACAAATCTATTGGAGCATTTATATGTAAAATACATTTTTGACACTTATATTTATCATATGTAAGTCCAACCATGTCTTATACATGCTTTTGCATATGTGGCAACTTAGGCGATGATACTACAGATGTCTGGGGCAAAATAGCATTATCCGCACGCTCTTCACAGTTACCATTACACTACCTACCCACCCCACCCACCCAAACACTCATATATATGCATATATGTCACCATACACTATGCATTCACCCCCTGGGCTAAACAACCAGTGAATGGATCCAAAGCACCCTTGTTCACCACCATGGAATACGACCATGCATCCAATCATACCCCAAGGTTTTAAGTTTCAACCTTAAACCGTTTAGGAAGAGTAGCGCTACAATACTCACGCACGCAGGCACGTACGTGCAACGGGCATGATAGCATAATCCCCAGTTTTTCGTTGAAAGGATGGGATTAAAAGACCAAGAGCAGGCATGCTTATGCATGTAATGGCACTAGGCATCCAGGATAGGTTAGTCATGAGTTCAAGTCCCACGTTGGATTGCAGACATTGCTGTCGTGTTTTTGAGACTCTTATATGTACTCATTTCAGTTCAAATGTATGAAACAAGTAGAATAGTTTCCATCTGTACCAGATTTGGTGACTAAAAGATTGAAATTATTAAATGATTTAAAGATAGAGTGTTATTTAAATTTAATTAAAAGCTACTCAAACATTAAGAAACATAAACCAAAACAAAGAAATGCATCTGTTTGGAATGACCCTTTCATTACTATTATATTCAACAACAGTTAAAGAAAGCAATGTATACATGATAAAAGACCCATAGAGTAAGTTATATATTTCGTTTCAACCGTAACGTTTAAAATCCATTTATAGAATTAAACCTCTCAATAAGCACCGAATTAAACCCTGTACGTAGGCAAACCTCCCCTCGGCTATCGAGTTATACCATGTATAGAATTAACCCCACCCACCCCACCCCCACCCCCGGCATAAGCACAAAACTGAACCTCCCCACGTCAGTAAGCACCGAATAAAGTCATGTATTGAGATAAAGCTACCCAACTAACCAACAGACGGTCTACTGAGTTCCAATAAATAACAAATAAAAACGATAAACTGATGGACATCTTGATATGTATAGGATATACACTTGTACATACATTGTTATGTATATTTAATCTATAATATGTGTTTAAATATTGTCCAGAAGTTAAGCTGTACTCTTAATTCTGGTCCCTAGTAAACAAAATGTTTACTAAAATTTGAGTTCAAGTCCAGTCATGTTGACAGTAGGACTGAAACTTTTCCCCCATTTTATTGCTTCACATCCTGTTGATATAAGTCAAGTGAAAATGTGTATAAATAGAGATTTGGTAAAGAAATAATTAATTTCTGTCTTAGATCAGTCTGTGGAAATGCGTTTGTTATCATATTTTACATTGTGCCGTTGAAATCAGATATAATTCGAAAGGAACTATTTATTTAATATATATTCATTTGGAATTACTAACGTGCTCATTATACATTACTTTGGACTTTTGTGAACTCATTCAAAGACACTCTGGATTGTACCATTCTGGTATGTCAGGACATTCAATACTATTGGAACTGATTCGGAAATTTCTATATTCTAGGACTTGTGATTAGGACATTTAGGAGTATTTGGCATTTGAGTCATACTATTGTAAGTATCTTTTGAATTTCACTTTGTATTATAGGGAAATAAATTGCTTGTTGATATTACTTACATTGTTGGTTTCACTTTCTTTCTGTTACATAATTTTAAGACACAGAGTCGTAACAACATATAATAATAGTAGTTATATGTGGGAACTGGGGGCAGTCATGGACCCTTGTTGGCATATACGGGAGATTAACATTATGGGACTCTTGGGGGCATATATGGAAAATTAACATAGAGAGGGTACTTGGGGGCAGATATGTTTATAGGGCAGAAGTGTTAATGGGCAGACACCCCAGACAATACTATCCAACACGCCGTGTGTAGTGACCAATATCCGGTCATCTACTATCCAACACCCACCACTATACCATCAACACGCCGTGTGTAGTTACCAATATCCCGTCATCTACTATCCAAGACCCGACTCTATACCATCAACACGCCGTGTGTAGTGACCAATACCCTGTCATCTACTATTTAACACCCCACACTATACCATCAACAAGCCGTGTGTAGTGACCAATACCCCGTCATCTACTTTCCAACACCCGACTCTATGCCATCAACATGCCGTGTGTAGTGACCAATACCCGGTCATCTACTATCCAACACCCCACACTATAACATCAACACTCCGTGTGTAGTGACCAATACCTCGTCATCTACTATCCAACACCCGACTCTATACCATCAACACGCCGTGTGTAGTGACCAATACCCGTCATCTACTATCCAACACCCCACACTATACCATCAACACGCCGTGTGTAGTGACCAATACCCCGTTATCTACTATCCAATACCCCACACTATACCATCAACACGCCGTGTGTAGTGACCAATATCCCGTCATCTACTTTCGAACACCCCACATATAGTATCCAACACGCCGTGTGTTGTGACCTTCTGCCTAGTGGCTATATCTAAATAGCCTAAATTTATATATAAAGCATTACCTATATCTCAGATCATGTTGGAGGTGTCAGTAAATTTGCATATATTGTACCTATGTTATAAATAGCTTTAATCAAGGGAACCAACTCATAATAACACTAAAATGAAAGTTGTACTAAACTTCGGGAACTGTCACGGACTTTAGCGTAGACTAAAAAAAAATCCGTACCATTAGATTATAATGACCTAGACTAAAAGTAGTACTAAACTTCCGAACTGTCACAGACTTTAATGGAAACTTAAAATAATCCGGAACTTTTTTTTACAAATTGGCCAAGACCAAAAGTAGCACTAAAGTTCCGAAATTGTACCGGATATTAGCGGAGACTGAAAAGAATCCGAAAATCTTTAAAAAAATTGGTCAAGACCAAAAGTAGCACACTAAAATTCCGAAATTGTACCAAACATTAGTGGAGACCGAAAATAATGCGGAAAAAAATGTTAAAAAAAATTATAAAAAAAATTGGCTAAGACTAAAAGTAGTACTAAAAATTCTGAAATATAACCGGAGATTAGCGGAGACTGTAAATAATCTGGAAAAATGTAAAAAAAAAAAAAAAAAAATTGCCTGACTAAAATTTGCTAAAATTCCGAAACTCATAGACAGAACGAAGGGAGTAGTGAAAATAAAACGGTGATTCTACTACAAAACATTTTGGTGGAATTAACGTATTTGACACAAATGTATCAGACTTCGTTAACATAACCCATCTTGAGCTAAGCTTTCTAAACCCATTTCATCATCCACTCTCACTACTGAGATTCCACCACCACCACAACCATTGACTACTACTACGCTACCAAAGCAGCAGCAGGAGCAGTAGGACTTGGCCGTGGAAAGGGATTGAGGCAGTTAAAGCTCATCATGTCCAGTCCATGAGTTTGTTTAAAAACAAACACCATAACGGTCCTTTTCAGGGCCACCTACATTTCTTAGAAAATAAATCAAATTGCCAAATCAAGTAAAGCTTAAATCCCATCATTGGATAGTTTATGAGTGCGTGTGTGCGTCCATGCAATAAAACAAAATCGATAAAAAGAGACACTTACTTTTCCCTTTTTGGTATTTTTCTTAAATCACAATGAACACTTCATAACACATCACTCAAGTCCATTTTTTTTCTTTCACAGTCTGTCTCTTTTCTTGAATTTCTTCACAGGCATCATGGGTTCTTCTTCTTCTTCACTGTCTTCCAGTCGTCTTGACTTCTTACATTTCGTTACGACGGGGATGGGTTCTTCTTCTTCTTCTTCTTCTTCTGTTGTTGAAGCGCCCTCTGCCTCCTCCCTCTCTTGTTTGTTCTCTTTTTTCTTAGGACACGCTGAAGACCAATGTCCTTTTTCTTGACAATGATAACAGGTATCTTTCCATTTGTCTCTATTTTCTTTTCTTTTACTTTGACGTAGTGGACATTCTGGAGACCAATGTTCTTTCTCTTGGCAGACATGAGTAAGCCTGAAACCACACCTTCCATCTCCACAAGACCAAGAGAGTCTAGAACTCCTAAAAAAGAAAGTCGTTCCGTAGCTCCCGAAAATTACTATGACATTCGAGAGACGCAAAAAGTGACATCTTGAAAATTAGAACCACGGCTTACACTTACACGGTCAACGTTAAAGACTCTAAATCTGAAGTGCCCTCTGAGAAAGCCGCAGGTTTCATTACCGATTTTTGGGATTCTTTGTTAGAAACATTGAAACGGCCATGCGGAGCCAAAGAGGACGATCGGTTGAGACTTTCCATCCATCACAATAGTCTGAAGTCTCCTGTCTGGATCGAGTTTAGTACCAAGGCAAAATTAACGCCGTCTAAAGTCATGGACAAAATTGAACACGTTCAACAATCCAATGATGAGTTTACCATCACCGATGGAAAAGCCACACTTCACATGACCCACGTTTCACCTACGAGATCGAGTCCTGTACTTTGACACCGACAGTTGTATGTACATCCATCGCCCTGGTAGCCAACTCCCCATCATCAAAGCAGATCGTTTAGGGGCATGGACGGACGAGCACCCTCAAGGGACGATCCTCAGTTTTGCCAGCGGTGGCCCTAAAAATTACGCCTATCGGTACCGAGACCAACAAGGCCAACTCTATACCAAATGCAAAGTCAAAGGATGGACACTGAATTATCAAGCCAGTCAAGTGGTGAACTTTGATGCCTGAAAAATGCTTTACTGTCTGGACAAGCTCAAGACTTTCGAGTGAAAACTTTAGAGCCCCACAAAATCGCACGTTTGCCAAAACACCAAATCGTCTGTCGCCCTTTAGAAAAAGTCTACCAAATTGTCTACCAGAAACGAGTGCGACTTCCAGACCACAACACTTTACCGTACGGACACGCATATCTTCAGTATAGAAAAGGGACAACTTCCAAGATTAACAATTCATTGTGACTACAAACGTTGACCGAGCAAGAACAAGATGAATACTAATACCACACAGTCACCGAGTGAGGAACTTCAAGTTCAACGTGGAGGCCAGTACACATACACCGACACTGACGAATTCGACACAGTCGTCGAGTGAGGGACCTACTGTCAACTCCAAGTTCGATCACGAAATCGAATGCGATGCAGTGCCTAGCGATGGGACGGATGCCGTACACTTTGACATCAGCGATGCAGCTTGCCGCTCCTCTGGGACCATCGAATAGCGATGCCGCTCGTGTGCCTTACCGCGACACTAGCGAAAGCGATGCAGCACGACGCCCTTTCTGCTTTACTGGTCAATGTGATGCTAAGCGTGTACATACCTGTGGATGCCATCCATGCTTTGGCAAAGAATTGACGCTGCCTGTGACTTTGCCTGGCTATTGCGACTTTGAAAGTCAATTCCAGGCGTTCAAAGATAAGTGGCCTAAATATCTGCAAGGACCTACTCCGAAAGCATTAGCCCAAGCCGGATTTATCTACTTGGGAGAATGAGATACAGTTCAGTGTTTCAGTTGCGGTGTGACACTTCACGAATGGGAGCATAAAGACTCAGCTTACTTGGAACATGCCAGATGGTCTCCGCGCTGTTACTACCTGCCTTTGGTCGGTCCCAAGAAGTAATATGTCGGATACTTTAAAAGAGCACATTCGTTGTTTGCCTCCGGAGCTACGAGAACGCATTTACCAAGAGTTGGTCCAGATTCAAGTGAAACGCAAAGAACAATTGCATCCTTTACGACATAGACGTTGTAACCATTGAATGCTATAAAAATACTGATTAGTGTCAAGATATTCAAATGGTCAGACATTGATAAAGGACTAGATGACACCTTTAAGAGTTTGAATGGCACCACCTACAATGTAACAGTGATACACAGAATTCGATTTAACGAAGTTCAGGAAAAAGTGACAAACTTAGAGGAATAAAATAAACTTTTAAAAGAAGTGTCACCTCAAGACGAAACGCCTTCACGCCGTGTGAGGTGTAGAAAAGTAATCACTAAATGTCCTGGATATCCTTTACCATCCGATTCCATTTGGCAATTGAGCGACTATTTCATCAAAAAGAAAGACGTGCCTGAAAATGACTAGTTTAGAAGAGCACATTCAGAATCTGCCTTTGGAACTGCGAGAACGCATTTACAGAGAGTTTGTCAAGATACGAGTGATACGCAAACTCAAAGTCATTTCTCAATTTTGAAACTATTGTTATCTCCACAGTATAAGAAGACTGATTCTTGGGAGAAACTATCACAGATGCCTTGGAGGAGACTATCACCAAAGATACAAACCTTGGGAACCTGGATATAAAAGCTGACCATGCCAGGACCGTTGTCTTCACTCGTGGAACGAATTGCGTGAAAGGAAGTCAATGATAGTGTTCAGACGCTATTGTGTGTGTGTGTGTGTGTTAGTGACTACCTTTCTTGGATTTCGTTTCCCTGGAAATTCGTTGTGGATTATTTTTGATGAACAGTATTCGTTGTGGACTATTTGTGAAAGGTACATGCAACAAAGACATGACCATTGATGCTTTATCGGCACACGAAAGACAAATTGTGCTCAAAGTGTTGAGAATCGTAATGAAAACAAATTGTGTACCTCCGTGTGAAGAAGACATTTGTCAAACTTTATCTACTCTTCATACGTTCCAAGAAGTGTGTATCGCTAGTTGGTTACACCAACAACTTAACGATTGGAAAGATGTACTTAACTGGAAAAGTTTTGGTTTCGATGTTTGGCTACAAGAAGTGGCACACTATGCCAAGGACCTTGCGTGTCACTAATCATCTAAGACGAAAAGAACAATTAGAACCAACGTTAAAAATGACATTAGAAACAGTCATGCGAGAACCTGACACAGAGGAAGACAACACCCTCGTACAAATGGAAACAACTGAGGAACAAAGAACCTTTCCGCCAGAAAAATTAGAGACATTTGATTTCACAACAGAGACAAGAATACCAGTGCGTGTACGTCAATTTCGCAAGACACACATCCAGCGAGACTATTGTTGTACATTGACTTGTTTATATGCATCTGTGATTCTTTTAGAGTGTGCCGCATTGATCTACGGACTCATTTTTGCCTAATGTGTTTTCGTATTTTAATTCATGACATGTAAAAATGTTTTGTTGTGGTGACACTTTTTAAAAAACATTAAACGTGTATGAAATGTATACAATGTATTGTGTTTTTCATGTTCCTCTCAAAATTCTCCATACCTCAGTCATGGCTGCATCCTCCTCCTCTGTCTCCTCTTCTGTTGTCAAAGTGATTGACGATAAGCTCGATCGTCAAAGTTGGGGACGCTTTGTATCTGGCCCATCCTTTTAACATGCTGATTGCTGGACCGGGTGGTTCAGCAAAACCGAATTTGTCAAACGTTTGATCGAAAACAAATCTCATTTGTTTGATCGTCCTCCTCAACGTATCGTGTGGTGTTACAAAGAGTGGCAATCGTCGTACACTTTACTTCAAGAAAGTTAAGGAGAAGCCATTTCGTTTATCGAAGGCATTCCTTGCGAAGATGATGGGATCGTGTCTGACTTGAGTCAGACACATCTGGTCATCTTCGATGTCATGTTAGGAGAAGACGAAGAAGAAATTAACCTTTGGTTTACACGAAAAGTGCATCATCGTAATGCCAATATCATTTGCATTACTCAAAATTTATTTCAACAAAGTAAAGCCCATCGTACCATTAGTCTCAATACCCATTACTTGGTGTTGTTTAAAAACCCCAGACACAAATCTCAAGTGCAAGTGTCAAAGTGGATTCTGCCATCACTGCGTACGAGGAAGGTGGAAACACGTTTAACGTTCACCGTGAATTTGTACATCCTCATTATCTTCCAGTCAGTAAATCGTATTTTGACAGTGTCAACATTAATATAAAAGGAGATCATGGACAACATATTCTATTCTCTAAAGGAAAAGTCACGGTTAAACTATATTTTCGAAAACGGTGCTCCAGTGAATTGTAACACAAAAATGTATCCTGTGTACCGAGGAGTTGCTCGACAACGAGGACATGGTTTAGGAGATATGTTATAATCCGCATTTCGCATCGTAGCCCATATCTTAAAACCCATGGTGACTCGAGGATTGCATGCCTTAAACGATGCCCCTTTGACTCAAGGAAAAGAATTTCTTCAAAACGTCCTCATCGACAAACAAAATCCGAAAGAAGCCTATTGGAGAACAGGCAAAAATGTGTTGATGCAAACTGGAAAAGATCTTTTGGGTCGACGAGAGACTCCTATAAATTCACTTCACGCTTCTGGTCCTGGCATTACTGCTTCCTCAACGCCACAGCAAGGACAAGGCTAAAAGAGACCTCGAAACCCCTTCAGAACTCATAAACAGGGTGTTCAGAAAAAGAATAAGAAAAGAAGAACTGTCAGAGAGTTATACGTGTTTGATTACTAACTGAGAAAATATAATGCACCTAGATTCTTGCGAATGTACCAAGTCAGAACTGGATCTGTTTGCCATGCCACCTACCATGATGACGATGCAAGAATCCCAATGGGTAGAATTTCATCCTGTATCGTCTTTGACGACTTCAGCCCCTATCGAATTTGAAATCAAAGGACAAACCGAAGATTTTATCGATCTAAATAGCAGTCACTTGTATCTGAAACTCAAAGTGCTCAAAACGGACAACAGCAATCCTGGGGCCTATGCCAGAGTAGCTCCAGTCAATAATTTCATGCATTCGTTGTTCAGCGAAGTGGATTTGTACTTGAATCACAAACTGGTCAGCAGCAGCATGGATTCTTACCCTTACCGTGCTTACTTGGAAAATCTCTTGACGTACTGAAAAGAAGCCAAGACCCCCCTTCTGGATGCTTCCGTTATATGGAAACCTGACACCTCGGAAAAGTTCAACTACACAGAGTTGACTGCAGATGACGATAATCACAATGTGGAATTTAACGCCCGTCGAAAGAAAATCAAACAAGGGCGCACTTTAGAACTGATGGATCGTTTGCATTTGGACATGTGGTTGCAAGACAAGTATTTGTTAAACGGAGTGGATGTACGCCCGAGACTGAATCGCAGTAGTACCGTCTTCCATTTGATGGCTAATGCAAACGAGTACAAAAGCCATCATCGAAGAAGCCAGACTTAATGTGCGCCGTGTAGAAGTGTTACCTAAAGTAGCCAACGACATCAGTCAAACTTTAAGCAGAACCACTGCCAAGTATCCTGTGCGACGAGTGGAAGTGAAAACGTTTACCATTGCCTCTGGACTCCGATCAAAAATGTCGAAGATCATGTGTTCCAAGGACAGCTCCCCAAACGTTTGATCATAGGCATCGTCAGTAATGTGGCCCTCAACGGAGCCATCGATCAAAATCCTTTCGACTTTCAACACTTCAACGTCTCCAAGATAGAAGTCACTCGAGATGGCCAGACGTTGTGTTCCAGACCATTTGAACCTAATTTTGCCCAGAATAATTACTTGCAATCTTACTTGACTCTGTTTAAAGCCACATGACAGTTAGGCACCAACAGCAGCCACGGTATTTAGTACGATGATTATACAGGAGGATATGCTTTGTGGAGCTTTGATTTCACTCCTGACCAAGGCAGCGACGAAGGACATTTCCACCCTATAAAATCAGGCCAACTTCGTGTGGAACTTCTGTTTGCCACAGCTCTGGCTAACACCGTGAACGTCATCTTGTATGCAGAATTTGACAATACTCTAGAAATCAACAGTTTGAGAGAAGTGATTCTAGACTATTAGAAAAGATGGAACACGAAGAACCTATGGAGATAGATGAGGGATTTTGTGGTCTAGAATCACCCAATCACCATAGCAGATACAAACCACAAGTGAAGAAGAAGTAGAGAAAAGTAGTCGGAACAGTAGTTTTACAAAGTTTACTGGATTTTACCCATGCACGCTGTCAAGATGGCCAGAACAAGAACAACATTTAGTCTCCTGTTTTGCTACGGACTTGGCTGAAAGAATTACAGCCCTGACCAGAGAGCATTGATATGGATGTTAAATCAATCATCCAAGTCCGAAACAACACGACAAATGTTTGCTGATGTGTCAAGAAGAAAAATTGGAAGAATATCTGGATGAGGCATGGTCTCTGGTCTCAGACGAAAAGATGTCGAGAAAGTGGTATAAAAACTTGCTTAACCATTCCATACCTCCACTCACTTCCCTGGAGATCCAACGCATCGAAACTCTCTTGCAACTTAGTACGGAGACTACAGGTGGTTCATCGACTTACTTGACAGACAGATTCAAGCATAAAGTCAAGTGTGAATTGATGACTTATCATTACCTGCGAAAAAAAAGAATTTATACCTGGGAACTTCATTACGTGTTGACTCGCAGTTCGTACACCGCTTCTTAGAATCCTGTAGTGTGTGCTAAAGATGAACTTCCACTTTGCAAACCTAAAGACATTCAAGCCTATGTCATCAATACCGACGACAGTTATCGACCAGGAACCCATTGGGTGGCAGTGTACTTTCCCAACGATCACAGTGTGGAATATATTGATTCTTATGGATTACCTCCTTTGGAAGACGACATCATTGACTTTATGAGAAGAAATGCTGTCTCCACTCGATTCAATAATGTGAGATTACAAGGATCAGATTCTATGGTGTGTGGACAATATTGTGTGTATTTTCTTCATCAACGCAGTCTTGGATTTCCCTTAGAACATTTAGTGACTTGTTACGATAGGGAGTACGGTAGAAACGATGCTAAAGTAGAAAGATGGTTTTGTGAACATTATGGTTATCTTTTTTTCTTTAGCTCAGAAACGCAGTGTGCATCGAGGGCAAAATAGCTTAGAGCAGTGGAAGTCGAATTTGACTTCACAACGTTGTCAACTCTGTAAATACATTCATGATTATTAATGTGTGTTTGTATTTTGTGCTAGGAAAGCTTCTGCTTGTTTATTTAAATACAATTGATTTTTTAAGAAAATGTTGTTGTGTTGTTTATTAATTGAAAAAAAAGAGATGTATCTGCTCTTTCACATTTCTCTCTATCGATCTGAGGTACCTACTCTTTCACATTTCTCTCTATCGATCTGAGTCATGTTTTCCATCGCGTCCGCGTCTTACTCCTGTTGTTGTTGTTATTGTTGTTGTTGATGCTGCTTTGGTAGTAGTAGTCAAAGGTGGTTGCATCTCAGGGGTAGTGAGAGTGGATGATGAAATGGGTTTAGAAAGCTTAGCCCGTGATGGTCTCTTTCTCTTGGGTTATGTTAAAGAAGTCTGATACATTTGTTTCAGATACGTTAACTCCACCAATATGTTTTGTAGTTTTAACTACTCCCTTCGTTCTGTCTACGAGTTTCGGAATTTTAGTACTACTTTTAGTCTTAGCCAATTTTTGGGGTTTTTTAAACATTTTTTCCGGATTATTTTCAGTCTCCGCTAATGTCCGGTACAATTTCAGAATTTTAGTACTACTTTGAGTCTTAGCCAATTTTTTTTTTTTTTAAAACATTTTTCCGGATTATTTTCAGTCTCCATTAAAGTCCGTGACAGTTCGGAAGTTTAGTACTACTTTAGTCTAGGTCATTATAATCGAATGTTCCGAATTTTTTTTAATCTACGCTAAAGTCCATGACAGCTCCTGAAGCTTATTACAACTTTTAGTCACGTCAATATTAGTGTTATTAAGAGTTGGTTCCCTTGATTAAAGCTATTTATAACATAGGTACAATATCTGCAAATTTACTGACACCTCCAACATAATCTGAGATATGGGTAATGCTTTATATATAAATCTAGGCTATATAGACGAAGCAACTAGACTGAAGGCCACAACAAACGGCGTGTTGGATAGTATATATGGGGTTTTGGATAGTAGATGACGGGATATTGGTCACTACAAACGACGTGTTGGATAGTATGTGTGGGGTGTTGGAAAATAGATGACGAGATATTGGTCACTACACACGGCGTGTTGATGGTATAGTGTGGGGTGTTGGACAGTAAATGACGGGGTATTGGTCACTACACACGGCGTGTTGATGGTATAGTGTGGGGTGTTGGATAGTAGATGACGGGGTATTGGTCACTACACACGGCGTGTTGGATAGTATAGTCTGGGGTGTCTGCCCCATAAACACTTCTACCCCATAAACACTTCTGCCCTATAAATACTTCTGCCCTATAAATATTTCTGCCCCATAAACACTTCTGCCCCCAAGTACCCTCTCCATGTTAATTTCCCATATATGCCCCCAAGAGTCCCATAATGTTAATTTCCCGTATATGCCCCCAAGGGTCTATGACTGTCCCCCAGTTCCCACATACAACTACTAATAATACATGTTAACTCATTAATGGTTATATAGTCGACTATGGCGAACCATTAAAAATACCATACGATCTTGAAGACAAAAGGTATATCTAAAGACATGCATATACTTCAGATCATCCATATATACTCCCTACAGGGATGATGATAGGACGTACATGTCCTGGACATGGATTATATAACAATTTAATATGTAACATTAAATGACTAAAATATGTGCAAGTTTATGATTTTTTGTAACAGATAGTCAGCGTGTGATTTGCAACACCACCACTGAATTTAAGCATTTAACGTTTTAAAAAGGCTTGTCCTGAAAGGTCAGATAAATCGTCGTAATATGAAAGCAAACAAAAAACAATATATATATATATATATATATATATATATATATATATATATATATATATATATATATATATGTGTGTGTGTGTGTGTGTGTATGTATGTATGTATACTTACAGCGAAGTCTCTGTTTCACTGATATGTCAAGTGTATTGCAAGCTGTGTCTTTTCTCTCAAAGGCATCTGGTAAATTTACAAACATGTACTCATATAAAAAGTTCAGTCCAACAACAAACATGACGACTGTTAAAACAAATTTTAACTGTTTCAAAATCCTCATCATGGAGAATTCACATGGAGTATCGATGAAGAGAAAATTAAGTAAAAGAGTTAAAACACTGTCAGCGTAATATGTTTACTTTGCTATCTTACCCATGAATATAGACTTTGTAATAATTTCCAATTACCTAGTGGAATTCGCTCTCAAAGCACGACACCTACATTCAAATATGTTAATTCAATGCGTGTTTTGTACTAATCATTACGCATTTGAACAATGAACCGACCCGTCGGTATACATTTCTTTTGTAGAGACAATTGACTAATCACAAAAAACAGGTATATATATATATATATATATATATATATATATATATATATATATATATATATATATATACATATATATATATATATATATATATATATATATATATATATATATATATAAAATTTATATTTAAAAAAGAAACAACATTCTACACAATTGAGACATATAATTTTGTAATATATATTCTTAAATAACATCTGTTATAAAACACTACTTTTTGGCAGCAGGACGGTTTTTTGTCAAGTGTAAGTCTAATACACCTGCAGTTGACGGGTCCAGAAAATCTCTTGACAACGATAAGTAAATAATAATAATAATAATAATAATAAAAATAAGAAGAAGAAGAAGAAGAAGAATTAATCATAGCTAATAATAATAATAATAATTATAACAATAATAGTAATAATAATAATCAGTTAAAATAACTTAGCAAATGTTAAGAGGGATTCGTATTTCGATAACAGCGAGGAGAAGATTCAGTGACATATGTTTTCGTTAGAGATCCAGTGCATCTGAAAGACTAACTCAGTTTGGAGGCTCTCTTATAATTTAATTATTTCCGATGATATTCAAATCTTAACTTCCTGACCGGGAAAGTACACGAAATGTTTATTATTGCAGAATTCTTCCATAGCAAAATTAGAAACGAAGAATTCCCTTAACTTTTTTTTTTACTTCAAATTGTATTTAGAAATATGTCATCAATTGTCTGTTAATTGCAGTGAGATTATATGCGTAATTCACATATACTGCAAGAAAATTGATGTTTTCGTATGCAGTAGCAAAGACATTGAAAGTGATAAAGAATGGAAGATAAACAGAGATGAATATTATAAGCAGCTAACCAACAACCAATAGGTGAGATTGTATGATAGATTAGCGTTTTCTGGTACAATGTTCCATCTTTGATTACTTGCGAATGTCATCTCACTTTACACGTTCGCAAAGCAAGCTTCCGCTCTCTCATGGAACTGGGACTATATGGTGAAGATTTGGTGTGTTTCGTTCCCATTCAATCTTTGAAACTTCTTAAACGCAGCTGCGACAATTAGTGGCCCAATTGGATAAGACCAACCCTTCAGAGTGTAAAAAAGAAATGTAATACATTTACAGTACTTTCAGTCGATTTGCATGACGTATGCACGACTTCCATCCATTTCCATCTCGAATTCAATCACGTTTAGGAACATCTCATTCATGAGAAGGTTTATAAAATGCACGCGTATGCTTTACAACGGTCTTATTTACCAGATCCATAAGTTTCCTGGTGCCTTTTTTACTAGGCTGTACCAGACTTTTGTAAAATGTCAACGTCAAGTTTAGGCAACCATACATGCAATATCTCAAGACCCCGCATCCTAATATTACAAGCGTGATTCTATTTAAAAGGCAGCTAACACCTCCAAATGAAACATTCCCCTGATAAATATTGGCATTACTCCAAGAACATATAATTTTTGCTATGCTTGACTGATCCTTAAACTAAAACAAGGAAGCAATTCCAATGACCATTCATGCAAAGTACACTGCATAATCTAAAACAAGATCTTGTCACCTCTTGTAGCTGTTGCACGTTTCTCACATAATATTGGCAGCTATTTGACCTGAACGTCATACTCAACAAAAACATCTTTCCAGGAATAAACACAAAAGTGTATCAGCCTTTCCATTCTTGCTTGCGGACCGATATTTGATGTCAAACTTATGGGATGATGATTGAATAGTCCGTTTCTATTGATATAAAGCAGCTTGCAAGGCTATTTTTTTATTCCGCTCAAGGGTCAGTGTTAAAGGCTAGTGATCCGTCAGCTGCGTAAATCGCCGCCCATACTGAAACTAATAAATTTTTCGTATGCCAATAATGGTCGCTGGGGCTTTCTTCTCGATTTGGCAATAGTACTTTCCGCTTCTGCTTGGTTTCGTGAAACATTGACTGTAGAAATGTATAGAATTCAAAATGTGCATGCTCATGAGATGCTTCCAGTCTGTACATCATGCAACAACTTTTAGCAAAAAAGGAGTATCTAGCTAATAATGAGTGAGCTTACAAGTCTATTACATTGCTTACAAGTCTATTATATTGTTCAAAGTATCCCAATAAGCTTAATTCCATTACTAATTTGCCTTTTTATAGTAGACCTTCAGATGCTTGTAGAGGGACTGACATTCAGAATGCAATAGGATCGTAACGGAAGAAAAATTCCAGCTTATTTATTAAAGATCACGCAGAATAATCAACCTAATACACATTATATTTTCAAGCTCTACCTTTATTTCATCATCAAATCTATCCTATATTCAGAAAATCCCTCTTTTTTCGAATACGGAATTTTCCCCCTAAAACATTTAGTTCTAGAATAGACCTAGCTTCTTTGGTGAGGGCTGTATTCCATGCGTGTTTACTACAAAAGCAAAAGCAAACTACACTATGTTATCCTTCACAACGACATATCTTTTATTTATTTAACTTGAGTTCACTTCTATGAAACATGTACAGGTTTGTTTTGGGTCACTTACTCAGCAAATAATCAAGATATCATCTGGAAGATAGCCTACATCTTCTTGCAAATCCATCCATTGGCTTGATAATAGATTTTTAAATAATAGCTGGGGCTGCCGCTATTCCAAACGGTAATAGTTTATAGAATCAAAGAAAGAAGAAATACATACATACATACATACATACATACATACATACATACATATATATATATATATATATATATATATATATATATATATATATATATATATATATATATATATATATATATAGATAGATAGATAAGCCCAGGTGAGTAATGATGGTCACCAAAGTCTCTTGCTTGATACATTTTTCTTTTTGTTCCATGTCTGAAGACATATGTCCGTTAGTCACTCTTGACACTGTTGATGGGCCATTGTTTACTGACAAAAGATTGTGACTGCCACATGTATCCGACTCCACAATCTTCGAAAACAGAATCTAAGTAATCAAACCGTCGATAAGTATTTGTATTATGTGCTTTGATTTTGTTCAGTATAATCTTTTATATGATTTCGTGTATATGTCTTATTTTCCTTCAATTAGTCCACACCAATATTTTGATCGCGTTCAATTTCACTTTAGCATAAGTGGTTTGTCATCCAGTTTCACCGTATAGCATGTATAATGTGCTATTCCTTTTACATTTTAAAACCCACCTAAGAAAATCTGTATGAATTCTCTAATGATTTCGCAATTTTCAAAGCCACAAATTTGCGACCTATATAGTCTAATATGTATATTTTGCAAGCAATCAATTTTCAGGCATTGGGGGCGCGAGGGAGGAGAGAAAGGCGCCAGACAAAGGGGGCGCCGTCTTTGAGCTTCTTTTTTGCAACTGCAATTTTCATAATATTCCATCTTCACATTGTTGTAACGGGGGCAATTCTTTACAAAGCTTATATTTAGGAGGGGGTGGATGGAGGATGGCAACTACAATAAAAACAATAAAGAACAATGTCCCCGGGAGCTTCGAACCATCACGCTGCCACTGAAGGTAGGTCAAGATTTTATATATCCTTTTTAAACAAGAATAATGCTTTCTTGGTTTTTGATATTGTTTCCCTTACAGCTTTAAAAAATCTTCCGGTCTTACTCCAAAATAAATGTTTTCATTAATCTATTCTAGAATTGTATCTTTATATGTAAAGTAATACTATTTGTTCTTATAATCTTTACCGAAAATTAGTACATTTGGTTTCATTAAACGATTGAGATGACAAATTCAAAGAAATTTACCTATCAAATAATGACCGCTTCCTAAAATTTGTTAAATTCCTCTTTGATCTTTTCTTACACCACACAAGGTACAGTTCTTGGCTTGTAAAAAAAACATTTAACATTTAACATTTTAACATTTTTACGTAGCAAAAGTTTTTTCGACAATCCCCAACATGTCGGCAAGAACGGAATACTTCTAAAGAAATACTATTTGATCTAAATTTAACATGCGACGTCTGAGATATCGACACTATTGCAGTTGGCAGTAGAGATCATAAACTCTTCATTCAGATTTAATATGTTTTCTCACAAAGAATTGACGCTATACCACCTTTATTATTTTTCCATTTCACAACGCTTTCTCTCAGTAGAAGTTCTACTGCGAAGATACGTCATCCTGTACCCTTGCAAGTTTTATCTACGGGCATCCAATGCCACATTACTAGTGACACGAAAGTACTCCTCACTATCATTTATTTCTGTCTTATAATTTTGAGTATTTCTTTTTATTTTGTCTAAGTGTTTATTATCCTTCTAATCTGATTTACTCCTTGTGATAGAATTGTTTTTTTCTGTTTGGACCTTTCTTGCTCAAAATTCTAGTTTCAGAATAATGTTACCACTTGAAATGCCTTTAATAACAATATTATATGAAATGTATTGTTGCTTTTCGCTAGCCAAGAGTCATCGCTCAACTTAGTCCCACATCGACTTTCCACATCTCTCTCTTTCTCTTTCTCTCTCTCTCTCTCTCTCTCTCTCTCTCTCTCTCTCTCTCTCTCTATATATATATATATATATATATATATATATATATATATATATATATATATACATGGAAGGATTATGGCATATGACGGTCCGTTGAAGTGCAGGAAGGAATCGCGTGTCAGGGACCGATTTAGACAAATTAAACTAACTAACAAACAACAGCACCAAACTAGTTTTTAACTATCCTAAGCGCTTTCGATTATCACCGAGTCTTTGTCAAAGCCAATTGCAAAACAGATACAAGCAATAAATACAAAAGCCAGCATTGAATGTACAAAAGATTATATGACTGTGTAATGGAAGTGTTTTTCAAATGTTGATGTCGAGCATAATTGTCTTCAACTTCGACGAGGAAATGGTAAAATAATTGACATTTACTAACAAATCTGAAGTATATGTATTATATTTTAAAAGGTTAATGGCATAGCAGGGGTTTGTTTCTATAAACAATTTATGTTTTAAAATTTTTTACCGCTTGTTATCTTCTTCCGAAAAGATCGCATGCAATGAGCGTCCAATTGCGAACCGTACAGACAATGATCTGTCATCGCATATTGGACCTTGAGATCAGCGTTAATCCCATTCCCTCTAAATTATTAGTGGAGAGGATAGGAGACACCCTAATCTACCGGTGTGATATGCAGTGGAAGATGTGTTCTATGCTCTGATTGGTAAGATTTGTTTATTTTCTGTCTACTTGATACTGCTTTTTGTCAGATCGAGCCAAATAAAATTGAGTGGTGATGGTTTCCAGATTTATAATCTCTCAAGGGGCAAGCTCAAATATCCCAAGGGCAACCTTAATTTTCCACTCAGCTTGCTCGGCACATACTGACCTCTGATGAATTTGCCCAGCCCTGTCTCTCCACTGCATATCTTGTTCCCATAAACAACCCAGCTCTTCTATTCAAAATAGTCCATCATAAATGTGAATCTTTTCAAACTTCGAGGTACTGTCGATTCAATGTAACATTCAGTCATTGCATCGGAATTTAACTTCCTTGTGAACCGAGCGACGAAGTACATGTGTGGAAAAGTATTTTTAAAACCGTATCAGCTTAGAAAAATATGACAAAAATTGTAGCATTTTTTTTTTTTTTTTTTTTTAGTTTTAAAGATCGACTTGTCGGCTTGAATTCTGAAAAGAATCACGATTCCTGAGGACGGAGTTGAATGAAGCTTTCTCTGTTGCTAAATCAAGTCGTTGCTTGTTGGATTATAAAGGTTTTATTGTGCTGATGATCTTGATAAAACAACCATTGTCGCTGCAAATGTGTGGAAATGTGCCAATTGATTTCATGTGGAATTCTATGCATTATCTGCCCTGTCCTCTCTCTCTCTCTCTCTCTCTCTCTCTCTCTCTCTCTCTCTCTCTCTCTCTCTCTCTCTCTCTCTCTCTCAAGAATGATTAACAATTTAGACAAGGTCAAAGAAAGGTTATAAACTAACAGATCGTAAAACCTCGTGTATGAGCCTCTCTCTCTCTCTCTCTCCAACGGTTGTGATCGCAATCGCTACAAAGGTCTATAAATCCTTCAATCTCGCACACCTAAGGGAAGGTCTGTAAACACTTAAGCAAACACCTGATTTTATTACAATGACTTGATAGGGAAATATGTAAAGTGTTCTATCTAATTATTTCCGCTCTCATTTTTTGCAATACAAACTTAGGCTGCTATTAAAAAAAATGTTTTTGCTTAAAAGTAATTTAAATAAATGAAAATATAAATGGATTTGTTTATGTCGTTAATCAAAACAGATATATGTGATAATTATGATTTTCATTCATCTGTATGTATATGCGTGTGTGAAAGAAAATGGTATTGTATTTTTCAGCAGACCATCCTATTTAGTGAATTAAACTTTGATATGTCAGTCTTTTGTCGATCTTTTATCTCGACAAACTTCTAAACTAGGATCTATACAGATATATATATATATATATATATTACAGATGATAATCAATGAAAAATTATGTCATTATATATATATATATATATATATATATATATATATATGCTCATACACCTGTATGAATGTATTTATATGTCAATTCTATCTTAAACTGGTTTCAGTCAATTAATGATCTTGAATGATTTCTAGTCTCCAGGGTATAGTTTTAACTGGGCATATTACATAGTCATGTGTCTAATTTGTTTTACATCCTGTGCAAACTATTAATTTAAAGTTTACTATATGTTATCTTTGTAAATGAGCATCATATTTGTTAAAATCCCGTATGTGTGATTCAAGTATATAGTTTGATGGTCACAAGTGTAAAACGAAGTCACGTCACTATTGCCGACATTATTTACATAACAAAAAATATTGGGCAAGATTATTTGACACAACACTTTCAGAGAACATAGATCGCTTTGCTTGAAGCAAGGGAAATGAAAGGTAAAGTTTCATACACATGTCCATCATGAGACGACTGAATAAACGATAGAGTTACCCCCCTTTAAAGTCTGGAGACCAATCAAGTGTCAATAATTACAGACTTTTATCTGTTCTACCTATTTATGTTTTCAAGTCTATGGGGCGCACTAAAGATATTTGATTCCAACTTCGATTGACAATGTATGCACATTTTATTACGGTGACCCTAGTTTTGTTCCCAAAGAACGTAAATAATTGGTCATGTGGTTTCACTGAACAAAACAATTTGACAGTACATCAAGTCTGAGCGGTTAAAATATGTCTGCTTGTCAGCCAAAGAAAATGAATAGTGAGTCAATATTGTGTATATTGTACAATCTTAAAGACAAACACTTTTACTATGTATCAACAAGATACATATTCATGTGTTACAGACAAACACTTTTACTATGTCTCAACAAGGTACATATTCATGTGTTACAGACAAACACTTTTACTATGTCTCAACAAGGTACTTATTCATATATTAAAGCTTTAACACTTTTACTATGTCTCAACAAGGTACATATTCATATATTAAAGACAAACACTTTTGCTATGTCTCAACAAGGTACATGTTCATGTATTGAGAAAAACACTTTTACTATGTCTCAACAAGGTACATATTCATATTTTAAAGACAAACACTTTTACTCTGTCTCAACGAGGTACATGTTCATGTATTAAGATAAACACTTTTACTATGTCTCAACAAGGTACATATTTAGATATTAAAGACACACACTTTTGCTGTGTCTCAACAAGGTACATATTTATATATTAAAGACAAACACTTTTAAAATGTCTCAACAAGGTACATATTTATATATTAAAGACAAACACTTATACTATGTCTCAACAAGGTACATATTCATATATTAAAGACAAACACTTTTACTATGTCTCAACAAGGTACATATTCCTTTTATTAAAGAAAACACGTTTGCTATGCCTCAACAAGGTACATATTCATATATTAAAGACAAACACTTTTACTATGTCTCAACAAGGTACATATTCATGTATTAAAGAAAACACTTTTGCTATGCCTCAACAAGGTACATATTCATATATTAAAGACAAACACTTTTACTATGTCTCAACAAGGTACATGTTCATGTATTAAAAGAAACACTTTTACTCTGTCTCAAGAAGGTACATATTTACATTTTAAAGACAAACACTTTTACTATGTCTTAACAAGGTACATATTCATATATTAAAGACAAACACTTTTGCTATGCCTCAGCAAGGTACATATTCATATATTAAAGACAAACACTTTTACAATATCTCAACAAGGCACATATTTATATATTAAAGACAAACACTTATACTATGTCTCAACAAGGTACATATTTATATATTAAAGACAAACACTTTTACGATGTCTCAACAAGGTACATATTTATATATTAAAGACAAACACTTTTACTATGTCTCAACAAGGTACATATTTATATATTAAAGACAAACACTTTTACTATGTCTCAACAAGGTACATATTTATATATTAGAGACAAACACTTTTACTATGTCTCAACAAGGTACATATTTATATATTAAAGACAAACACTTTTACTATGTCTCAACAAGGTACATATTTATATATTAAAGACAAACACTTATACTATGTCTCAACAAGGTACATATTTATATATTAAAGACAAACACTTTTACTATGTCTCAACAAGGTACATATTTATATATTAAAGACAAACACTTTTACTCTGTCTCAACAAGGTACATATTTATATATTAAAGACAAACACTTATACTATGTCTCAACAAGGTACATACTCATGCATTAAAGAAAACACGTTTGCTATGTCTCAACAAGGTTAATATTCATATATTAAAGACAAACACTTGTACTATGTCTCAACAAGGTACATATTCATATATTAAAGAAAACGCATTTGCTGTACCTCAACAAGGTACATATTCATATATTAAAGACAAACACTTTTACTGTGTCTCAACAAGGTACATATTTATATATTAAAGACAAACACTTTTGCTATGTCTCATCAAGGTACATATTTATATATTAAAGAAACACTTTTACTGTGTCTCAAGAAGGTACATATTCATATATTAAAGCTTTAACACTTTTACTATGTCTCAACAAAGTTAGTATTCATATATTAAAGACAAACACTTTTACTATGTCTCAACAAGGTACATATTTATATAGTAAAGCTTTGCCGATATGTTTATAAAAACCTTTTTGTATACAATTCCAGTTTACTGTGCATTATGAGCATTGGAAATACTGAATGTTTAGCAAAAGACTGCAAAAATATGATTATACAGGAGCTTCTTTTCTCACAAAATATTTGTTTAAATTTTATTTAATCTGCAGACCAAAATTAAATTAAAGTTAAATTCCACCAATTTTAGTAGACAATGTTGATGGTGTTCATCTGAAAACCCTTTTGATTGTCACATATTAACTGTAGAAATCAGGTGATTTTGTTTTCTTTGGATATGACCTTATTGTTTCATGGAGTGATGTTTGCATACTTTCCAATAAAAACCAAAACGTGATAGACAGTGTCACCATATTTTAATACAAGCAATAAGGAACATATTACATATATAAAACGATAACGTTCAATAAGCATGCAAATTCTTATATTTAATTCTAGACATATTTTGCATGGTAAAAAAATAAAAGGATGTAGAATACGATAGACTACAGAAAATAGCATAAAATATGTCAATAAAGGACATATAAGATGCAATTAATCCTATACATTGACACGTGTATATAAAGGACACTCAAGGGAAAAGAAATATGTGTTCCTATACATTGACACGTGTATATAAAGGACACTCAAGGGAAAAGAAATATGTGTTCCTATACATTGACACGTGTATATAAAGGACACTCAAGGGAAAAGAAATATGTGTTCCTTGTTGACAAATGTCCTTTATATGCAGGTTAGATATGTAACAGAAAATAGAAACGGATACGTTATTGTTATGCTTTTCGATCATGTGTCCTTGATCTAACGTGTCATCTTCGGAATGATTCACTATTCCCTCTTACCATACACATATTTTGTAAAGGTTGGTAAAATGTTTCTTAAGGATTGACCGGACACGATTACATTACAGCTTCTTCACATGTTTATGTACAGTAAATTATCCTTCCAAGTTCAAAATTTGTTTAATCGAATCATTTCTCACAATAAATTGGGATAAATATTTTGTGAATATGTTTACATTATATAGCAAAAGCTACTATTGTTTCAAAGCTCCTATTAAATAGTCTTGACAAACAACCGTATTATAGGTGGCTTTTTTCTCTCTGAGCGAAAGTGTCAGTTCTACTCAAGAATTGACCAATCGGCTAAGGTATACAAGGAATATATAACAAGAATAAGATTGTTACTTTAGAAAAGTACCAAGAGAGGGCGCAAGAGTAACGGCATGTACCAAAGTTGTAACTGAGGTTAATATGCATGAAAAGTGTGAAATTGAAGGAAATTTGTTTGATTGTTTCATATAAGGGGGTTAGATATCTGGCGCTCGGTAGTCTTGCTAGAAACGTCGAGTATGCCATGTGTTTGTCTTGTTTTCGTGTCGTCGGGACCTTACGCGTTATTCACTTCAGCCAGTTCATTTAAAATCGTGATTTGTTATGTCCTCCAGTTATAAATACCCATGTGTTGCTGTTGTCGCTGTTGTTTTTTTTTTTTTTTTTTTTACGGGGGTGAGAAGTAGGCGTTTTGTACTACACTCACTAAAACAGATATAATGCTGTACACACTGGTCCCTAACTTTAAGGTGCCTCGTTATAGCACTGTCCCTTAATGTGCATATGCCCAAGTATTTATTGAGTTGTTTTAATTTGTTGGAACTATTTCAATTTATAATTAAAAAAACATAAGTAATAAATCCCACTTTAATAAACAAAAAATGTAAAACAGCTTCCTAGATGCACTGTATTTTTTTTCAAAGTGATTGATGATGTCTGTCAATGGACAAGAAATAAGCAAAGTCTTAGTATGAACTAATTTGTGTAACATATCGGACCACAAGTAGTTTAAAGAAATGAAAATTTAACTTCAGAAACAATTCAAATGTGAAAACTTGTCTATCTATGCGCATAATTAGAAGGTATCCACTCCCTCCTTGTGGTCAAATACCTCAGATCAAAACAGAGCTATATCCCCTTTAACTTAAAGTGTTTCAAGAGCGTCAGGCTTATGACAGTATAATAAACAAGGTAGACAACCGACATGAAAAAATCCGCAATTTCATCCCTCTTTGCAATGGAGGGACCTTCAGATCTTGTTTTAGAACATGATCATATCTTATTTCTAACTTGCCATTTCATTTTGACTTGATTATGTCTGTGGGGGGGGGGGGAGGACGAAGGTCGGATATACGATAAATTTTGCTTTTTTAAAAAAAAAAATTTGTACAACTCTAATGAGTTCTGATCTCTCAAAATCTACATGCAGATTTCTTTTTCCATTACGTATGGTGCAATGGTCTGATATAACAGTTATTTACTGTTGGAAAGCTAAGCAGAACAACTTGTGTGTGGATTACGGGTGTTAATGCCGTTGATAATGTTGATAACGAAAATGTTTCAAATTCATCAAATATAGTGACTCTGTCTGATAGTGCGGATGTTAACTGTTCGAAAGGTCAGCAGAACACTGACTACATGTGTTAACGCTGCTAATGTGTATAATATTGACTTGCATTCCGGTGCGAGCTTACTGACATATATGTTTTATGGATTTATTGATGGGCTTGGGTTCAAGCCTCTTAACTAACTCTTGTATTTTAGAGCTTTATTAGACTACTACACTACATGTATTGAATCCACGATTTCTGCACACAAATGTTTAAGAGATTACAGGAAAGATGAATGGCGAAAAAACATCTGAAAAGAACATCGTATAGTATGCAACAATTATTGAAAACAATTGCAAATACTATAATCATCTTGAAAATAGCGATTGAGAAAAAGATTAGGGTACAGAGCGCATCCCTGAGTACAGTCTTGATCTATACAGCGAAATGTGCATTTTGATTTTCAACTACTACCATATGGTTTATAAAGCAGCTAACTCGAATACATGAGATTTTGAAAATGAAAATTATACAAAGAAAACTGGGTGAATACGCCATTCATGTGTTAAATCGATAATTAAAATACACGGTTTTGTGATATATTGAACTCCGTAAGTAGGATGGTGTTTCTGATCAAACGCTATTTGGTCAGTGAACGCTATATTCTGGGTATATGGAGTTTTTATAATTACCGCAGAAAGAAGTGATCTGCTTTGATGAATATATCATTTGGTCAGCTAAATCGATAGCTCGAATGTTTAGTGTGGAGAAAAGTGCTTTGGATAATACGCTATTGGATCAGTTGAACGTATAAGTCGACATAATGACGTCGTGATAAATAATTCAATATAGAATATGCTGCTTTGGTGAACACGCGATTTAGTGTGTTTACCAATAGAATGAATACACGATTTGGTGTGTTGACCAATAGAATGAATACACGGTGTAGCAATACTTCATAATGTTAGGATTAAGCTGCTTTGAAGAATAAGTCTTTAGGGGTGTTTACTTTGATTATTCGTTTATAGATTGGCACGATAATTATCGCTTTTGTCAGTAGAATGTACACCATTCGATCGGTTAATTCCAATCTCCAAATATATATGGTTTTGATATTGATCCTAATAGTGTAACTTTCAAAAACAAATGTCATCTAAAAATAAATGGAATCCTCATAATTGTTCAATTATGATCTTTGTTTAATTCATTAACACATATACAAAACATGAATGTTCATGACAGCGAAAATTACATTTTAGAAAATGCATACACACACCACAAAAATACAAAACCTGACACAAGTCATTGGTGCTGGTTGACAAGAAAAGTGCCCAAAACTACTCAGAAAATGAAATTATGTGATTTACATACAATTTAATTATTCCCCCTTCCCACCAAGGAAAAAAATAGCAAAAAAGAACAATAAAACAAACAAACAATCAACAATAATTCAATAAAATGCATATATATATATATCAGTGTTCTCCCCAGGGTTTTTACAGTAGCGATCCCTATATTTTATCATTTTAGCCCGCGACGATTTAGAACCCGCCGAAAACCAATGAACCATGATATACTTTATTGTTTAAAACTTAATCTGTTAATTAAACATTCTGTCACCTAAATCAAATCCCTATCACTCAAATGATATCTGATATTACCTTTTCTTGGGTATGCAATTAAGATAATATAGGATAATTACTCACTCTCCTAGCCGTTATCTTGTCCACCTTCTTTGACCCGACTACGTGTGCGCAATCTTCGACCTTTGATGCTGATTTTATCTTTGCACTGACATAGTCACGTGAACGGCCAGCAATGATGGAGTCTACTGTAGTGTTATATATATATATATATATATATATATATATATATATATATATATATATATATATATATGTGTGTGTGTGTGTGTGTGTGTCTGTGTGTGTAATATATGTATGTGTGTATGCGTGACACATACTACTTTTCAAATTAATCAAATTCTTAACAATTATTGTGTCAAAAATGGACCTTCAAATGAATGTACAATTGCCCAGCTCCCAGCTATCCCCACGCTAGCCTGGCTACGAAGATCAGAGATTGGTGATTCCGATACCGATAGCTTGAAGTCTCCAAAGAAAGATCATAAACAACAAACGACAGGTTACAACAGTGAATGGACGACTTACTATACTTCAGTATAAATCGGTGGATCAGATGGTAAATTTTCCATATTGCTAAATTTTGGTTTAGATCTACTTAGTTACCAACAGATGGTAAATTTTCCATATTGCTAAATTTTGGTTTAGATCTACTTAGTTACCATCAGATGGTAAATTTTCCATATTGCTAAATTTTGGTTTAGATCTACTTAGTTACCAAGAGATGGTAAATTTTCCATATTGCTAAATTTTGGTTTAGATCTACTTAGTTACCAACAGATGGTAAATTTTCCATATTGCTAAATTTTGGTTTAGATCTACTTAGTTACCAACAGATGGTAAATTTTCCATATTGCTAAATTTTGGTTTAGATCTACTTAGTTACCAACAGATGGTAAATTTTCCATATTGCTAAATTTTGGTTTAGATCTACTTAGTTACCAACAGATGGTAAATTTTCCATATTGCTAAATTTTGGTTTAGATCTACTTAGTTACCAACAGATGGTAAATTTTCCATATTGCTAAATTTTGGTTTAGATCTACTTAGTTACCAACAGATGAAATGAAAGAGGGTGTTGCAGTTGTGATTGTTGTCATTCTTTTTAATTTCCTGAACACGTGACAAGGACTGTGAACGAAAAATTCATCTCACCCATGAGTTACTCTTATAATTGCATAGTATACTCTCGGCAAGAAAAATACAAATAGTTTCATCAAAAAACTTTAACTTAGGTGGGTGCTGCCCTATTAATCTCTCTTTTCTGCCGATCAAAGTAAGAAACGAAATTTTTTTTTATCTTCCAAGTTTACTTGTTTTGGAAACATGTAAATACAAAGTGTTGAATTGTTCCTTCATTTATTTTTGAAATATTTCTTCAACAATAAGCAACTTGTTTGCAGTTATAAATAAAGTATTACATTTATAAATTAGTTGGTGATATTTTTAATCAATATATTGCTGCATTAATAAACATCATCGTATTTGTCAAAATTGCAGATACAAACATAAATATCGCAGTCATTGAGCCATTTCTATAAATTTCATAATTGCCACATATGAACTTAAAACCACATTATGTCTTTGACATTTGGAATAAATATAACTTGGAGAGTTGCATCGTTTATCAAAATTCTGAAAATAATGAGTTTTATGGCATTAAATCAAGTTATAGCTTAAGGAAATAAAGAATATTATCTAAATATATATACTTCTATTTTTTATTTATATTTTTTTTTCTCACTTTTTTTTTTATGGTAACACGCGTTTTTGAAAACAGTTTATGACGCTACCGTGCGCTTACACTAGTGCTATCAAAGAAGTTCTGGGCAGATCATGGATATATATATATATATATATATATATATATATATATATATATATATATATATATATATATATATATATATATAATATTTTTAAAGAAACTGTATAGAGAAATATAAACAAAATATTCAAATTTAGACTTTCATCGTATATCCGGTGCAAACTATTTAATTGTTGAATTTTCAATCAATCAATCTCACCTCTAAATCAGTGACTATTTTATAATTTACTCAAGGTTTGACAAGGTAATTGAAATCACGCAACGCAATTAGGTGGAGCTAAATATAAAACATATATTTTTTTAAAAAATATTTAAAAAAGACTTCGTAAAACTGTTCATGAGAACGATATAATGGGAAAAAGGATACAATAATTATGTTCAACGGTTTTGTATGATCATAAGATAGACTATAACCTTTTGTAGTATGAGTGACCTGATACAGCTAAAGGTTTGGCTTAGTGTTGTACGGCACAGCAACATTATTTAGTGCAGAGGCAATTTGATTCTAGTGCCTTGTCCAAAGAAACACCCCGGTATCCGACCCAGACTGACCCGATAGTACGATTCGAACTCGCATTCTTTCGATGGCAAGTCCAGCACTTTTATCAATTGGCTATCGCGGCTACTAATTACATGTAAAGTATTATATACATCAATTAGGACGTGTCTTCCTGGTTGAACACTAAGCACGGCTGTCAAGAAGTAGTTCCCAAGTATTACGAAATGTTGTCCTAATTTAGATGTAAAACTTGATATTCACTCTGACGATATATTTACAGAAAGGACGAATGTAAATGGACGGATGTCAGTTTTCATTGGCCTACGAATACGTCCCAAGTTGGTGTACTGGTGGCTCTTTCAATATCGGATGCTTATTATATTTTCATTGTGGGATATTTCAACCTATTTAGTGTAATATATTTTTGTGTTTGCGTGTAGTTTTAAATTTTTTAATTCCTTGGCCCTGGACATATCTAGAACTCTAGGATTGTATAATTTTTCAAATCGTTAACTAAGTGAAAATACCAACACCAATTACAAAAGTGAATCGGACGAATGGCATGCTTTGGGAAAAATTTTGCAAGTACGCGTGATTTTCTGACTGCAAACATTAAATTATTTCACTTTTTCTGATTATTTCTTAAAATATTCTAAGTGCATAAAATGTGCGATCACTTAAATAATCATGACAAATTAGATCCTAAACGCTGCACACACTTTACCCATCGCGGATTGACTTATTAATGAAATCTACAAAACTTTTGTTGATTTTGTAGATAAACTGTAAAAGGCATGAGATTCCCTATAAAGTATCAACGAATCAAGGTGAGAAACCGGTTGTTCGAGAAGGAGTTGTACCAAAGCACATTGTCAAATCCAGAGGAAAGATGAGGATTAGATTTTGACTACACTGTCAAATCCAAAATGAAAGTTGTGGCAAAGATTTTGACTGCTTGTCAAATCCAGAGGAAAGTTGAGGCATGCATTTTGACGACTTGTCAAATTCAGAGGAAAGTTGAGGATTTGATTTTGACTACATTGTCAAATCCAAAAGGAAAGTTGAGGCATAGATTTTGACTGCTTGTCAAATCCAGAGGAAAATTGAGGCATAGATTTTGACTACCCATCTCGTACACTGGAAATCATGAACTCCAAAACAGCCAATGAATTTATTCCTTGGTAAAAGTACGGAAAACAAGGTGGAATATATACAATATACAACACAACACAAAACAAATTGGTCTAAAACTTCAGAATTCATTCCCCAAAATTTATATCGATAAAATGTAGCTCTAAATAGTCTTCTTAGAATCATATTTTCTTAGTCTTGCAGATTTACATTTTCAACACAAATTTCACCTATTTAAGATGCATAGTTTATATACATGTTAAATATATGTTCATGTGTTTTTAATATGTAATGCTTAATATATGTATGACATCATGCAAGTTTAAATCTATTGGAGCATTTGTATGTGAAATACATATTGTCACTTATGTTTATCATATGTAAGTCCAACCATGTCTTATACATACTTTTACATATGTAAGTCCAACCACGTCTTATACATACTTTTACATATGTAAGTCCAACCATGTATTATTCTTGCTTTTACATATGTAAGTTCAACCATGTCTTATACATGCTTTTACATATGTAAGTCCAACCATGTCTTTTACATACTTTTACATATGTAAGTCCAACCATGTCTTATACATACTTTTACATATGTAAGTCTAACCATGTCTTATACATGCTTTTACATATGTAAGTCCAACCATGTCTTATACATGCTTTTACATATGTAAGTCCAACAATGTCTTATACATGCTTTTACATATGTAAGTCCAACCATGTCTTATACATACTTTTACATATGTGGCAACTTAGGCGGTGATATAGCAGAAGTCTGAAGTAAAGCAGCAATATTTCCACACGCTTCTGAGTTGTCATTGCACCCCCCCCCCCTAATCGCCCACACATACATTCACACATATGCATGAATGTTCCCATACATCCATCCTCGGTTCCGCAACCAGTGAATAGATTCACAACACCCTTGTTCTCATCTGCGGAATCCCACCAATCATCCAATCATACCCCAAGGTTTTAAGTTTCAACCTTAAACGGTTTAGGAGGAATAGCGCGACAATACACCCACACAGGCACGCACGTTCAACGAGCAGGATGTCATAATCCTCGGTTTTTCTTTGAAAGGATGGGAATAAAAGACCAAGATCAGGCATGCTTACGCATGTAATGTCACTAGGCATCCAGGATAGGTTAGCCATGGGTTCGAATCCCTCCATGGATCGCATACATTGCTGTCGAGTTTTAAAGGATCTTATGTGTACTCATTTCAATTCATATATATGAAACAAGTAGAATAGGTTATATCTGTGCGAGATTTGGCGGGTTAAAGATTTACACCATTCAATGATGTTAAGATAAAATTATATTAAATTTAATTTTAAACTACTTAAACTTTAACAAACAGAAACTAAAAGAAATAAAAACATCGGTTTGGAATTACCCTTTAATTACTGTTATATTCAACAACACTTAAAGAAAACAATCTATTCATGATAAAGGACGCATAGAGTCAACTACACATTTTTCCTCCACCGTAGCCTTTAAAATGCATGTATAGATTTAAACATGACGGCAATAAGTACCGAATCAAACCATGTATACAGATGACACTCCCCTCGGCAAATGAGTTAAACCTCCATACGGTATTGAGCACCGAATAAAACAACGCATAGAGGTAAACGTCACCACGGCAATGAGCACCAAGTAAAACCATATATAGAGATAACTCTCCCATTGGCGATCAGCACCGAATAAAGCCATGTATTGAGGCAAACCTCCCCAATTAAGCACAAGAGGATCTACTGAATATAACAATAAATAACGAAGAAAAACGATAAACTGATGACATCTTGATACGTATTGGATGTTCGTTTTTACATACATATACTAATACATGCTAACTCGTGGTCGACTATAGCGAACTATTAAAAATACTACAAGATCTTGAAAACAAATTTATGTCTAAAGTCATACGTATACTTCAGATTATCCGTGTATTACCCATACAGGGATGATTATAGGATGTGCATCCCATGGATACCTATTCTATAATAATTTAATCTGTTACAAAAATGACTAAAATCTGCGCCAGTGTATGGCTGGATGTAACAGATACCTACAAGAAAACATCCCTTACAGCTACAAGCTAAAAAGGACCCGAGACAAAAACCGTCTACTCGGAAGCATGTGATTTGCACTGAATACACGCATTGAACGCTCCAATAAGGCTTTTCGGCTTTTCAGATAAAAGATGTTAAAGAAAAGAAATTGATTCTAGAAATCGACCAAAGTGTTCATCCAAATGAATGCCTTACCATCGTTTTATTCTTTACAAGTGGACAAAACCCTGTTGAAACTATGCAGTTTGGTATCCTTTAATACTTTGACCGCAGCAACAAAATAATATTTTTGAAAATTGGTCTTTATATTCGCGAAACGGTCATCCTACGCTATCATAATTTTCAACTCTATAGGAATGTCAACGCACAGTAAATTTGTCTGAGATGCACTTATAAGAGGTGTCCAAGGCGAAGTGAAGACTTGTTTGAGGACTGGCACAATGAGAGCCAATGACATACTATTCCACAGTTTGCATGTTATTATGTATATTGAATTTATAATATGTGTCCATGAGGTAAGTTGTACTTTGGTGGTCATTTTGTAAATAGCATTTACTGCATTTGAGTTCAAGTAATGTCTTGATGTGAGAAAAGTCAGGTACGCACAGTAATTGTCCATTAGAGTTACTCATATTCTAGAGTACTTTGTCAGGTGACTTATCTTTATATTTACAGAGAATCTGGTAAACAAGACCCTATTCCTATACTAAATTTCATGTTATAAAGATCAGTATATTAAGGCATTTATTTTAGTAATCAGATGTTACAGTTGTCAAAATCAGAGCAAATTCAGAGAGAGAGAGAGAGAGAGAGAGAGAGTAATTATTTATTTGAAATATTCTTTGGAATTATTAAAAGTGCTCATTATCGTTTTGGATTAATACTTGACTTTGTGATTTATGTGAATTCATCCAAAGATATTCTGGATTACATCATTCAGGCATATCAGGACATTAAAGCGTACTAACATATCAGGACATTCAAGATTATTGGCACATCATGACATTCAAGGTTACTGGATTTTATTCGGAACATTCTATATTTAGGACTTGTGATTAGGACACTTAGGATTATTGTATTATCTTCACGTTATTCTAAGTGTCTTTTGAATTTTCAATTGAATTGTCTTGATATAAATTGCTTCTTGATGTTACTTACATTGTTGGTTTCACTTTCTTACTGTTACATATTTTTACATATTTGTAGGCCATAGAGTCGTAAAAACGTGCACTTGAATTTAATGGCATGTAAATACAACTATGTCATGGGCAGACGCTGATTGATATTCAAGTTTATCTTGCATACATGTTTGGTGTTCAGTGTGTTCCATATTCATATCCTCTGTTCGACCAGTTTTTGAATGCGGGGCCAAACATTAGGCCCTGTGCATTTGGGTGTCAATTTAGTTTTCCGTCCTAGTGTAACACATGAAACCCACTCTGAACAACAAAACAACTCGACGTGATAAACTCATTTGTTTATATGGTGCTGTCATATGGGCACCTAAAACAACCAAAGAGCCTCTTCCACAATGACACGTTCTCGGCCCTGAATTGTAGTCGAGTATTAACATTTCCATCTGAGACTAGTGTTAGCAGAAGGTAAACTCTATGCATGTTTCATTTATTTATTTTTTGAAAGACTAAATCTCAATGCTTCCATAAATTTATCAACTGTTTGTAACATTTAAGCTCACCAATGGCTAGCAGTTCGAACATCTAGTGCAGGTAAACATATGTGGTTATCCACATTAACAATACAAATTTATGTCCAATCAACTATCCTTTTCCTAACATATAACCCTGTACACAGAGCATACATGTCGCTCATTGAATTGGATGTAATCATGTTTTTGCTTCTTGTTCTGTATTATAAGCTGAAGTAAATATTTTCACTAGCATTATATTTGTCACAATCTATCATAAAATAGCAAACACAACTCAGAATGCAGAGTAAATGTTTATGTTTTGGTACTGATACAAGCAAAATATTAAATCTTAATTTAAAATAGGACAGGTAGAAAAAGGAAGTTGCTTTTCAACAGAACACTATTGCACTACCTTCAAACTGTCACATAGAAAAGCACAACTAGATTTATAGCTTGAGGTCAAATTCATACATGATGTGCCATTGATCTTTCTGTTCAACAGACCATTGCGAAAGCTCATTTGCATATAAAAAAAGAACAGGCGATGTCTGGAGTTTCTAATCATTGTGTTATATAATGACCCTGACTCCACTTACCTACAGTTAACATGTTAGTGGCGGAATGTTGTTAGCAACGGATCACAGTGTCACTTTAAATAACTAAACATTTAAGTTGAAAAAAAGGTATATGTATATACGACTGTTAGGACTGTTGTATAAATAATTCATCAATTCGTGGTATGCAGTTAATTTATGAATCTAATAATGTTCTAAAAGTACCTTTCTATTTTATTATAAGGATTAAACCATAGTTCTGTTTCTTAAAATGTTCAGCTGTGACCATTTCAATTATATAGTTTTAAAAATTGCTTCGGAAATCTCTATCCTAAAATGATCGGAATTCTTTGTTGTGGCGTTAAGAAAATAGTTTTTAAAAAACAATTATCAAAATTTGATTCTTAGAACTTTAACAAACCATCCATTTAGACTGATCAGAGAGCATTCTTCTAAGCCATCTAAGTTTCAAAGCATTCACGAAGTTCAATATATTAATTATATTTCATCCCCGTTTATGATAATCTATGAGAGCAATATTCCATTTGATTTCTCCTTTTTTACCAATGCTTTAGAAACTTGTTAAAGAGAGCATTTAGTTCACTAAAAACCTGTTTAGATGGATTTGGTAATGACAATACACGACATATAGTTCTGAAGGCAGATAAATGTTTAATCACTGTTACCTTTTCTATAAAAAAACAACAAGGGATATAAATTAGATCCTATCAATTATAGGCCTATTACTTTACTGAGTTGTCTTGGCAAGGTCTTTACTGCTCTTTTTAACAATAGAATTTCGCTTTATCTTGAAGAAATCAAGTTTCTATCTGAGGCACATGCATGCTTTTGTAAAGCATACTCCACAACTTATAATAGTATTGTCTTATATTCCTTAATAGATCTTTTAAATAGAAGACATAAAACATTGCTTTGTACTTTTCTGGATTTTTCTCAGGCTTTTAGTATGGTATTGAGAATTGGTTTATGGAGAAAATTGTTTAATACTGCCATACATGGGAAAATACTCAAAGTAACAATGAACATATATATATATAGATGTAAAGTGGTGTACCTTACACAATGGAAATAAGTTAGGGCTATCCACATGTAATCAAGGAGTTAGACAAGGCGAAACTCTTTCTTCTGTATTATTTGCCCTGTATCTAAATGACATCGAAAACCACTTTCTGATCTCAAAAAGCATTTTCATTACAATTCATTTACTGGATGGAGATATCTTAACATATTTAGAACTATTTGTTTTACATTATGTAGACGATATCGTTGCATTTTCATAAAATCTAAGAAATATGCAAACTAATCTTGACGTATTCTTGAATTATTGCAAAAAATAAAAGCTTATTATTGACACAAGCAAAGTTATGCGTTTTGGCAGATATAAAAATAAACAAAACGTGAAGTTCAAATTTGAAGATTCAGAATTTGAAATTGCCAGAAATTATTAATATTTTGGATTGATTCTTGCAAAGAATGGTATAATATTTATTTCGGATTTTAGAATATGATTAGTCAAGCAAGGAAAGATATGTACCTTCTTAAGAAAAGATCAATAAATCTTAATTTGCCTGTTGACTGTCGGCGTAAATGTTTGAATAGGTCCAATTCTTACATACGCAGCTGAGATCTGAGTTTTTTGAAAATTAGATAAGATTGAACGGGTTTATTTAGACTTTCTAAGATCGGTGCAATAAATTAAAAATCCTAACACCGCGTATATGGTTTACAGTGAGCTAAATTCACAAATTAAAAGGAAAATGTTTTGCTATTAGATAAATCTCATTAATGGCACACAAACCAAACTTTCATATATATATATATATATATATATATATATATATATATATATATATATATATATATATATATATATATATATATGAGGCTATTGTAGGATTATAATATTGGTCTAGGCAGAAGTAAATGGATACAAAAATGAATAACATCTCATCAGAATCTGGGTTTCAATGTATTTGTGTTAATCAAAATATTCTCAATGAATCCTGGTTAGATAAATCTTTAAATAAGGGTTTCAAGATGATTTTATACAGACATGGGAATCACTAACTCGACAAAAGCCAAAACATGCAGAATTTCTAAAATCGATTTAAAATTAGAACATTATTTATTAAAGGACATATCAAAAATAAAGAGGAAAATATAATAAAATGTCGAGCATGTAATCATTGTTTACCTATAGAGTAGGGCAGATGGGAACATTTTGTCTAGACATGAAAGATTGTGCAAACTTTGCGTGCAAAACTGCGTGGGTGGTGCCTTTCATTATCTTCTTTAATTCAGTTATTTTGATAACAAAGAAAGCAACTACTACCTACATATTTCAGACCAAAGTTTAAAGACTTATTGAATTCTGAGAAAGTTGATGTTTTAAGAAAACTGTCTAAAATGATTGATATTATTTTATAAAATTGTAATTCATTTCTAATCATCTTTATTCGTTGTGTTTGGTGTTCTTTCCAATTATTTTTTTAACAAGAGAAACCTATCACATGATTATCATTGTAAAGTAACGAGCTTACTACACTTAATTTGTGTTCCATTGATCATAATTTATATTCTTTCTTTCCAATTATATCAACATCCATGTATTGCGATGTTAAGAGCTGTGTTTAAGTTTGTACTTGCTCGTATTCCATTGGAGTATTGATTGTGATATTACTGTTAAAGTTAAATTGCTTCTACTGTGGAAAACAATATATTGTCCATGGCTTATGTACAAGCATGCAAAATGAGATAATAATATGCAAGCTCATATGTTGCGTCTTGCAAACTGAGTGTAATACAAATTTTGTCACGAACATGTCACACTGACTTAAAAACCTTTGTTCCCCTGAATTTGCAGCTCCTGAATTTCCTGAATTTGTTATGAATAATTAGAAGAAGTAATAGATAATTAGAATTTGTGATAAATAATTAGAAGTTGTAATTTCTTCCAAGTTAGCTGTTTAAAAAAGTTACATCCAAGACAATAAACACTGTACAACTGCAGTTAAGATTATATTCATGGACTCGATGTCCTATTACTGACATATTTTCTTCTTTACTTTTATGTATACGAAGTCCAGAAAAATTGAATATATTGATATAAAAGAGATAATCCAGATATCAGAGATCAGAGATTTTCCTGAACCATGAAGATAAAGTAATGCATTATCATCATATGGAGAAATAGCATAGGTCATATTACATCTGATGAATCAAAAACAATATTTATTTTTGACTATCATATAGGCATATATTTCTGCACACAGGATAAAGATGCACGAGAAGAGTTGATCCCGCTGTGTATATCCTCTTTAGATACCAAAAGAGACTTGACCATTAAAAACTACACAAGATTAAAAGTGATATCCAATTCTTTATTGATTCTTCAAACGTAATAAATTCATAATTTTATTAATAAATATACATGCAACTGAGAAACATGATTTCTCAAAATCAATTAAAAGAAGCAGTCCATGAATATTATGCTTTTCGGTGTAAAAATATTAAATCATTTTAGATTCTTGTCTTCTCTCCAGTGTGTCATCCTTTTATAGCCTCCGCTGTCATCCTTATATATAATTAGTTTTAACAAGATTTGGTATATCTATCTATCTATCTATCTATCTAAAAATAATAATAATAATAATAATAATAATAATAACTCATTCTTTCTGTGCGGAACATAATATTAACAAGTTCTTATCGAAGTTAATAGCCCTCACTAGAAAATATCCAAAATCTTTCCATTTTTTTGCAGAAAATTCTAGATTAGAATTATCCGATCCTGTGCGTTTTTCACTGGTAATTGTTTGTAGAACAGGTGTTGTTATTATGGAAAGTTTCATTATTTAATGGATATTTCTGTAAGTCATTCAATCTAAGTATGTCTGGATAATTAAGTAGCGTTTGAAAATCAACAGGATAAACTTCACACATTTTATTTAAATTCATACAAAATAATGTTGCTTTATCAAACATTTCTGTTTGGTTGTCTGTTAAAGAACAATTGCTTTATACAAGAGGTGGCATTCTTTTCCTCGTGTAATTTCAATTTCTAAGTTACTCAGCTATTCTTAGTTATTTGGTCACATTTTTGTCCTTAATCCCTATAGCTCTAATCCTAACTCTCACTCCATCCATCAGTTTATTCCTAATATCTCCTTATGTTTTTAATTTTTTTTTTGTCAAGTTCAGTCATTTGTTTTCATTGTTTCTCCTAAATTGTTTCTTCTGTATCAGATGAATTTCCTGTTGATCTAGAGTATTTCTTCTCTAAAGATACATATGAAACTATTGTATCTCTCAATTTAACAGAAGAATTTCAAAGGTGATTATTAATGGTTTATTTATGATCAGATAAAGGTATATTATCAAAAGTTTCTAATTGTTCAGTACATATAAAATTATGTTTAACTTTGAAGATAGCTTATTTTACTTTTCTGATATATTCAGAAGTTTTTGATAATGAATTATTATATTTTCCGAACGATTTTATTTTGTTTTCCTGTTGAAATACAATCTTCATGTTAATAACAAAGTGATCAATCCCATGCCATGGTCTAACATTTAATTGGTCCATAATTTTGAATAAAGTTTCCGAAAAATAAAAAGAGTCCAGCCTGGCTAGTTTTCCTGGATTATTTTTTCTCCAAAGCAACATGTCTAGTTCATAGGGGATAACGGCTAACTAGGTTAAAAGATAGTGAGTTTCTGTCAGTTATTTTTCTTCAGGGCATTAAATGCGAATAAATATGGCACCCACTGTTCAGCCATTTTTTCTTTTATCGGTTACAGTTTCGTCGAAGCAGTGACCTCACACAATCATGACCAAGGTCGCCAAAAGGCCGAATCAATGAAACAGTGAAATGCGCTCCTTGTCAGGGTATTTCCAAAACACTATCCAGATTTAATTTAATTGTGAATGTGTCTGTTAGATTGTCAATGTGCGCGTCTCATGTTTGTTGCATTCCTTTTGATTTTTCAAGTAGAAAATCTTTCTCGGTTGCACTTTAAAAAATTAAGTGTAAACCTCATTTAAAAAAAAATATCATAACATCCTGAAATGTTGAGTGACAACCCCTTTCTTTTTTCAAGTAGAGAGACCATCTTATTTATATACATGTGTAGCAAATCAGGTGGAACAAGGTCAGCTACTACATAATCATTTGATTTTTCTAGAGCAATCTTTAAACGATTTCCAGGTTTCTGTAACTGTTTCATGGATGATACAAAACTAGTATCAACAATATATTTAAATTCTAATATTTTCTGTATTTAAAAAAGAAAATCAAAATTAAAATGATTTCCTCAAGTAATCTGCTTGTAAAACGCAAAATGAATAGCGTGTGCAGAGGCCAACCAGTATCAGCTGCTGCTATTTTGGAGATATCTGACTTACTAACACCTTGAGAACTAATGCTTATTGATAAGTTCCTTTTTTATTACTCCTGATCATATTTGTAACGGGGGAAATTGACAATATAATAAAGAACATATAAAAGCAAGAACATTGCATTAATGAAACTGATATAGGACTAATCAAATATCCTCCGTCAGAAACATGCCCCAATATTGTGCAAGGATCCATCACGCCGATTTGGATGAAAATAAAGTTTCAAGCGCGGATTAGAATAAGAAAATAATTTTAAAATAAATGAAATAGATCAAAGATATTGAGTACATCCTTTAGGCTGACTTTTTGCAATAAGACAAACTTAATTTAAGGCCATATTGCTTTCCAACTGTAATTTGCATAGTCTGCTTAAAGATACAGGAATACTGCGTGAGTTTTTAAATTTTTTAATAACATTGCAAACTGAAATCCAGCATACAGCAGATGTAATAAATTTCTTTTCCTTGCATATTAGTTTGGGACACTTGTATCAAATGTCCTTTTCTATTTCTTTTCTTCTATCGTTTATCCAAGTATGGTAAAATAAAATAAAATAAAGTGGCTTAGATATCCAGATCGTGATATTCTCGATTGTTTGTCTTGTTTTCGTGTCACCAGAGACTTTGCACGTGACTTATTTCGGTGGATTCATTTAGAATTATGATTTGTTGTGTCATTCAGTGCTAAATACCCATGGGTTTTTTTTTTCCTTTTTTTTATTTATTTATTTATTTTTTTTGTTTCTTTTAAAATTTCGTTTTGATTCTGTTCTTTTGATGTTTAGTGCCATACTCACTAAAACCGACATCATGCTGTATTCAACGGTCCCTTATTTTAAGGGGCCTATATATTACAAGGTCCCTTTAATAATGCTGGTATGGACATAAATTTCATTATATTATGTACTAGTAATACTATACATGATATGTCTTGTATAATACGACCTGTCGTATAACACTGTACACTTTTATGTCTCCCTTGAACAGCGTTATAGTTATGGATGATTGCAGTAATATCACATAAATTAAATCTGTCCATGCATTTAATCAGTTAAATGTGAAATAAATCGCATTTCCATCCAACAATGAGTAACTCCTTTTTTATGCATGTTATATTTACAAATTGATTTAATATCATAATGTACATATTTGCACTGGAAATTAAAAAAAATCTATTATTTTATAGAATTAATGAAGCTTGTAACATACAAACTTTGAGGTAACTTCCAGTAAAAACCCTGGCATCGTATAATATTTTATCACTAATACTTTTAAAAAACGAAACATTAATGTTAGCGCATGCCAAAAAAGGAAAACTGGAATGGTCTATCTACGCAAATAATCAGAGGGTATACAGTCATACAATGTACCCGCTCCGTACATGGGGTAAAAAAGCAGAAAGAAACAAAAACAAAACAAACGCAGACCAACACAGTTACCTCCTCGTTTATGTAAAGCTCTGCAAGAGTTTCAGTCATCTGACAGTATAATAAAGAAGAACACAAACGATATAGAAAAAAACCCCATAGTTCCATCTCTGCTTGCAATGGAAAGACCTTCAGATACAATTTTACAACATGCCTATATATTACTTTTGACTTGCTATATTGATTTAATTCGGATTCGGAAGGAGAGGTGGGGGTGGTCTAAACTATGGCAAACTATGCAGATTATTTTCCTACTAACCATGTTTCTAATTTCTTCAACGATGCACGACAAATTTTAAAAAACATTACATGTAGTGGGGCTGTGTGATACAACAGCTGTATACGGTGATAAAGTTTACCACAGAAACTTCTGCACAGACTGCAAGTATTAAAACTTTTGCTATTGTTAATAATGAAAAAAAATCAATTTCATTACACATAGTTAAGAGGTCTGATAGAACAGCTGTTTACGGTTAGAAATATCCGCAGAGGAACTTAGACAAGGCAAAACAGTTTATCTCCGTATATCATTCAAATTGTGTAACAATTCTAATTCTTTATTTGGAGAAATATGGAAATATCCTGCAAATGTCTTCAAAATCCTTAGATTTTCAAGGATCAAACAGGGTTGCTAATAGAAGAAAGCCATCGTGATACGAAATTAAAATATACTCACCCCAAAGTCTCTGCATCGTTGACACGCCACGTGTGTTGAATATTGCCTCTTTTCTCTCAAAGACGTGACGTAAATTTGGAAACATGAATTGACACAAACATTTCAATCCCACAACAAAAATGACGACTGCTAGAAAAAGTCTGAACTTTTTAAAAATCCTCATCACAAAGAATTTACATGCAACATCGGGAAAGAGAAAAATGTACCCAGTAGGCTGTATGCACAATGAGGCTACCTTCCTACATTCATCGTGAACAGCAACTGTGCAGTTATTACGGGACACCTTACAGATATATGACCTCAGATCAGGACACCTTGATTCAATTAGGTTAACTCAATACCTGTTGTCGTTCTAATCATCGCACAATTCTTCCTATGGACCAACACGCAATTATAAATTTGAAGGTGGAATATTTGGGTTTCTGTTTAATCGTGATTCTTATTGTCATAGGAATGACTTCATCGTGTAATAATCGTTCATAATCTCATTCATTTCCATACATATTTTTATATTTTTTCCTCATTATCATTATATTTCCTGCCACTAGTTATCAAATGAAATCCCCAAATAATAAATATGTTTAAAGCATAAATTTTCCTTTCTTTGTCTGTCGTTTTGTCTTGTAATTATTTCTATATCGGTCAGTATTTAATTAAGTGTTTCTCTTTAACTGACCTTCGTATGCTGCTTAGTCTAGGATAGGTATATTGCTTAATGAATAATGTAAATATGCACGATAAATACCAATATAGTATAGAAAATAGTTGATTTGAAGGATTAAATCAATTTGGCATTGTATATAGTAGAAACCAGCTATTATAAGATTGAAAGTACATTTCATAACGGCGCTTTCTAAGTCAGTACTACATTTATTTGTTTCCATCTTTTTGTTTTTTTCTGGGTTTTTTTAATCAATTATGGATATGTAGAATATATTTGTACAATAAACGTTGAGTATGTTTGTATAACTTAACATTTTCTATGAAAGTATGGAAAGTAGGAGTAAAATAGATTATTCAAGAATAGTATACATACTTCTTAATCAATGACGAACACTAATATTTTGTATCATATTCTGCAGGCATTCTTCAAGTAAAGGATAGTATTAGCATTTGTTTGCATACCATATTCATCACTCAACAGTGATGTGAAATGAAGTAATATTATTTTTACAATAGGACAATCAAGGGACATTTGTCACTCATAGATGATGTGCAATTAAGTAATACTGTTTTTCCAACAGGACAATCATACCACAATTATCACTCAGTAAATTAATATTACTTTTGGAATAGGACAATGATACCACATATATCACTCAAAAGAGATGTGTAATTATGTAATATTATTTTTGCAATAGGACAAGCCCCCAAAATTATTTTAAAAAATAAACGTATCAGTGTTTCTGACTGCTTATTAAAAATGTGTAGTGCAAAGGCGTCTTGGATATATTTTTATTTTTGGATATATTTTTATTTTTAACAGCCTACTATTTGTAAAGACAATATGATGAACAATTTCGAACTGAAAACTTAGAAGCCATGTACCATCTGTAGCACTGAAAGGTAGTAAATTGATCAATTTCCAATCATAGTATTGGCAATTCTGATTTAGTTCAACATTCCATTTGTTCTGGACCTTGAAAGGTAATTCTGTACATTTTTCTAATAATATATTATAGGACGGTTTTGATATCTTTTGATCTTTTCTTGATATTTGGTTAATATTTGTTCACGGGGGTTTCAAGATTTGTTTGTTTATTATAATATTCTCCCAAGCACTAGGCAAAGGGTCATAAATTCCATACCATTCCATAAAAGATTGTTAGGGAATTATATATATTTTTCCTTTTGAATAATATTATAGTTTATTAGTTTATGAGCTCTGTTCTTAGTCTAAACATCTGTCGTCTGATGAGTATACGTACGGTAGCCTCGATCGATATTGTCACCTATTTGCTTGTAGAAATAGTCATGCGACGTATTTTCCGCGCGATAGAGAGTAATGAATTTTCGACCTAGTTCTTGTACTTTTAGGAGTAAATATTATTGACTAGGAATTATAGTTTAAGGTCACACTTGAAGAATGAATCAATACAGTGTTTACTGTTTAAAACACTGGTACTCAAGCACTTTAGCAGAATCACGCATAACGTAATTCCTAATTGGTTCGGAGAGGGTTGCATTATTTTGAAATACCCTGTTTATTGAAGACGTAGTATGGGTTTTTATTTCGATTCTGCGCATGAATGCTATATATATATAGGAAATAATCCTGTGCTTAGATATTCTTTACAGTTACATTTGAAGAGAGAGTTCATTACGAAATTGGTTCAGTTTGTGTGTGGGATATACTTATTAGGAGATTTATTTATTATTAATACAGTACATTTAGGATTTAGTACTGTCTTTAATCTGAATTATTATACAGCTTTGTGGAATTATCGGAAACATTTCTAAAACTTGTGAGATTCCAGATTCACAAGGATTATTTGAATATACTTAAACTTATCAACATATTAGCACAGTGAAGGCTATTTCATTCGGAATACTACATTCGGAATATTTGGATTAGCTTCCGGAACAGAGAACCTTAAAACAATTTAGGACTTTTAAGGATATTCTATACTGCAAGTTATTTTTAATCATTTCACTTTAATTGTTTGTTGAAATATTTTAATATTTTAGAAAATTAAAGATTTCTATTTTAAATCTTGAAAGCTTGTTTGAGTCTTTTCTTTTGTTATATAACCCCTAGTCGTAACAAGATATACTGATTTTATAGTTTTGCTTGAATTCTGCATAAGTGACAAAGATTCTGAATATCTCATTAACAAAGAAAATCACCTTTGCACACCAGTTTGTCTATAGACAGTTTCACTATTAGTTTAATATAATTGTTGCACGACAATGGCATGAATAGGATATATTCAGTGGTTGTAGTGGACTAAATGTCCAGTTCAGACCATATAAGAACAACATTGTGCCAAACTTTGTAAATTCATTGGATACTTTGTGGCGGCTTTGTTTCTTTAGAAAGAAGATATTTTTCGCCTCAATATGTTTCCCTAATATTGTGATCTCCAGGCAGCATGAACGAGAGTGTCAGTCAGCTTTGAAATCCATGAAAATTTGAGTGTTCAACAAGAAGATTACATATGGGATATTTGTTATAACCATCTTGATAATCATTTACAAGAATGCATTACTTTCCTTTAACACCCTTTCTACTATAATGGAAATTATAAAAAATATCCTGAAATAATGTCAATCAATAAACAAATATAGGCAAAGCTAAAGATTTTGTAACGTTAATGTAACCTAGTGAAGAAGGATTTATAAATTACCAACTAGCTGATAGTTTTTGGTTGCTTCTAATTTGCCTGTGTAATTTATAAAAGTAATAGTTTGTACACTAAGTCTAAATGTAATTCCAAAAAGTTTCAAAAGACTTTCGTGATTCCAGCAAATACTCTTTGGTGTCCTCAACTCTTCACCACAACTCATTTTCAAGCCAATCTATACTATTGGTGGTTCTGCTTAAAATTTGCGTTTAGTCCAGAGATGAAGGAAAAGCTTTCTACTGCATCTAAAGCAGGCCAAAGATATTTATCTTCATGATCATCATCATCTAGGATGAGGGTATAATCATCTTCATACTGACTAATTAGATACTCAGAATTATTAGTCAGTTCCATTTATATGTGGGTTAATCTTTAAAGCATCACATACAGTTTCTACAGTTATAATAAATAAGTATGGAGGGAGAGAGTCACCCTGTCTGACTCTCCGTTCGATGGAAAACAAATTGCGAAAAGTGTCAATTATTTATTGCACAACTGGATATTGCATGTTAGAAGGTTTCACAGCATTTAAGACTTCAGGGACCAAATCCATATTTTTAAAGATTCTGCAATAAAAGACCATTCTAATGAATCAAAATCTTTTGCAAAAGTAAAGTATAACTAACACTTCTGGAATATCTTCCTCTTCAGTTATTTTTGTTCAATCGAAGCATATATGAGACGTTATAATCTCCAATATATTTAAATTTAATTAAATCTTGATTGATTTTGCTAATTAAATTTTGTAATAGCTTTTATTTATTTTTGCTGTATCTTAAGATGGAATTATGAAATCAGCATTCAAAGGAGATATAAGTCTGCATTTTTTCTAATAGAAGTTTCATGTTCCTTCTTTTACTAATACAAGTAATGACCCCTTGTTGTTGTGTAAATGAGAAAGAATTATTTTTGTGTGCACAATTCTGAGCGCCTACTACAACATACCCAAACTCTGACCAATATAATGTATACAATGCTGTAGAAAACCCATCTAAACCATGTAATTTTCTATTTTGCATATTTTTCAACGCAGAATGACAAATAAGTCCCTGTCATCTGTATTTATGAATCGATTAGAAGAGCCAAAAACATATTTATTTAATTATAATCAATTACAACATTTCTAGAGGAAAACATATTTTTACAGAAACACTTGTATTCCTGGAGAATTATGTTCAAATCAGTTATCTCTAATCCATTATCAATACGTACTAATTATACAACGAATTGACATAACTATAGAGCAGCGCCATAGATATTTGATATGACAAGATGTTCCATAACATATTATCAAGATTTTGTTCTCCATTTAAACCTACCCTTCCTTTGTCCTACCCATGGAAACCCCCCGGTGTATGGTATCCATCAATAATATTACACAAAATGATCATGGTGTATGCTCTCATTTCATTATGTGTGTGTGAGTGTTTGTGTGTGTGAGTGTGTGTGTGAGAGAGAGAGAGAGAGAAAGAGAGAGAGAGAGGGAGAGAGAGAGAGAAAAAAAATACACGTCAGTAACATTCCATTGGCTTTGCTTTATAGTTTCAAGAGTATACTATATCTGTGAAAAAATGCAATGTTGTTACTGATTTCCACAACAGTCGTATTAATATTATTTGATGTACATTTTATGTGTCTAAATTTAGCTAACTTTAATGAATTAATTCGGAACAATTGGTTTATTAATCCACTAAAATATGTGTACGTAGGTAGGTATACATATGAGTGTTTCGAAACTGTATATGCTTATCAATATATTTTCTTTCTCGGAATAGGATTCCATCGTCGAAAATATGTAACTATCAAATTGCACATAACATACTTTTTTCACTAGGAATTTATTATACGGGCATTTACAATAAACAAGTACAGTAACGTCGAACATTGCTATATTTTCGTTATACCACTGAAACATACACATACTCAGTTCAACATGCTAAAATCTTCTTCGTATCACGTGTCCCAGGGTAACCGAGTGGTCTAAGGAGCTCGCCTTTACAGATCGCTCACACATCTCACCTCTGTCCGCATGAGTTCGAGTCTGGGCTCGACCAACGTGGGTATGTGAGAAAGCTTGCCAGATGCTTCCAGTGGGTCGGTGGTTCTTCCTGTGATCTTCCCGGATTCTTCATCCACCTAATATTCTGGTCGCCATGTATAGCCTGTCATATGCTGAAAAATGGCGTTAAACTTCACAAAACAACAGCTACAACCTGCTCAATATCTTCTATAATTAGGATACCGTCGATTATTATAAGTAGTCATTATTTAAAACTTATTGTATTTAAACAGAAGAGTTATGTTTCGTAAAATACGGGGAGAGATAGGACAAAGAAGAAAAAAGAATTAATAAAAAGAAACAAAACGGGAGGGGAGAGAAGAATAAGATATTAACTAAAAAGAAAAAAACCCAAAAACAAACAGAAAACAGAAGGGAAAAGAGGATAATGACATGCAAATGTGCAACATTCAACTGGTGGGTGAAACCAAAATTTAAAAAAGAAACCACTGACCAGCCGATATGGTAAAGGTCTCAAAGTGATAAAACATCCACATTTTCAATAACAGCAGACTGACTGACATTATCCGTAATAGTACAGAATACAAATAATATGGTCAGGTGTTCATTCTCATTCGTTGTTTCTCAAGAAAACAATGAAAGGCACTTTCCTCTTGTACACAATACTGTACTTCGTCATTTTTTTTTTCGTTTCGCAACACTTTGAGGTAGATCTGTGACTGCGCTGTATCAGGACATTTTTCGTAGCTTCGTAGCTTTCCTAAGCACCAAATCACGGTCCACCCGTTTTAGAAATCGTACAATGATGTTATATTTTGTATATCCTCTGAGTTTTACCCGAGTACGGCCTGGTACAGAAAAGTGCTAAATTTCTTGCCATGGATTTGAGGCTTATTCACGAAAAACTGATTTACCTTTCTCTCTGTTATTTACAGATCTTCTTTATCGACCCCTGGACGAAGTACAGTATTGTGTACAAGCACGGTCAACACGATTCTTCACTATCTTCAACTGGGCCGTAGTACCAATGAGATCATCTGATAGAGAATGGGCCGTAGTACCAATGAGATCATCTGATAGAGAATGGGCCGTAGTACCAATCAGATCATCTGATAGAGAATGGGCCGTAGTACCAATCAGATCATCTGATAGAGAATGGGCCGTAGTACCAATGAGATCATCTGATAAAGAATGAAATAGCTGGGACAAACATCTACGAATGTCTCTAAAATTCTCACATTTAAAGGCATCCTCATATACGCTAAGTGCGTGAGAAGAACTTGAAGTATCCATAACTTCACCCATCATCTCAACACTTGAAAGTAGCTGATTATAAGCTATAAACACTATACAAACCGACTTATTCGGTCAGCGCGTGTACTACATTTACCTTGTGTACAACTCAAAGAAAAGTATTAGAAAATACAAGAATTAAGGTTCAGTTTTTAATACCTCTACGCACATCAAGTTTCTAATCTAAAATAACCCACTTGCTGTCAAAATATGGTGAAGAAACCATTAACTAATTGTAAGGATTGGAGATCACCCCACCATACTGGAGATCGTCTACATCATAATGCGAATAATAAACCTATTTGACATGTTTTGCTGTCAATGGGATAAGGTTTTGTGATGTTCTCCAAAATGTGAAGTACACGTCTCAATTTTTGTTGGATGTGCGACGCATTCTAAAACGCTATTACTAGTGTTAATCTCCTAACACCAAACAGGGCTCATAAAATTCGGTATATTCGGCCAGCTTTGTTTTTGCCACTCCCGCATTAGAGGTAGCATGAGGATCCAGTCCGACAAGTTTTGCGGTTTTTTTGATTTAATGACATTTTTCAGCACATGATAGGCTATACATGTAGGCCAGTATATCTGGAAGAGGACGAACCCTGAAAACCCCCGGGAAGAACCACCGACATCCGGGAAGCTACTGGCAAACTTTCACACATATCCACGTACGCCAAACTCGAGACTCGAACCATCGCGGACAGATGTGAGATGTCAGTGATCTGTAAAGGCTATTGCTTTAGACCAACCGGCCACCAGGGCCCGTTAGTCCCACAAGGATGTTTGCGAACAATATTATGTGTGCTAAAGCCAGACGAACAACGATCTCACCCAAAAATGACCTTTGTATAGGGAAATCGCCTTAGTTCGCACGTGCAAAAAGTTCTTTAGTGCATTCCGTTTTGAGCCATTAAATGTGTTAAACACAGAGACTCTTACTGACCATTTACTGAATTAGTATCTCCAAGATATTATTTCTGCTTCCTTATTTTATTACAGGTATTTACACATCTATTGTTTTATTCATTGTCTGTAAGATAATATTTATTTCAATTTAATTCTCGTATAGTTGTTAGCTTCTGCAACTGAATTTAGCTTCATTTGCATCGTCACCAAATTTAATTAATTTAGTGCATATCTGCGCGTATTCATAACAATTAATGTATTGTGTAATTATTGTGAATTGTACTTTTGAGAGAGAGAGAGAGAGAGAGAGAGAGAGAGAGAGAGAGAGAGAGAGAGATAAGAAGTATACAGCTGTAAGTATTATTTCTTAATACATTGAAGCTACTTTTGAAACTTGTTTTACATTACTGAGCCATTGAAGGTGATAAACACATTGTCTCTCAATCAAGATTTTGTTACGACTCTATGGGAAGAAAAAACTTAACAAAAAGAAAGTGAAACCAACAATGTTGTAAAATCAACAAACAATTTATTTCTAAATAATTAATGTGAAAATCAAAAGACACTTACAGTAACGTGTGTTAAAATCCAAATAATCCAATAATTATTAGTGTCCTAATCACAAGTCATAAATATAGAAATTATAAAATGTTGCGAATGAATGAATCGTTGTAGTGAACGAATGTTCCGAATGAAAGATTGTTCCGAATTAATGAATCTTCGTAATGAACGAATGTTCCGAATGAAAGAATGTTCCTAATGAATGGGTCTGGAATGTCCTGGTGTACCAACGATAATGTAATCCAGATCATCTTTGAGAATGTTCACAGGCATCCAAAAGTCCCAAATATAAATCCAAATGTTAATGAGTACTCCTGGTAACTCCGATGAATGTACCAATAAATAATTCCTTTCGAATTAAGTATACAGCAATACAGCATTACGGCATTACAGAACTACAAGATGGCAACAAGACTCTGATTCCAAACATCTGATGATTCCAAAGGCTGATCGTAAAAAACAGATGTTTTCAACACAGGATTTAAAATTGGAATGAATATAATGCGTATATCAAGGTCTTATATACTCTTTGCAAGTGACCTATTTTACAACAGGAAACGTGTCATATTACGACCCAAAATGCAATTCTAAATGCGTCTTAAGTACAGTCATAGACCAAAAGTTTAGGTACATTATAAATTTCATTTACATAATTCCGTAACAATTTAGTAAATTATTACCGTCAAGATTTAAGTTTACCTAATTATTTATTACGCGCTTGTATCACTGTGACTAGAATGAATAGATTCGTTACCTATATCTTGGTTGTTAGTGTTATTTTTACCCCCTCCCCCCCCAAAAAAAAAACAAAACAAAACAAAAAAACAAACAAAACAAAACAAAACCTGAGACATAATCTGTGGGATTGATTAACCGATACAGCCTTGTATGTACCAGTACATAGAGCTCCACGCAAACCAGCCCGTTCCGGCGACCTTCGCCCTGGACCACAAGGATGTCTTTGGAAATCACTGAAGGCCGACTGACTCGGCGATAGGGTCAGCATGGGATCAGATATTTCAACACATCTTCTGGAAGGTCTGTTGCTGGAACTTATTGTGAAAGACTGACTCAGCTTAGGAAGGAATTGTCAAATTATACTTTATTTTGAAGTGACTATTTATGTGCTTTAGGACATTCATTGTTTTGTGCCTTTCATTGCAACCAAATTGGTGAGTTAAAATTTGCACTCATTTTCTCCCAAGACAACTTCTACAAGGATTTTTTTCTGAATAACAGCATTTGTCTTAAAACATAAATTTAATAGATTTTGAATATTGTATATTTTATGTACTTGCATATATAACAACAATGTTCAGGTATTGTCAGTGAATGTTTAATTTATCTTACACTTACCGAAATTTCTCGAGTCTTAAGACATTGACCTCTCTTGATCTTTGTTATTGTTGCTGCATTCGTATGGATTTGTGTTTGCAAAAGAATGTTTGTCTGTGCGTACATCTGAATGTATGTCTTTAACTCTATGTCCGAGCTATTTTGTAGTAGTATGAAACGTACATTTTGTTTGAATTTACATCACATTTGCATACCTGTGCATCGACAGAAAACGCAGCTTGCGTCGTGTAAAGCTATAATTTGCTCCTGCCGCATATAGTGATATCGCTTTTCCAAATTCAAGAAATAGTTCACTAGGTTTAATCCATTTAAAATAGCAAAATAATTTTCCGCCTGGACACTATTCTCGACAATCTCGAATATGTTTTTCAGAGATCATCGTGTTTGTGTTATTCTTTGCATGGGTATTGTTCACAATTGTTGCTTGGAAGAAAGTGCTGGATTTTTTTGCCCCTTTATGTATCACCAATCATTTACTTATTGGAGATCTTGTTCAACTCTATTATCTTTGTGCATGGCTAGAAGGATTATCTTTCTTAGATCTTTAAGGTAGTCTCTACGAGTTAGTTCCATTGGTAAGTTTGGAAGCAGTCTTTTCCATAAATGTCTTGTTCCTAGATGCTTAAAACTGTACTGTTTGAGTCAATCGGAATCAGATTTTCGAGGTATCAATATGCAGCTCTGAGATGGAGTAAAAACAACCTAACCCAGCGGAGGTGACGAGCAGCAAGGGATAGTTCAAAGTGCAAGTATCTAAAGAATAGTATGACATGCAGAAGAAATTAACAGAGCTAGATAAACCCAAAATTCAAATTTCCTTCAGTTTTCTTACCTAGTGCTCCTTATACTTTTGGTGGCACCATCAACTTCTAATTACCTTGTCTGGTGATGAGCTTACCTGCAAAACAGATGTTATTATTTATGGTTTGTGTTATGAAGTGAGGTGCATGATGCCAGACTGCATGCATCCGGACACCATGATTTTACAGGCGATATTCCGTTCTCTCAGGTTTACAGCTTCTCAATGTACTTACACTTGAAGACAAGGCTTTTCTTATCGATAATGTCACTATGATTGAGTGAGTCATCGGCAATGTCGAGTCAAGGGAAAGAAGTATGCAACAGTTCTATTCTAAACACCAGGAGGGAGAAAGTATGGATTCTTGGGCCTACAGGCTGGAAGACATCTTCCAGCAAGCAATTATTTGCGGCTATGTTCTGACATCATCGCGAAACAACATGTTCCAATGAAACGTTTCGACCAGATTGTGCAACGAGTACATAAAGAACGCTTCGCGCCACAAATACAGCATATCATAGACTACGAATCAGAGCTTTCGAACAGGAAGTCTATATATTTAGCAAAGTTGTCAAATAAAATGAATGTACAAGGACAATCGTTGCAGTCACACTCAATATCAGCTAGCGGCCTATTGACTTCAGGTGTCGATTTGTTAACGAAGCTGGACGAGTTTATGGGAAGGATGGAACAGATGGCGACGAAGATAGAGTTCAGCAGAACAGCAAAACCCGTCGAGGACGTAAATCAATCTGCTGATAAAAGTTATCGAGTGATGATCAGCTCCGAAACCATTCCAAGAAAGAAAAAGGACGTGACTACAGATGAAATCAGAATTAGCAGCTTTTTAAACGGTAACAAGTCTCTCCTCGCGGGGATAGCGTGGGGAGGGTGCAGATAGGAAACTCCAACCGTTAGAGCCCCCAAAGGTTTTATTCGATAGATTGCTGTACGTAAGCAATGAAACATATATGTTAACCCATAGGATAAAAACGAGGGATTGATCGATTTATGGCAACTATACATACCTAGAGAATTTTGATTTTGCAGTCTATTAGGTTTGCAATTACAAATCTTGGGTGACCTCAACCTTCCTGCGTATGGACAGGATGACATCAAATGTCCTTATATGTGGTATGTATAAGCTGAATTACGAATCCCATTCCTATGTGAAGATGCAATAGCTGTTCCTTTTAGTTCTACCTTCAGCTAAGTGTAACACAGCCGTGCATGCCATTATAAGTACAAAATGTTATCCGCATCTGCAACGATAAGTTACTTGAAAACCGGGATTCCAGAGTACCTGAGGAATGGCTTATTGCTCTCCAGGGCATTGGGACAAGACATTGTGGGCGCAGTGAAATCCACGAATAAACAAGCACTGAAAAGCGGACCAATGAAAACGGTCATAACTTCAAGTACTGCCAGGAATAATTATAGTACAAAATCTGTCATGAACGAACAATGCAGTAATGGACGCGGCATTTGTCTAGACCGCTTAGAGTTGATGCGACGAAGGGTCCCATAAACATGGTACGTGTACCTGTCAGAATTTGTATATCTCTAGCAGAACTATTAGCATACCACATAAACGTATTATCTGGATTTTCATGAAGTCAAGGTGGTTAGTCAGTGGCACCCATCTGTGCAAATAGAACAAAGCAAACTATGGGCAACAACGAAGTCCATTTGGTGTGACTTGGAATTGATTTGTTTTCTACTTCTCTGACAGCAGACCAAATAAAGAGGCGGAATCAATCGTGAAGAAATGGAATTCTGTATTCTCTAAAGGTTTCATACACTGACCTTAATCAACGTGAAGTTTGCTGATGATACCACATGTAAAGAACCTCAACAAAGGATTTGCCCTTGTTTACGCAGAAGCGGGAGCTATACGAGAGTCAAGCAGTGAGGATAATTTTACAGTTAATCGAGAAGAATTATAAGTTGAATTTTCATGCGCTAAATTGGTATGTAGCGGAAAAGTTCCACGACTCCATGTATGGAACTAATTTCGAGTCAGAATCGACAAAAATACCCTGCCATGTAATGATTGCCAAATTAGAGGCAACAGATCACCACTGGACAACTTATCTAAGCGGCCAAACGAACGGCAATGTTAATGGATTGTCCGGCAGCCAAAGTCTACACGGCAATGTTAATTGATTGTCCGGCACCCAAAGGCTACACGGCAATGTTAATGGATTGTCCGGCACCCAAAGGATACACGGCAATGTGAATGGATTGTCCGGCACCCCAAAGGCTACACGGCAATGTTAATGGATTGTCCGGCACCCAAAGGCTACACGGCAATGTTAATGGATTGTCCGGCACCCTAAGGCTACACGACAATGTTAATGGATTGTCCGGCAGCCAAAGGCTACAGTTGAGATATCTTCTGAATCCTTCAATTCGTGTGAAGCGAGGTCGAAGTCATGGGGGATTGAGACCTTTGATCCTAGTCGGGGACTGCGGTGTAAAATATTCATTCATATACTACTGATACAGACCAATTGTATATACCAATATCGACCCAGCCAGCTACCTAGCTGACTTTGGTTGTATACAAATATTGCCCCCGTCAGTACCGCCGATACAACAACCTGACTTGCGATATGAATTCTCAACTTTACACTTTCAGAGTTCTTGCGACTATCCCGACTTTTACAGACTATTCTCTTCAATCTGACTTCACTTACTGACTATATGCCTATCTATCATAGCTTATAATTTACATCTACACATTGTAGTAGTTCCATTACTATCACACAAAAGTCTCACTCGGCTAAAACAACAAGCTTATATGCAATCTAGGCAACAGCCACAATTCAATATCCTTTAAACTATGCAGACACTAGCCATTGTAACCGGTTGTGTTATTGCCAAACAGAGGCAGGGAGCCATATATGTACAAAGATGGTACTAGGTGTTAACAGGTATTCGATCCATATATAGGTAGTTTCTCATTCTATGACTGATTTCAAAAGCTATGCAATTAGACGCTGACATCAGAAAGAAGATTGTATTCCCATTTGATTTCAGTCTCATTCGTTTCCAAGACCCCGATATTCTCACCCAATCAAATCAATTCTTTTTCGTCAGTTCTCATTTGTCACCATGGTAAAGCGTATCCTTAAGCAGGTTAAAAATATACCAACTATATAACTTCGTTCAACAAAAAACAGCAAACCGTGTTCATGGAATCAATTGCCTATATCGATCCAGGTCGATGCCTTTCCCATGGCCTCTTAAAAGAGCCAGGAAATGTTCGTACTCCTGAAATAAAAGGAATATGACAATTATGACATGCTGTATAAATCACTCGTTTATAATGTCTTAACTTATTTATTCTTATTCTTATTTTCTGTATCATCGATATATTTCACTGCTTTCAAGCGTATATTGACTGCAAAGAAACGTTTTTTTAAATAATGATGACAAAAATATCAAAATTTACACGCAAGAAATATGATTCATTCTTTTCAAGCTATTTCAATAAAATTATCAATTTTAAAACATATCATGAATTTCTTAAAGATTTTTATTTCAGGTTATTTCACACAAAGATGTTTTTCACTATATTAAAAAAATCCAATGAAGAATTCCATACTGTATAGTTTTTCGATGGATCTTTTCTAATATGATATAAGAAGCACGTGTTTGGTAACCAAGTTTTTACATTGCCTTTGCCGTCTCAGAAATCTCAACGGGGGTTTCCGAGGTCGCGAGAAACATGGCGCACGAATAAAGGATCTTCACGAACTTAGGATAGTCGACGCTAGCAATTTCCACTCTGTCTGGTATAAGTATGTTACCTTCTGTACGCCTTGATTTCTGTCATTTAGATGAACTAATTACCGGGCCGTAATGCACGTACGTCTAACATGCACGAATGCCTATATTTACAATTATATTTCATCCTTTTTGGGACATGCGCTTAGTCGAGAGGATATAGGCGTTGGTGTGTGGAGACCAAGCGATGTGTGCCATAATCCGTACAGATAAGTTTGAATCTCTATAGATATCAGCAGAAGCACGATTAAAACAAACAAACAAAAAAATTTTTAAAAAAAAATTTAACCAATATGAGAATATTCTTTCTCTCTATAATTTTTCGCTTAAAATTATCTGGCATTCTCCGTTACGATCCAGCGGTAAAAGTTTTAACTCTGTATCATTTATATTTATAACTTTATGTATCTTTCTTCAAGGTAAAGTATCTGTTGGTAATGTATCTGTCTGATAAAAAATGAAAAGTGCCAGCAGAATTGACATTAGTAAGCTCTGTTCATCCTTTTTAGAGGTTAATTTTTGTACATGTTGACCAGATTTGAAAATTGTAAGGTTATCTGGTACTTGGAGTGGGTTACAATTATCGAAAACATCATACAGTATATATGCAAGATCTCGTATGACGCAAGATTAAGTGTGCATACATCTCTGAACCGAAATCAGTAAAAATGTTTTAAAGTACAATATATAATAATAAAACCAAGAACATGTTATAACGAAGATTAAATATTGTTTTCCAAGCTTTCATAAAACCAAGAACAAGTTATAACGAAGATTAAATATTGTTTTCCAACGTTCATAAAACCAAGAACAAGTTATAACGAAGATTAAATATTGTTTTCCAACGTTCATAAAACCAAGAACAAGTTATAACGAAGATTAAATATTGTTTTCCAACGTTCATAAAACCAAGAACAAGTTATAACGAAGATTAAATATTGTTTTCCAAGCTTTCATAAAACCAAGAACAAGTTATAACGAAGATTAAATATTGTTTTCCAACGTTCATAAAACCAAGAACAAGTTATAACGAAGATTAAATATTGTTTTCCAAGCTTTCATAAAACCAAGAACAAGTTATAACGAAGATTAAATATTGTTTTCCAAGCGTTCATAAAACCAAGAACAAGTTATAACGAAGATTAAATATTGTTTTCCAAGCGTTCTTTTACTACGCTTAGTTTACTTTCTAATCTTCGTCACGCATGACGCGAAGAACGCCGTTAAATAAAGTAACATTTTTTTTAACCAACAGCGAGGCATCTCACATTTATTTACTCAAAATGGAAGCAATGCAATACTCACTTTTTGACAATATTTGATGGTGTAATACTTTCTTCTACTTGACCTTTAGTATTTGCCCATCTCGTAAATTCAGTAAATATAATCAAAGACTTTGTATACACTCAATTTATACTTTTATACATATATCTTTTCTTTCCCAAAATGGATTAACCCCTCGTGTTGCCTTTTCTGTGACACATATTAGGACTATCTTTAGCCTTTTTGACTTGATAAATCGCCTTTGTTATTGTGACATCATTGGGAAATGTTAGCTAAAGCCTTTTTGACATGATAAATCTCCTTTACTATTGTGACAACATTGGGAAATGTTAGCTAAAGCCTTTTGGACTTGATAAATCTCCTTTGCTATTGTGACAACATTGGGAAATGTTAGCGTGACTTTTTTATTTTACGATACGAAGACTCATTCTACTAGACCAATTGATTCATCAGCGGAGCAGAGATATTTCCGCCTGTGCATTACCACGGCAATCTATGTAACATTTAAACCTCCATTTTGACAAATATCTTTCACTGAAAGTAAAACAAATTCTCGGAATATACTAACATTGTCACGAAACTTGGAAATTGTGAAGCCTTGGTTACAATTTCATATGTTACATCGTACCAGTCCTGACAGTGTAGAAGCTTCCATGACAGGTCAGGTGATAAGCTTTCGACCTGAATGTAAATTACGAAACATCTCACTCTTGGTTAGCGGACCATTATTGGCAGTGATCTCCAAACGTTTGAGTGACATGTGGGCAGTTTTGGAAGTATAATGGGTGGGGGTATTGAGGAAGAGGGGGGGCACTTGGGGTACAAACGGGAATTTAACATAGGGGGAGGCACTTGGGGTACCAACGGGAATTTAACATTGGGGCACTTGGGGTACCAACGGAAATTTAACATGGCGGGGGCACTTGGGGTACTAACGGAAACTTAACATGGCGGGGGCACTTGGGGTTCCAACGAAAAAAAAAATAAATAGAGAGAAGTAGGGCAATCATTGGAAATTTAATCTTTTCTTGAAAAATGGGTGGCCCTGAAAAGGGCCGTTGTTTTTTTTTTTGGCTTAACATACACATCTCCTGTAGGGTCTTCTTTTTCGGAGACTTCTACGAACTTCCGGACCGTACATCAAGACACGCTTTAAACATCCTTGTCGTTCAATATAGATGCGACGTTTCCAGATGGCGGTCTCTGTGATTTTAGTAATAGCCCATGAGACTTTTACATACATGGGGAATGCTGGGTCGAACAACATCCCCGAGATGATACTGGATGACTCGACGCTAGTCCACATTTTGTTTTGTTTCTTCTGGAGTGGTCTTGGAGAAAAAAAAACCGGTGAAGCTTTATGAGGCAAGCGGTCGTATATATATACCTACGATCGGATTGAAATGAATCGAAATCAACTACCAATCCAAACACGCGTTACAAGCGGGTCGGTTTTTCTTCCAATGGGAAGAGAGCGGGGGTGTGACGTCATTTGGCGTATAAAGGCATCACAGCGTTCGTAGGGATTGTACTTTTTGGACAGCCTAAGTATGACGGAGACCGGAAAGACAATGTATTGGAGTGAGCCTGCAACGAATACCGTGTTGAGCTTCCAACCGGAAGATTTTAATTTAGATTTTCTGTCTCAAGAATTTGAGCCTGAAATCACTACGACTGCCGCTGTACCACTTGTCTCTTCGCCTGCCCTGGATGATTTTAAAAAGAAGCAACAAGAAGAAATGGACATTTTTTTACAGCGACAGAGAGAAGCGGAAGAAGTGTTTCTTCAACAAAAAGAGGAAAGGAGAAAACGAGAAGAAGAAATAAGAAAGTTAGAAGAGGAGAAGAGTGAAGCACAGAAAGAAGAGAGCCATGAAGATAAAACGGTGAGTCTACTACTCCGAGACATTTTACGTGAGTTAAAGCATCTAAGAAAGTTATATGAATATTCTTTAACTCAACCCAAGAGAAAAAGACCATCACGGGCTAAACATGCGAAACCCATCACAACTACTAGTGAGATGCTACCACCACCACCCCCACCACCACCACCAGTCACTACTACTACTACTACCACGAAAGCAGCAGCAGCAGGAATTGGACTGGGTCGTGGAAAAGGATTGCGACAGTTGAAGCTCATCATGTCGAGCACATAAGTTTGTTTTAACAAAACAAACAAACACCACAACGGTTCTTTTCAGGGCCACCCAGATCTCTAGAAAAGAAATCAATTTTGCCAAATCAAGTAAAACTTAAAAAATCCCCATTCCTTGGTTTTTTGTGTAAGAGTGAGTGAGTGCGTGAGTGCATCCATACTCTAAAATAACAAAAAACACAAAAAAACACTTACTTTTTTTCCATTCTGGTCTATTCTCATTTTTTTTTACAAACTAATTCACCATGAACATCACATAACACTCCAAAAAAGTTCATTGTTCACTGTCTGTCTCTCTTGTTCTTCTTGAATTTCTTCACAGGGATCAAGGGTTCTTCTTCTTCATTGTCACTGTCTTCCAACCGTCAAGCTTTCTTGCTTTTCTTGACGATATGTTCTTCTTCTTCTTCTAGGTTTGAAGATCCTTCGGCTTCCTCCGTCTCTGGTAAGTTTTCTTGTTTTTGAGGACACTCCAAAGACCAATGTCCTTTTCCTTTACAATGATAACAGGTATCTTTCCCTTTATCTCTGTTTTGGTTTTGACGTTGTGGACATTCTGGAGCCCAATGTCCTTTCTCTTGGCAGATATAACAAGTATCTTGACTTTTATCTCGAGAGGTAGAGGAGGAGTAGTCCTTTGTCTTATCGGTATACTTTCCAAGGACTCTCTGTAAAATTTTGATAGCCACAGCCGTCTGTTGTGCTGAAATTTGAGCAGAAGGGCAAGGTTTTCTGACTTCTTCTCTTTCATCTTTACAGTTTGAAAGTTCAATCACAAAGACTGATTCTGAGGGCAATAAGGTCTCTCTATATATACCCCCCCCCCTGTGTGAAACTCCATCAGATCTAAATCAGATTTCAAGATGAAACGATCACGCCCAATCTATGAGAAAACAGAAGAAGAAACAAAGAGGCCACGACGAAGACTGTCCGTGCCGCCTGAAACACCGCTGGCTGAACTACTAGCTCAAGTCCATGCTAGCGATTTCGAAGAAGAGATGAGTGAGCCTGAAACCTTACCACCTACTAACCCACCAAAAACAAAAACCACCACCATCACCAACACCTCTGACCAAGAAAGTCCTACCGTGGCTCCTGAAAATTACTTTCGCATTCGAGAGACGCAAAAAAATAACCTCTCGAAAATTTAAAACCACAGCCTACACTCACACGGTTCACTTCAAAGACTTCAAGTCGGAAGTACCTCCCAAGAAAGCGGCGGAGTTCATTAGCGATTTGTGGGGATCTGTGTTACAGAACTTGAAACGACAATGCGGAGCCAAAGAGGACGATCGATTGAGACTGGCCATCCATCACGACAATTTGAAGTCGCCTCTCTGGATCGAGTTCAGCACCCCGGCAGAATTAACACCAGACAAAGTCATGTCCAAAAGCGAACACGTTCAACAACCTAACGACAAGTTTACCATCACGGATGGAAAGGCCACACTTTACATGACTCACGTTGCTCCTCCTCGAGGGAGTTAACGAAGTAGGAAAGCGTTACTGGTGGACGATCTTCGCAGTACCAAACAGAGTGTCGTCCAAATTGACAATACTCAAGACCAGATGTGTTTGGCTCGAGCCATCGTAGTGGGGGGCACGTATGCCAACAAGAACGAGACCGAGGAATGGAAAAGAGCCTGGAATAACATTCGACGATCTAACAGAGTCCGACAACGAAAAGAAGCAGAACTCCTGTTACGACAAGCAGGCATCCCCAAAGAGACCGTGTGTGGTATTTCTCAAATGCAACAACTTCAAGACGTCTTGGCTCCTGGCTACACTTTGAAAGTACACCCTCAAGAAGTGCGCGGAGATATGCTGTTTCGATGCCCCGATTTCCCCGAAGGAAAATACATTCACGTGTATTACCACCAAGAACATTTCGATGCCATCACCAGTATCACATGATTTCTAGGCTACTCTTACCACTGCGAGAAATGCGACCAAGGATTTAACAGTCGGGAGCGACACCTTCATTGCGGTGAGCGATGTCGGGGCTGTTTAGCGGACAAACCATGCCTTCCTGAACAACACCACGTCCATTGTAAGACGTGTCGACGCACTTTTGTCAGTCCCTCTTGTTACCAACAGCATCGCAAGACACAAGTTTACCAACAAAAATGTGCTTGCGACTTATTGAAATTGTGCTCCACGTGTGGAAACCTGATTCGCACCAACGACCCCAAGAGACACGTTTGTGCTGGAAAGAAAAGATGTCCTGTTTGTTACCAGATGGTGAACTTTGATCATCGATGTTTTATTCAAAAGTACGACAAGACGGAGAAGAAAGAATTAAAGAAGAACAAGAACAAAGTGGATTTCATCTTTTTTGATTTTGAATGCATGCAAGAAACAGGCATTCACATTCCTAATTTCTGCGTGGCTCATCGTGCTTGTGAGAAGTGCATCCAAGAATCTATCCATTTTCACTGTCCTCATTGTAGTCGGATTCCTGGAGGACGTGAAAAAATCTTTTGTGGCCCTAACACACTGTCCGAGTTTTGCTGAATGGATTTTAGACCCTACCGACGACATTTGGAGCGAAGAGGACATTCAACGTTACGGAGACTGTCATCGCTATGCGACCGTCATAGCTCACAATTTCGCGGGATACGATGGACAGTTTTTGTTAAATTATTATTTGCGACAAGGTACCGAACGCTCTGAAGTCACCATGAACGAAAACAAGCTCATCTACATGAAAGTGGGTCAAGTCAAATTCAAAGATTCCATGAGTTATTTGGCCATGCCTTTTAGTCGAATGCCTAAAACATTTGGCATGACAGAAATGGCCAAAGGCTATTTTCCTCACTTCTTCAACACGGAAGTTAATCAACATGCCGTCCTACCTCATTTGCCTGACCTTCATTATTACAACCCCGACGGAATGCGCCCCGAACAGCGAGAAGCCTTTCACGCTTGGTACCGCGCTCACCAGTTCGATCCATTTGACTTTCAAGAGGAAATGCTGAGGTACTGTCGATCCGATGTGGACATTTTACGGCGTTGCTGTGGAAAGTTTCGACAGTTATTTCAAGATCACGGAGACGTCGATCCTTTGAAAGATGCGTACACCCTACCCAAAGCCTGTTCCTTAGTGTACACCAAAAATTTCATGCCCGAGAACAAACTAGCCATCATCGACTCCAACACGTCTCTCTTTGCCAATCGTCAATATTCGGCCAAAGCTTTGCGTTGGCTCCATTACTTGTGCCAAAAAGAAGACAAATGGATACAACATGCCAGAAACGGAGGAGGAGAAAAGAAGATTAGATCTTATTCCGTGGATGGTTGGGATTTAGAAAACCTGCACACGGTGTACGAATTTCAGGGTTGCTTGTTTCACGTATGCCCTACCTGTTTTCCTGACCGAGACCTGAAAAATCCTTTCACGGGAGTCAGCATGGAAGCCTTGTACGAACAGACTTACCAACGACGACTCAAGTTAGAAAGTTAAGGATACCAAGTGGTTGAAATGTGGGAGCACGAGTACGATCGACGTTTGAAAACCGATCCTGAATTTAAGAGCATCACCGAAAGTTACGACGTGGCCGACATCGAACCTTTGGATCCACGCCACAGTTTATTTAGAGGACGAACCAATGCCACTCGCTTGCTGTACGACGTAGACGAATCCAAAGGAGAAGAAATCAAGTACATCGACGTGTGTTCGTTGTATCCTTGGGTGTGCAAATATGCTCGATTTCCTGAAATCTTGACGGAACACATCGACGTGGAACACATTCGTCAATACGAAAGATTGATCAAATGTAAAGTCTTACCCCCGACAAACTTGTACCATCCTATCTTTCCTCACCATTGTCAAGGAAAACTGATGTTTCCTTTATGTCGGACGTGTGCCGAAACATGCAACCAAGATCACCCCTGTCACCACACGAAGGAAGAACGCGCTTTGACAGGAACGTGGATCAGCGCTGAATTGTTTCGAGCTCTGGATCGAGGATACCGTTTGTTGAAAGTGTACGAAATCTGGCACTTTCCAACCACCGCACAATACCAAAGGACGACGCCACGAATCATCCAGGCATTTTCTCGGGGTACGTCAACCAATTTTTAAAACTGAAACAAGATGCCAGCGGCTATCCCTCGTGGTGTCAGACTCCCGAAGACCGAGTTCGATTCAAAGAAGAGTACCGTGACGTCGAAGGCATCACTTTGGAAGACGTGGAAAAGAACGAAGGAAAAAGATCGTTTGCCAAAGTGATGCTCAGTTGTTTGTGGGGAAAAATGGCCCAACGACCCATCTTAAACAAGACGGAATACGTGACCGATCCTTATCGCTACTTTCAACTGGTGGACGACAAAAGTGTACTAGTCAAACACGTCGAAATCGTCCGTGATGATTTGATCTTAGTCAATTTCGAAGAAGAACCCAAGTTTGTAAAACCTGACAAGTTTAGCAACGTAGTCATTGCCGCCTACGTGACAGCCCATGCTCGTTTGAAGTTGTACGACGAAGCTTTAGAAGTCTTGGGAGATCGTGTCCTGTACTTTGACACCGACAGTTGTATCTACATCCATCGACCCGGTTTCTCACACCCTACCATCCAAGGAGATCGTTTAGGAGCCTGGACAGACAAGCACCCTCAAGACACCATCCTGAGTTTTGCCAGCGATGGCCCTAAAAATTACGGCTACCGATACCGATACCCACAAGGCAAACTTCACACCCAATGTAAAGTCAAGGAATTAACCCTAAACTATCGAACCAGTCTAGTGGTCAATTTTGAGGTTTTGAAAAATGCTTTGCTGTCTGGACAAGTGGAAGACATTCGAGTGCAAAAGTTAGAACCTCACAAGATCGCACGGTTACCTAATCACCAAATTGTCACTCGTCCTTTACAAAAAGTGTACCAAATCGTGTATCAGAAACGAGTGAGACTTCCAGACCACACCACTTTGCCTTACGGACACGCCGATCTGCAGTATAAAAAAGGGATCACTTCCAAGCCAAACCACTCATTGCAAATACAGACGTCAACCTAGAAAGATGAATAAGAATACTCATACCACCAACCCACCAAGGGAGAAATCTAGTGTAAACTCCAAGTGCCATCACGACTTGGAGTGCGATGCAGTGCCATGCGAGGAGACGGATTCCGTACGCTTTGGCATCAGCGATTCACACGATGAGACTGATTCCGTACGCTTTGACATCAGCGATGCTGTACGTGTGCCTCACCGTCCCTCTAACGATGCAGGACGACCTTTACTCTTTATTAAACGTACACATGAATGTCATACCTACAGGAGTAAAGAATTGACGATACCTGTGGCTTTGACTGGCTATTCCAAGTTTGAAAAGCGACTCCAGACGTTCCAAGACAAGTGGCCTAAATATCTACTACAAGTTACTACTGCCAAAGCTTTAGCCAGATCTGGATTTATCTACTTGGGAGAAGGAGATAAAGTTCAGTGTTTCAGTTGCGGTGTGAGACTTCACCAATGGGAGCCTACCGACTCAGCTTACATTGAGCATGCCAGATGGTCTCCGACCTGTCAGTTCTTACCTTCAGTAGCCTTAGAAGAGTACGGGTACGATGAGCCAGATGACAAGAAGAAGTATCATGTCGGATGATACTTTACAATGGTACATTCGTGGTTTGCCTTTGGAGTTGCGAGAACGCATTTACAGAGAATGGATTCAGATACAAGTGAAACGTAAAGAACAGTTACATCCTTTACGACACAAACAATTTAGCCAGTGGTATCTGAATGCTATAAGAAGTTTAATTGCTTTGAAAATATTCAAATGGTTAAACATTGATCAAATAAGAAATTGGTCTCGTAAGGAATTGGATGGCACCACCTACCATGTGGGAGTGATACACAAAATTCCATGGAACGAAGTGGAGGAAGCAGCCAACTTACAAGAATACCAAAAACGTTTACAAGAAGTGTCACTTCAAGATGAAATGCCTTTACGTCGTCTGACGTGTAGTAGGGTCCTCACTGAACATCTTGGAAAACCTTTACCCATCGATGGCCTTTGGCAAGTGTATGACTATTTTGTCACCAAGAAGACTAGCTTAGAAGAGCGCATTAGTGATTTGCTTTCGAAGCTGCGAGAACGCATTTACAGAGAGTTTGTCCAGATCCAAGTGAAACGCAAACTCAAATTCATTCCTCGATTTGCGCACTATCGCGACTTCCACTGTATCAGAAGCCTGATTCTGAGGAGAAACTATCACAGCTATCGTGAAGAAAACAAAAGAGAGTTACTTCTTTCCAAGTCGAATACTTTACCAGAACACATTCGTGGTTTGCCTTTGGAGCTGCGAGAACGTATTTACAGAGAGTTTGTCCAAATACAAGTGAAACGCAAACTCAAAGTCATTCCTCGACTTGTAAACTATGCTTACTACCAAAGTATGAGAAGACTGATTTTGGGAAGATTCTATCGCTGGCACCTTGAAGTAGACTATCACAAAAGATACCAACCTTGGGAACCTGGATATAAAAACCCACCTCAAAAGATACCCACCTTGAGAACCTCGGCATATAAAATCTCACCATGCCAGGACTGTGGTCTTCACTCGTGAAACGTATTCCGTGGAAGGAAGTCAACGATCGTGTTCAGACCTTAGAGGATTATAAAGGCCTGATACAAGAACTGTTTCCATTGAATTTTGGACGCTATGCGGTGTGTGTCTTAGTGACTGCATTTCTTGGATTTCGTTTTCCAGGACATTCGTTGTGGAGTATTTTTGAGAATCAGTGTTTGTCTTGGATTATTTTGGAGGACCCGTGGTTGTTTTGGACTATTTTGATGAACCATCAAAAAAAACCATGACCATTCAAGCTTTATCGTTACACGAAAGACAAATTGTACTCAAAGTGTTGAGAGTGGTGATGAAGACGAGTGGGGTGCCTCCGTGTGAAGAAGACATTAGTCAAACTTTATCTACCCTTCATACGTTTCAAGAAGTGTGTATTGCTAGTGATTTACACCAACAACTTTACGCTTGGAAAGATGTAAGTGAATGGAGAAAAATTGGTTTCGATGTTTGGCTACAAGAAGTGTCCCAGTTTGCCAAAGATCTGGCACTTCACTAAGTTTCCAAAAGTGAAATGGGAACCTAAGTAAAAAAAAAAAGACCTTAGAAACAATCCTGGAAGAACCTGACACAGCAGAGAAAGACCACACCGTTGTCGTCGTCCAAATACAACCCCAGGAGGAACACACCCCCTCCCAACCGTCAGAGACATATCATTCTTCTACCACAACCAGAACAAAGACGACCAGAAGAATGCCACCACCAGTGCCTGTGCCTTCCATTCCTAGGACAGTGTTTTGTTCTTGTTGTACATTGACTTGTTTATACAAAACTTTGATTTTTTTAGTGGTAGCCTTAATCTTGTACCTGACCATTTTTGCGGTATGCATTTTTGTCCTTCATGACTTGTGAAAAAAATATTTTTGTTGTGTTGTTTGTTTTTGAAAAAAAAAATAAACGTGTTTGAAATAAAATGTCTTTGGTCTTTTGTCTTCTTCTCAAAAATCTTCCTGCGTCAGTCATGGCTACATCTTCTTCTGCCTCGTCTGCCTCTTCTACTTCCTCTGTGGTCAAAGTGATTGACGAAAAGTTAGATCGTCAAAGTTGGGAAGCTTTTCATCTGCGCCATCCATTTAACATGTTGATTGCTGGACCGAGTGGTTCAGGCAAAACCGAATTTGTCAAACGTTTGATCGAACACAAATCTCATTTGTTCGATCGTCCACCTCAACGCATCGTGTGGTGTTACAAAGAGTGGCAACCGTCTTACACTTTACTTCGTGAAAGTCAAGGAGAAGCCATTTCGTTTGTAAAAGGCATTCCTCGCGAAGACGATGGGATCGTGTCTGACGGGAGTCAAACACATCTGGTCATCTTCGACGACATGTTAAGAGAAGACGAAGAAGAAATTAAACTTTGGTTTACACGATAAGGACACCATCGAAATGCCAGCATCATTTACATTACTCAAAATTTATTTCAACAAAGTAAAGCCCATCGGACCATCAGTCTCAACGCTCATTACGTGGTGTTATTTAAAAGCCCCAGAGACAAATCTCAAGTGCAAGTGTTAGCCAAACAGTTAGGCACTCCTTGGCTGAATTATGCGAACGACGATGCCACTCAAACACCTCATGCGTATTTACTCATTGACTTAAAACCGACCACTCCCGACTATTTGAGATTTCATGCCCAATTGTTTCACCATTGGTGCCAAGAAGGAGGTCCCGTCATTTACACGTCCCCGTCAGCCACACTCTAAAAAAAAGTATAAAAACATCCACTACGTCATTTCTGTCTCACAGTCTTCGAGATGACTTCCTTTCAAGCTCATCCTTCGGCTAAATTGATTCGTGCCTTGTATGGCATCAGTCGCGAAAGAAATGCACAAGTCCGTGCTCATTTGTAAGAAGGTAGTCTTAAAGAAGTGTTACGATGGTTTACTTTGACGGCACGTCAATTACTGCAAGACATCATTCACATCCCTCATCAAACTCAACGTTTTTTTTAAAAAAACATAAAGGGGCGTTGTCACAACTAGCCGATCCTAGAATCGATCCATGGACTAAAAACAAATCATTTTAACCCCTGGAGGGAGCGGTTCTTTAGGAGGAGTTATGATTCGTTCCCTTTTGAAATAGGATCCTAATGCCCAAGCCAAAAAACCCAAAAAACTAAAAAAAAAGAAAAGTCCCAAAAAGAAAGCCACAAAAAAGAAAGACCCTAAAAAGAAAGCCCCCAAGAAAAAGAAAAGTTCTGCCAAGAAGAAGAAAACACCCGCCACCACCACTGGCACCCGCAAGAGAGGTACTGCTGCCAGGACGCAAACGTACACCCGCAAGACACCACCACGACAGCCAGCAGTGACGAGGTCTCCTCTTGCGTCCACTTCTTCGTCTTTTTCACCACCCTTCATGATGATGATGCCTGCCAAACCGGACTTAAGACAAGTGTTTCCTAATTTGATGCAAAAATGGAAACCCATTTCGAAAGTCACCACTTCGGGACCCTCGACATCGGCTGATTTGGCCATGGCAGCGGCCGCGAACAAAGTACCGTCCCCTAAAACCAAAGTCCAAGAGAGAACCGGCGTGTTACAAAGTTTAGTGGATTTATCCAAAGAAGAATTGAGACGATTTAGTCCATTGAAAACACCTCAACGTCGAGTGAGGCCTGTCATGAAGATGGCACGTCGTGCGGACAATCAGTGGAGACGTGTTCCAGTATAAAATAGAAGGGTGACCTGCCAGAGACTTCAGACTTACTCCTAACCTCTAAGATGGCTATCAAACGTGCACACCACCAAAAAAAAAGAAGAAAACCAAAAAAGGACTTCCACCTCGTCTGGCGAAACATTGGGACGTCTTGTCTGTCCTGACCAAATCCAATCCTCCCATGCGAAACAACTCATTCAAACAGCCCCAAAAGAAATCATTGATACCGTGTGTGAATGTTGTTTGAATGTCTTGAAAGGAACGGTACCTTTGTCCAAGATACAGAAACAAAAATTAGGCAAACATCGGAATGTTCTTCGTCAAATGGTCAAAAAGAAAATACCTCTCCAGCAAAAGAAAAAATGTTAGTGCTTTACAAACGATGGATGTAATTTCATCGTTGGAACGAACAACGGATACTTCATTTACCTCCCAATCCTAATCTCAACGAGATGTCACAGTTACAACAAAAATTACAAACGCTGATGGAACGAAGCGATTTGTCAGAAACAGAAAAATCGCAACGGTACGGTCAACTCTTACAACGTCTGCAACTCTTTCACCAAAAAGCTGTCGACGAAACAGCTCCACCCACTCTGAGAGATTTCAAAACCCTGATGAAAAGCGAACCTAAAGTTACCATCACCACTAAAACAGATACCGCCACGGGGATGAGAGAAGAAGACGAGCCCCGAGAAGTGTTTCAAACTCCGTCTGCTGGCATACCTAGTCAAATTGCAGCTTCCTTGTTGACATCCTCTCCTACCCCTCATCGAGAAGCCATGAAAGCTTGGGTTAAAAAAAAGATGTCCACTCCTTCTTCAGCAGAAGAAAAAAAGAAAGACAGCAAGACTGAAGTGAAAAAAGACACCACCAAGAAGAAACCTACCATCACCCCTTCTTCACTACCCACTCGTTGGCTCGTCTAACGCGTCAAGCCGCTTCGTCCAAACCTCACGACACTCAAAGTAGTAGCATCAAACAGTGGGTAACTTATTCAGGAATCATGGAGAAACTTTTAGCCAGCCTTTATTACAATCCTGGTCATGCTGCTGGTTACGGAGGAGTCCAAAAATTATATCGAGCTGCCAAAAGTAAATTGAAAAGTGTACGTTTGCCCGAAGTACGACAATGGTTACAAGAACAATCGACGTACACGTTACACAAACCCATTCGACGAAAATTTTCTAGAAGTCCAACCCAAGTGGAAGGCATCGATCATCAATGGCAAGCCGATTTAGCCGACGTCTCTCATTTGGCAACCTACAATCTTGGTCACAAATATTTGTTTTGTGTCATCGACGTGTTTTCCAGATTTGCTTGGGTCGTGCCCTTGACTTCTAAAAGCAGTACCGAATTGGTACGTGCCTTAAAATTGGTCTTGAAACAAAGTGGTCGTCACCCTTTACGATGGCAAACTGACAAAGGCACCGAATTTCTAAACCAAGCTTTTCAAAAAGAATTGAAACAAAGACAGATTCATTTTTTTACCACCGAAAATCCTGAAACCAAAGCCAGTATCGTGGAACGTTTTCAAAGAACTTTGAAAAAACGCATGTGGAAATATTTTACACATCAACACACTCTCAAGTACATCGACGTGTTACCCCGTTTGGTTAAAGCGTACAATCAATCGTACCATCGAAGCATCGGATGTGCCCCCGAAGAGGTCAGCCCTGAAAACGAAGTGACCGTGTTTGATCGATTGTTTGGTACACCCCAGAGCAGACCACCCCAGAAAAAAAACCTTGCTGGAGTTGAAAACGGGAGATTGGGTTCGCATCGGAAAAACCAAACGCACTTTTGACAAAGGTTATTTACCCAACTGGACCACCGAATTATTTCGTGTCACTACACTCGTGCGTGGACGCAATCCTCCCGTCTATAAATTGGAAGACATGCACGGTGAAGTGCTCAAATGAACATTTTACTTGCCTGAGTTACAACGAGTGACCAAAAAGGAAGACGCCTTGTACGACATCGAAAGTATTCTCGAACAAAGAACACGCAAAGTAGGCAAACGTCGAGTAGAAGAAGTCAAAGTACGTTGGAAAGGATATCCTCCTAGTTTTGATTCTTGGATTGCTGCTTCTCAAGTCGTCGACTATAAAAAGAAAAAGAAGTAACCCAACATGCCATTCAACACAACCACGACTTCGACTCCTTCGCAGAGTTCTTCTCTTCAAGAATTACAAAAACAACCGCTCTGGGTGTGGTGCGGAGAACGTGTACCTAAAAATAAAATCGTCTTTTTCTGCCAAATTTTTGTAGTGTATTGTGTCATCGGAGCAGCTATTGCCAATTTGAGTTTGCAACAAGGAGACAAACAATTGTGGACCATTTTACTCAGCAGTTGCATCGGTTATCTTTTACCCAGTCCCTCTTTGAAATTTACGACGACGGACAACAGTCACCACAACAACAGCAGCCAACACCATGGTAGTACGACCAACGCCAGTCCACCTTCTTCCAGTCACCACAATACCACTCCTCTTTTGGAACCCTTTGAACATCATTTGAACTCGAGTGACTCCTCGGACGCCAAAAACTTTGGACCTACTATGAATGACCAATTTTATTTAACTTTACCCAGTGACAGTTCCATGGATATGCTTCCCAACAGCACCTTATGTTGTTTCACGGCCAAATTACCTCAGTCCATCCAATTGGATCACGACGCTCATTGGGAAGTGGCTTTGGTAGAAATCATTCATCCTACGCAAATCATGAACATCGACGAAGGTCAAAACACTTTCATCGTGGATATTTTGAACAAGGAAGTGCATGATGAGTTGGAGAAAATTAAAAAAAACTTTGAGCATTCCAGAAAGGTATTCATGACGAACACTCCTACCTTTGCGAGCCATACCATGAGAATTCCTAAGGGGTATTATTTTAGTGCTAAACATTTGGTGGACACCATTGACACCATCTTCGTAGCCCAATTTGGCAAAGCCTTAAACAGTGCCCAAAAATGGGTACGAATCGCTTACCATGATGTGGCACGCCGTTTCATCTTGCAATTTTTCAAAGAGAAGGGGGAACTCATTGACGACAAAAAAGACAAAAACTTACCCGAGCAGGACAGAAAAACCTTATCCATTGAATTTAGCTATTTTGGGTGGAAATAAAAAGTATACTAATAACAAAGTCGCAAGCAACGTAGAATTCGAACATGCTTTTCGCACACCTATCGAATTCAACGTTGGACTGAATTTAATGTTTGTGTACTCCGATGTGGTAGAGTACAACGTGGTGGGACACACAGCTGCTCCCTTACTGAGAGTCATTCCTTTCAAAGTGGATACTGCTGCTGGTGCGTACGAAGAAGGTGGAAACACGTTTCACGTTCACCGTGAATTTGTACACCTTCATTATTTTCCAGTCAGTAAATCGTATTTTGACAGTGTCAACATTAGTATAAAAGGAGATTTGGGACAAAGTGTGCCATTCATTGACAAAGGAAAAGTCACGGTGAAACTACATTTTCGAAAAAGGTTCTCTAACGCATTGTAAAACAAATGTATCCAGTGTACAGAGGAGTGACTCGACAACGAGGACATGGTTTAGGAGATATGTTAAAATCAGCTTTTCGGACGGTAGCCCCTATTTTGAAACCCATGGTGACTAAAGGATTCCATGCCTTAACAGATGCCGCTTTGACGCAAGGAAAAGAATTTTTGCAAAATGTCCTCATTGACAAACAGAATCCTAAAGAAGCCTTTATGAGAGGAGGCAAAAATGTGTTGATGAACACTGGCAAAGATCTTTTAGGTCTTCGAGAGAGTCCTATAAATTCACTTCACGCTTCTGGTCCTGGCATTACTTCTTCCTCCACTTCACAGTAAGGACAAGGCAGAAACAGACGACGTCGAAATCCCTTCAGAGTTCATAAAACACACGGTGGTGTTCCAAAAAAGAATAAGAAAAGAAGAACCGTCAGAGAATTAGACGTATTTGATTACTAAAAGCTATTGAAAATGATGCACCGAGTCAGAACTGGATATGCTTACCATGCCTCTCACCATGATGACGATGCAAGAATCCCAATGGGTTGAATTTCATTCTGTATCGTCTTTGACGGAATCAGCTCCTATCGAATTTGAAATCAAAGGACAAACCGAAGATTACATCGATCTGAATAACAGTTACTTGTACCTGAAACTCAAAGTGATCAAAACGGCGGACAGTAGCCTTCCTGGGGCCGATGCCCAAGTGGCACCCGTCAATAATTTCATGCATTCTTTGTTCAGCGAAGTAGATTTGTACTTGAATAACAAACTGGTCAGCAGCAGTTTGGATATTTACCCTTACCGTGCTTACTTGGAAAATCTCTTGACGTACGGAAAAGAAGCCAAGAACACTCATCTGGATGCTTCGGTGGTCTGGAAACCTGACACATCGGAAAAGTTCAACGACACAGCGGTGTCAGTGCCGGCGACGCAAGCCGTTGATAAAACTCTAATTCCAGCAGATCCGCACAATGTGGGATTTAACGAGCGTCAAAAGAAAATCAGACGCAGTTTAGAATTGATGGATCGTTTGCATTTGGACATGTGGTTGCAAGAGAAGTATTTGTTAAACGGAGTGGATGTACGCCTGAGACTGAATCGCCGTAGTGCCGCTTTCCATTTGATGGCTCATGCTAACGAGTTGGAAAACCATCATCCAAGAAGCCAGACTTTACGTGCGACGTGTGGAAGTCTTACCAAAAGTAGCCAACGACATCAGTCAAACGTTGAGCAGAACCACTGCCAAGTATCCTGTGCGACGAGTGGAAGTGAAAACAGTTACCATTGCCGCTGGACTCCGATCCAAAGTCGAAGATCACGTCTTCCAAGGACAGCTCCCCAAACGTTCGCTGATTGGTATCGTCAGTAATGCAGCCCTCAACGGAGTCCACAATCAGAATCCGTTCGAGTTTAAACACTACAACGTCTCCAAGATAGAAGTCAGTCGAGATGGCAAAACGTTGTGTACCAGACCTTTTGAACCTAACTTTGTCGACGCCCAGAAAAATTACTTGCGATCTTACCTGATCCTGTTTGAAGCCACAGGACAATTAGGCACCAACACCAGCCACGGCATTTCGTACGAAGATTATGCAGGAGGGTATGCGTTGTGGGGATTTGATTTCACTCCTGACCAAGGCAGCGACGAAGGACATTTCCACCCTATAAAATCAGGCCCACTTCGTGTGGAACTTCAGTTTAAAGATCCTCCACCCGACACGGTGAACGTCGTCTTGTTTGCAGAATTTGATAATACTCTAGAGATCAACAGTTTGAGAGAAGTGATTCTAGACTATTAGAAGAAAAGAAAAAAAAGATGCAACACGTAGAAGAAGAACCTATGGAGATAGATAATGATGAGCGATTTTGTGAAGCACAACAGTCACAAACTACCACTGATGATGATGACGAAGTCATTCATTCAGAACCTCCAAAAGAAGAAGAGAATAATACTGTTCCAAAGTTTGTTGGATTTATTTCTCGATGGCCTGAACAAGAAAAACATTTAGTCTCCTGTTATGCTAAGGAATTGACTAAAAGAATTAACAGCCTGACCCGAGAACATTGTCATGGATGTCAAATTGATCATCCCAGTCAGAAACAATACGACCAATGTTTGATGATGACAGGCGAAGAAAAATTGAACGAATATTTGGAAGAGGCCTGGTCTCAGATCTCGGAAGAAAAGGTGTTGAGACAATGGTATAAAGACTTGCAGGATTCTTTTTCACCTCCACTCACTCCTCTGGAGATCCATCGCATCGAAGCTCTCATTCAACAGAGTACAGAAACTATCCGCCGTGAGAATTCGTGGAATTACTTGACAAAACCATTCAAATTTAAAGTCAAGTGTGAATTGATGACTTATCATTTCCTGTGAAAAAATGGATACCAGGGAACTTCATTACCTGTTGACTCGCAGTTCCTACACTTCTTCTTGGAATCCTGTGGTGTGTGCTAAAGATGAACTACCTCATCGCAAACCTAAAGACGTTCATGCCTATGTCATCAATACCGACGACAGTCATCGACCAGGAACCCATTGTGTAGCTGTGTATTTTCCCAATGATCACAATGGTGGTGTGGAATATTTTGATTCTTATGGATTACCTCCTTTGGAAGACGACATCATCGAGTTTATGAGAAGAAATGCCATCTCTACTCGCTTCAATAATGCCCGATTACAAGGATCGGATTCTATGGTGTGTGGACAGTATTGTGTACATTTTCTTCATCAACGCAGTCTCGGATATTCCTTAGAACATTTAGTGACTTGTTTTGATAGAGACTATGCTCGAAACGATGCTAAAGTAGAACGATAGTTTTGTGAACGTTATGGTTATCTCTTGTCTTTAGCTCAGAAACGTAGTGTGCATCAGAATGATGTAGATGTAGAAAAGTGGAAGTTCAGTTTACCTTCTCAACGTTGTCAAAAATGTAAATACGTTCCAGTTTAATATCTTGTTGATTGTTAGTTTGCTTTTTTATGTTTAGAGAGGCTTCTTGTTGTTCATTAAAATAATGTTGATTTTTGAGAAAAAATCGTGTTGTGTGGTTTTTTATTGAATTTGAAGAAAAAAAATGTATATGCTCTATCTCTTTCTATCGATCTGAAGTCACCCCCTCTATCCATTTTCTCACTCTCGATCTGAACCCCATGTTTTCCATCGCGTCCGCGCTTCTAGCATATAAAGCGGTGAGTTGGCCAGTGCAGTCACTCTCGTTGACTCGTCAACGTTGAGAAACAACACTTCAAGAAGATGGCAGCAGCCAAAATTAGCAAACTGAACGATGCTATGGTGAATATGCAGAGGGTGAAGCATCATTTGATGGAGACCAACCCAGAGAGAAAGACAATGATCTTCCTACAAATGGCTCATGATCTGATGGAAGAAGTCATGAGGGAAGAAATCATCAGGGACAGAACAGAATGGGAGGAGAGACAAAGACTACAGCAGCAGCAGCAAAGACAACAACAACAACAACAACAGCAGCTCCAACTCTTCCAGTCGATAAAAGTACCCGACGGAGAAGTCAGCTGTAAGATAGATTGTGATGAGTTTGCCTTCTCTTTTACCAGAAAGAGAGCTTGTCCATCAGCAGCCACGAGACCTGTGGCTAAACGTTGCCGCCCTGCTGCGGCTGCTACTGCTGCAGATACTGCTACTAGAAGTTAAACATAACTTCTTAACCCCAACGGCCCTTTTCAGGGCCACCCAGATCTCTAGAAAAGATAACTACTCTTCGATTGCCTTAACAAACTTTTTTTCTGTTTGTATGTGTGTATGTTTTGTGTTTTACCCACTTAAAAAAAAATTCCCTTTCCCCCAAAAAATAATGTTTGTATAGATAGTGTGTGTGTGTGTGTGTGTGTTTATGGTGTGTGTTTGATTAAAAAATAAAAAATAAATGGTGTGGTGTGTTTGATAAAATATTTTTAAAAAAATGGATTGTATGTTTGTGGTGTGTGTGTGTTTGATTAAAAAATAAAAAATAAAAAAGGCTTGTGTGTTTGTGTTTGATAAAAATAAAATAAAACATAAAAAAGGGTGGTGTGTTTGTATGTATTTTTTTTAATCAAAAGTAGTTTCTTTTAGGTCCGCGCACTGGATCTGTGTTTTGGGGGTAACGGGTGATGGAGTGCAGAATCCGCAAAGCCTAGAATGACGTCATAGGGATGACGTCAGACGCGGGTAGTGGGGGTGATTTTTTTTAGGTGTAAGGGATGTTTTCCTTCACGTCCGCGCTTAAAGTATATTAAAATAACGTCTTCCATAGTCGAGCTACCCCATCAACATGAACAAACAAGAGACCGTCAGACAAATCCGAGTGTATCTCGAGGTGGCCTGGCACCTCCTACACGACCTGGAGAAGAAGGAGGAGGAGGAGAGGAAGAAGAAGATCCCAATCAAGCCTCATCGGATGATGGAGGAAAAAGAAAATTGGGATCCTGAAGTGGACCATCCTCGGTTTATACTTCAGAACAACAAGCGCTGCATGAGTGCAGAAACATGGAGGGGAAGCTGTCCCGCTTGTCGGGCCAAAGCAGGGAGGTGCCCGCACCTCTAGATACACTCTAAAACCCAACGGCCCTTTTCAGGGCCACCCATTTCACAAGAAAAGATTAATTTTCATAATTGCCATAGGTGTGTATGTTTGTGTGTTTGTATAGAGTGTGTTTGTTTTTTCCCCACTCCAAAACAAAATTCCCATTCCCTGGTATGTGTTTGTAGAGTGTGTTTGTATAAAGTGTGCTTGATTAAAAAATTTATGTTTTGGAAAAACGAATGTTTTCCTTCACGTCCGCGCTTCTAGCATATAAAGCGGTTCCTTCCGCAGTCGCACCATTCATACTTTCACTCTGATACAATGAACACGGTAGAGCTATTGCAGGAAGATTGGGATATCATGGTGGGTGTGGAGTCTTTGGTGGAAAGGTTGGAGTGTTGGTGGAGATATCCTGCCACCAAGCCATACGTCACCAGCCCGCTATCGGCTCTCACTTCAGCGTGGAGGCTGGTGAAGGATGTCTTGGTGGAGGAATCGCAAAAGACTTCTTCGGCTCCTTGTCTTGTGGGCTTTATCAAGTCGGCCCTCGACTTACTGGATGGGGTGGAATACTTCCTACACCAAGTGAAGGAAGATTGTTGGATCTATCCACCCGCCAGTAGCGTCAGGCGTGAAAAGATAAATCTTCACACGACAAAATTATTATTAAAAAAAGTTTTGGAGGAAGTAGTAGCCCACATTAAGATCTTGTGGGCTCTGGAACGAAGTCAAAAGGAGCAAGCCAGGAAAGAAAAGGAATTTCAACGCCTGAATTTAAACTGGATGAAAATCCAGGATAAGTTCAGACGTATGGAACATCCCGACTGGCTGCCCAATCCACCACCACTCCAGAAGAAGAAAAAATCTCACACTACCTTCCTAGGCTTCTTCACTCAATGTTGGAGGAAAAAGTAATCCTCCTCCAATGGCCCTTTTCTTAGCCACCCATTTTTCAAGAAAAGATTAATTTTCCAATGATTGCCCTACTTCTCTCTATTTTTTTTCCATTGGTACCCCAAGTGCCCCCGCAATGTTAAATTTCCGTTAGTACCCCAAGTGCCCCCTCCATGTTAAATTTCCGTTGGTACCCCAAGTGCCCCAATGTTAAATTCCCGTTGGTACCCCAAGTGCCTCCCCCTATGCTAAATTCCCGTTGGTACCCCAAGTGCCTCCCCTATGTTAAATTCCCGTTTGTACCCCAAGTGACCCCGTCCTCAATACCCCCCTATACTACTTTTGGAGCATTACGGCGGGTTGGTGATAAGCTTTAAACCTGGATGTAAATTACGTAATAGTCACGGCTGTCAGTGGTAATTGCTGGTGTCGATCTGTTAAAGTCTGACTGACAGCTGGGCGGATTCGGAGTTTGTACGACAGGCCAGGCGACACGCTTTCAGCCTGGATGTACTCATACTTGGTCAGCGGGCCATTGTTAGCAGAAATCTGTTCAAGTTTGACAGGTCTGTGGTGACGGAGCTTGTACAATAGGCCAAGCAACAAGCTTTCAGCCTCGCTTTACATTACGTAACACTCACATCTGGTCAACGGGCCATTGTTAGTAGCGAACTGTTCAAGTCTGAGTAACAGGAGGGGAGTCGGAGCTTCCTCGTCAGGACAGCTGACAAACTTTCAGACCGGCTGTAAATTACGTAACACTTACACCTGGTCAGCGTGACAAAGTCAGTAAAAATCTATTAACGTTTGAATGACATATGGACGGAGTCGGGGTTTCTCATGCAGATCAGGTGATAAACTTTCAGCCTTGCTGTAATTACGTAATACTGACACCTGATAAGCTGTGCAGAGTTAGCAGCGATCTGACATGGTTTGACCAACTAATTGACTTCATGCGTGATAAAGAATTAGGAATTTAAATTAAAAACATTTGTTATCAGAGTTTAAGTCGTAATTATACAACAATCTTATGTATGTATGTATGTATGTATGTATGTATGTATGTATGTATGTATGTATGTATGTATGTATGTATGTATGTATGTATGTATGTATGCATGTATGTATGTATGTATGTATGAATATATGTATGTATGTATGTATGTATGTATGTATGTATGTATGTATGTATGTATGTATGTATGTATGTATGTATGTATGTATGTATGTATGTATGTATGTAAGTATGTATGTATGTATGTATGTATGTATGTATGAATATATGTATGCACGTATGTATGAATGTGTGTATGTATGTATGTATGCATGTATGTATGTATGTATGTATGTATGTATGTATGTATGTATGTATGTATGTATGTATGTATGTATGTATGTATGTATGTATGTATGTATGTATGTATGTAAATATGTATGTATGTATGTATGTATGTATGTATGTATGTATGTATGTGTGCACGTGTGCACGTGTGTAAGTATGTATGCATATAATATGATGAGCATATGGTTAGATGGATGGACATATAGATAGGTAAAGGAAGAACACATTAAATAACTGTGCCTTTACATGAATATTGAAGCCTTAAGTTTCATATTCAGGTTTAGATATTTTCGTCACAATATTCTGAGTGAATATCACTTTGCTTCCAATATTGTGTTCGATAGAAAAACATCAAATAAAAGCACTGGCTTAATTGTTCTTGAGATTACAATGCAATAGGAGCACCACATATATATGAAAAAGGTAATCCCACACCTTGAAAATGAGAAGGTTGTACGCAGTTTGACGATCATAAAAGCCATTTTAAACTATTGCCGTTAAGAAAAGTACAATGCGGTCACTTAAAGGTGAAAGTCTCTACTTAAGAATATAAGATAAATTAATTATTAAATTATTATTAATTATTATTACTTATTATATTATTATTAAGAATATAAGATAATTTAACAGTACTCAGATGCTTTAAAATCGCCTTTCATTAAACGTCAGGCCTACATGACTAAAGATAAGAATGGGCAGAGAATGATACTAAATGACCCACAACAGTTACATAGGCAGAAAATGATACTAAATGACCCACAACAGTTACATAGGCAGAGAATGATACTAAATGACCCACAACAGTTACATAGAAGGTATCTTTAGACTAATTGACCTAATCAGCTTTTGTTGCATCGTATTGTAGTCCATCAGAAAATCAGTAATATTTATTTTCTGATTTGTCCTGGAGATTTGCTGACAGGTAAAGAATTTTATTTGCGCTCAACAGAATACAGCATTTGAAACCTAAACAGAAAGTTAAATGTTCATTGCAATTAACTTCTTGGCTTTTGCGTAGGTTGACAAAGCAAATAAATTATATCGGGACGGTTCCAGAAAGGACACTTGCACTAAAAATTCCAATCGTGTCAATCAAGTACGGCTATAGAAATGACATCATAATCTATGCCTATTTCTTCATACGGCTATAGCAATGGCATCATAATCTATGCCTATATCTTCATACGGCTATAGAAATGGCAACATGATCTATGCCGATATCTTCATACGGCTATAGAAATGGCAGCATGACCTATGCCGACATCTTCATATGGCTATAGAAATGGCAGCATGACCTATGCCTATATCTTAATACCGTTGTCTACTTTAGTACCTAACATTAGTAAGATAGCCTTGGTACATCCGGGTATTAGCAAACATGATGATAAATGAAGGTATATGTAAGGAATTTAATTACTGTAGTGATGCCTACATTGATATACTAGCATCGATTAGTGTGCAGCAGATATATTATCATGTGGTTGATGATGATGATGATGATATATATATATATTATATATATATATATATATATATATATATATATATATATATATATATATATATATATATATATATATTTGGTGACATTAATAAAAATATGGATAGATGGATGGGTAAATGGGTTAGTTGAATGATAGATTGTTTACTCTGAAGTTATATTTACAAGATTATCCAAGACTTAAATTTAATTTAATTGTGTTGTCCACATAGTCTTAGTAAGTATTAGTTTGCTTGGGGCATTAAGAACAGGAAACCTATTTTACCTGCAGCAGGAAGTATTAACTTATTTAGTTTATAATACTTCAGATTTTCTTGTCGATAAACCGTATCTATTATATATTTTGGCATTTAATTAAGGATGTTCACAACGTGAATATATATATATTAATGTATTTAATGTAAGACACAATGTTTTTTGCTAAAGTATGCATGAAGAATAGCAGTAACAACTACAAATAACTATCATGTTGTCTAAAAATGGTTTACAGCGACAATCCCACGATTACTCAGCTGGTCAAAACTTGAATGACAAAAGTGATCATTAATAAAGTGTAATATATATATATATATATATATATATATATATATATATATATATATATATATATATATATATATATATATATATATTTATTTTATTTTTTTCACTACAAAAGCCTCAAATACAGTAATGTTCAACATTGCAGTTTTCATGCTTCAATATGATTATGCAAAACAAAGAGCCTAAACATTACAATGAAATTTGCCTGTAACTTTCTCAGGTAAGACTAGTGCGGTTGTTTCCCAGGTAAGACTAGTGTAGTCACACTTTAGTGAGGAGTTTCTGCGCAGTGTAGCTGCAATAAAGTCACACGAAATATATTTCCTCTTGTGTTTGTTTTGTTTGACATGTTTGTTGGTTGTATTTGCCTTAGATAAATATGGTTGTTACTCCTTTTCTTCCAATGTATATGTGTAATTACTCTGTGAGAAGCAATAATTTCAATGATATAAATCCCATATATTCTCACGGTGTTTATGTGTAATTACTCTGTGAGAAGCAATAATTTCAATGATATAAATCCCATATATTCTCACAGTGTTTATGTGTAATTACTCTGTGAGTAGCAATAATTGTAATCAAAGAAATCCCATATATTCTCACAGAAGTGAATACGGCATTTTAAGAGTCGCTTCCGTCTTGGGCAAAATTGCTAGTAATTAAAATTGCTATTAATTAAAATATAAATGGAATCCGTCAGGTACGAATTATTTCAGTGTACAATATAACTTTTCTTGTGATATATATTCCATCTAATAATATTTCGTGACATTATGTAAACCTTATGTTTCGGTACAGCCAAGTCAGAATGTGATCTTTGGCACTGGTTTAATCTAAATCGTGACATATCTATAGTTATGCGTAAAAAGGGACACATTGTAGGGAGAGAGAGAGAAAGCAGTCAAACATTAGAAAAGTGGGACACAATACAAATTGCGTGTGTCATAAAGATAGATGGAATTATACTGTCATCCTCCCTTATCTCTCTCTCTCTCTCTCGCACACACACACACACACACACACACACACACACACACACACACATCATAAAGTCTTAACATATTAGTCCATATACATTTGCTTTAGGAATTCCCTGCAAGAAGTTATCCGCATAGTGAAATAAAGATATCTATTTTTTCATATCCATAATAAGCGTGAAAACCTTGGTCACTCGGCATTTCCTATACATGACATCATTCATAATAATTGTTTTAAATGCAAAGTTTCCTACAGTTTTTGAGAAATGCTAACTGATGTTTAACGTCCTTTGTTTGGTGCTCAAGATAACACATACTCTTAGGTGAAGGTGTAGAAAATAGAAGCTATTGTTTTGGAATGGACAAACCTTTATGTATACTCTGAATGGACAAACCTTTATGTATAACTTGAATGGACAAAACTTTATGTATAATTTGAATGGACAAACTTTTATGCATAATTTAAATGGACAAACCTTTATGTATAAGTTGAATTTACAAACCTTTATATATAATTTGAATTTACAAAACTTTATATATATTGTGAATGGACAAACCTTTATGTATAATTTGAATGGACAAACCTTTATGTATAATTTGAATTTACAAACCTTTATATATAATTTGAATTTAGAAAACTGTATACATAATTTCAATGAACAAACTTTTTTATATAATTTGAATGGACAAACCTTTATGTATAATTTGAATGGACAATCTTTTATGTATAATTCGAATGGACAAACCTTTATGTATAATTTGAATTTACAAAACTTTATATATAATTCGAATGGACAAACTTTTTTATATAATTCGAATGGACAAAATTTTATGCATAATTTGTATTTACAAACCTTTATATATAATTTGAATCGACAAACCTTTAAGTATAGTTTAAATTGACAAAATTATATGTGTAATTTGAATTTACAAAACTTTATGAATAATTCGAATGCACAAAATTTTATGTATAATTTGAAACGACAAAACTTTATGTATAATTTTAATGAACAAACCTTTATGTATAATTTGAATGGACAAACTTTTTTGCATAATTCGAATGGACAAAATTTTATGCATAATTTGTATTTACAAACCTTTATATATAATTTGAATCGACAAACCTTTAAGTATAGTTTAAATTGACAAAATTATATGTGTAATTTGAATTTACAAAACTTTATGAATAATTCGAATGCACAAAATTTTATGTATAATTTGAAACGACAAACCTTTATGTATAATTTGAATGGACAAACCTTTATGTATAATTTGAATGGACAAAACTGTATGTATAATTTGAATGGACAAACCTTTATGCATAATTTGAATGGACAAACCTTTATGTATAATTTAAATGGACAACATTTTATGTATAATTTGAATGGACAAACCTTTATGTATAATTTAAATGGACAACATTTTATGTATACTCTGAATGGACAAACTTTATGCATAATTTGAATGGACAAACTTTTATGTATAATTTGAATGGACAAAACTTTGTGTATAATTTGAATGGACAAACCTTTATGTATAATTTGAATGGACAAAACATTATGAATAATTTAAATTTAAAAACTTGCATGTATAATTTTAATGGACAAACCTTTAAGTATAATCTGAATGGTAAAACCTTTATGTATAATTTGAATGGACAAAATTTTATGTATGATTTGAATGGACAAACTTTTATGTATAATCTGAATGGACACACCTTTATGTATAATTTGAATGGACGAAATTTTAAGCATAATTTGAATGGACAAAACTTGATGTATAATCTGAATGGACAAAACCTTATGTATAATTTGAATTGGAAAAAGTTTATGTATAATCTGAATGGACAAAATTGTATGTATACTCTGAATGGAAAAACCTTTATGTATTATTTGAATGGACAAAACTTTATGTATACTTTGACTGGATAAACCTTTATGTAAACTCTGAATGGACACACTTTTATGTATAATTTGAATGCTTAAACCTTTATGTAAACTCTGAATGGACTAAACTTTATCTATAATTTGAATGGACAAACCTTTATGTATAATTTGAATGGACAAACATTTATGTATACTCGGAATGGACAAACCTTTATGTATACTCTGAATGGAGAAAATTTATGTATAATTTGAATGGACAAACCTTTATGTATGCTCTGAATGGAAAAACTTGTATCTATAATGTGAATGGACAAAATGTTATGTTCAAGTTGAATGGACAAAACTTGATGTATAATTTGAATGGACAAAACGTTATGTATATTCTGAATGGACAAACGTTATGTATAATCTGCATGGACAAAAACCTTTATGTATACTATGAATGGACAAAACTTTATGTATAATTTGAATGGACAATGTTTGCTGTACAATTTGAATGGACAAAACTTTATGTATAATTTGAATGGACAAACCTTAATACATTTTCTGAGAGGACAAACTCTTATGTATTTTGTCAATCGACAAACCTTTATGCATACTCTAAACTGACTATACTTTTATGTATAATTTGAATGGACAAACCTTTATGTATAATTTGAATGGACAAAACTGTATGTATACTTTGAATGGACAAACCTTTATGTATAATTTGAATGGAAAAACCTTTATGTATAATTTGAATGGACAACACTTTATGTATAATTTGAATGGACAAACCTTTACGCATAATTTGAATGGACAAACCTTTATGTATAATATGAAACGACAAACCTTTATGTATAATTTTAGTGGACAAAACTCTATGTATATTTTGAATGGACAAACATTTAGGTATAATCTGAATGGACAAACCTTTATCTATAATTTGAATGGACAAACCTTTATGTATAATTTTGAATGAAAAAACGTTATGTTCAAGTTGAATGGACAAACCTTTATGTATAATTGGAATGGACAAAAAGTTATGTATATTCTGAATGGACAAACGTTTATTTATAATCTGCATGGACTAACCTTTATGTAAACTCTGAATGGACTAAACTGTATGTATAACTTGAATGGTCAATGTTTGATGTATAATTTGAATGGAAAAATTTTTATGTTTAATTTGAATGGACAAACCTTTATGCATACTCTGAATATACAAACCTTTGTATAATTTGAATAGACAAAACTTTATGTATAATTTAAATGGACAAACCTTTATGTATAATTTCAATGGACAAAACGTTATGTATAATTTGAATGGATAAAACTTTATGTATAATTTGAATGAACAAAACTTTATATATAATTGGAATGGACAAACCTTTATATATAATTTGAATGGACAAACCTTTATATATAATTTGAATGGACAAACCTTTATGTATAATTTGAATGGACAAACATTTATGTAAACTTTTAGTGGACAAAACTTTATGTATAATTTGAATGGACAAACCTTTATGTATAATTTGAATGGACAATCTTTTATGTATAATTTGAATTTACAAAACTTTATATATAATTTGAATGGACAAACTTTTTTGTATAATTCGAATGGACAATATTTTATGCATAATTTGTATTTACAAACCTTTATATATAATTTGAATAGACAAACCTTTAAGTATGGATACAATTGACAAAATTATATGTATAATTTGAATTTACAAAACTTTATGAATAATTCGAATGCACAAAATTTTATGTATAATTTGAAACGACAAACCTTTATGTATAATTTGAATGGACAAACCTTTATGTATAATTTGAATGGACAAAACTGTATGTATAATTTGAATGGACAAACCTTTATGTATAATTTGAATATACAAACCTTTATATATAATTTAAATGGACAACATTTTATGTATAATTTGAATGGACAAACCTTTATGTATAATTTAAATGGACACAATTTTATGTATACTCTGAATGGACAAACTTTATGTAGAATTTGAATGGACAAACTTTTGTGAATAATTTGAATGGACAAAACTTTGTGTATAATTTAAATGGACAAACCTTTATGTATAATTTGAATGGACAAAACCTTATGTATAATTTGAATTTAAAAACTTGTATGTATAATTTGAAATGACAAACCTTTATGTATAATTTGAATGGACAAACCTTTATGTATAATTTGAATGGACAAAACTTTATGTATAATTCGAATTGACAAACCTTTATGCATACTCTGAATGGACAAACCTTTATGTATACTCTGAATGGACAAACCTTTATGTATAATTTGAATGGACAATACTGTATGAACCATTTTAATGGACAAATATTTATGTATAATTTGAATGGACAAACCTTTATGTATTATTTGAATTGACAAAACTGTAGGTATTCTTTGAATGGACAAACCTTTATGTATAATTTGAATGGACAAAACTTTATGTATAATTTGCATCGACAAAACTTTATGTATAATTTGAATGGACAGAACTTTATGTATACTCTGAATGGACAAACCTTTAAGTATAATTTGAATGGACAAAACATTATGTATAATTTATACGGACAAACTTTATGTATAATTTGAATGGACAAATCTTTATGTATACTCTGAATAGACAAACTTTATGTATAATTTGAATGGACAAACTGTTATGTATACTCTGAATGGACAAACCTTTATGTATAATTTGAATGGACTAAATATTATGTTCAAGTTGAATGGACAAACCTTTATATATAATTTGAATGGACGAACTTTTATGTATAATGTGAATGGACAAAAGTTTATGTTCAAGTTGAATGGACAAACATTTATGTATAATTTGAATGACAAACCTTTATGTATTCTCTGAATGGACAAAGCTTCACTGTATAATTTGGATGGACAAACTTTTATATATAATTTGAATGGACATAGCTTTAATGCATAATTTGAATAGACAAACGGACAAAGATTTAATGTATAATTTGGATGGACACACCTTTATGTATAATTTGAATGGATAAACCTTTATGTATACTCTGAGTGGGCAAACCTTTATGAATAATACGAGTGGACAAAACTTTATGTATAATTTGAATGGACAAAACTTTATGTATAATTTGAATGGACAAACCTTTATGTATAATTTTAATGGACAAAACTTTATGTATAATTTGAATGGACAAATCTTTATGTATAATTTGAATTGATAAAACTTTATGTATAATTTGAATGGACAAAACTTTAGGTATAATTTGAATGGTCAAACCTTTATGTATAATTTGAACCTTTATGTATACTCTAAATGGACAAAGCTTTAATGTATAATTTGAATGGACAAACCTTTATATATACTCTGAATGGTCAAACCTTTATGAATACTCTAAATGGACAAAATTTTTATGTATAATTTGAAAGGACAAAACTTTATGTATAATTTGAATTGACAAAACGTTATGTATAATTTGAATGGACAAAACTTTATGTATAATTTTAATGGACAAATCTTTATGTATAATTTGAATGGACAAAATTTTATGTATAATTGGAATGGACAAAACTTTATATATAATTTTAATGGACAAGACTTTATGTATAATTTTAATGGGCAAATCTTATGTACAATTTGAGTGGACAAACCTTTATGTATAATTTTAATGGACAAACCTTTTTGTATAATTTTTGAATGGACAAACCTTTATGTATGCTCTAAATGGACAAACCTTTATGTATAATTCGAATGGACAAACCTTTATGAATAATTCGAATGGACAAACCTTTATGTATAATTTGAATGGACAAACCTTTATGTATAATTTGTTTTGTCAAACCTTTATGCATACTCTGAATGGACAAACAATTATGTATACTTTTAATGAACAAACCTTTATGTATAATTTGAATGGACATACCTTTATGTATAATTCGAATGGACAAACCTTTATGTATAATTCGAATGCACAAACCTTTATGTATAATTCGAATTGACAAACCTTTATGTATACTCTGAATGGACAAACCTTAATGTATAATTTGAATGGAAAAAACTTGATGTATAATTCGAATGGACACAATTTTATGCATAATGTGTTGAACAAAACTTTATGTATACTCTGTATGGACAAACCTTTATGTATAATTTGAATGGACAAAACTTTATGTATACTCTGAATGGACAAACCTTTATGGATAATTTGAATTGACGAAATTTTATGTATAATTTGAGTTGACAATCCTTTATGTATAATTTGAATGAACAAAACGTTATGTACAATTTGAATTGACAAACTTTATGAATACTCTTAATGTACAAGCCTTTATGTATAATTTGCATGGACAAACCTTTATGTATAATTCGAGTGGACAAACTTTTATGAATACTCTGAATGGAGAAACTTTTATTTTTAATTCGAATGGACAAAACTTTATGTATAATTCGAATGGACAAACCGTTATGTATAATTCGAATGGACAAACCTTTATGTATAATTCGAATGGACAAACGTGTATGTATAATTAGAATTGACAAACCTTTATGTATAATTTGAATGGACAAAACTTTATGTATATTTTGAATGGACAATATTTGATGTATAATTTGAATGCACAAACCTTTATGTATATTTTGAATGAACAAACCTTTATGTATACTCTGAAAGGACAAACTTTTATGTGTAATTTGAATGAATAAAAGTTAATGTATAATTTGGATGGACGAACCTTTATTTATAAACAAGGTGTGTCAAAAATTTACGTATAATTTGAATGAACCAACCTTTATGTGTACTCTGAATCGACAACTTTTTATGTATAATTTGAATGGACAAACCTTTATGTATACACTGAATGGAGAAACCTTTATGTGTAATTTGAATGGACAAACTTTTATGTATAATTTGAATGGACAAAACTTTATGTTTACTCTGAATGGACAAACCTTTATGTACAATATGAATGGACAAACTTGTATGTATAATTTGGATGGACAAACTTTTATGTATACTCTGAATGGACAAACCTTGATATATTATTTGAATGGACAAACCTTTATGTATAATTTGAATGGAGAAACCTTTAAGTATAATTTGAAAGAACAAAACTTTATGTATAATTCGAATGGACAAAATTGTATGTATAATTTGAATTTACAATTCTTTCTACATAATTTGATGGACAAAAGCTTATGTATAATCTGAATGGAGAAACCTTTATGTATACTCTGAATGGACAAAACTTGTGTGTATAATTTGAATTTACAAACCTTTATGTATAATTTGAGTTTACAAACCTTTATGTATAATTTGAATTTACAATCCTTTATGTATGCTCTGAATGGACAAAAATTTTGTGTATAATTTGAATGGACAAACCTTTATGTATAATTTTAATGGACAAAACGTTATGTATAATTTGATTGGACAAACCTTTTTATGTATAATTTGAATGAACAAAACTGAAAGTATAATTTGAATGGACAAAACTTTATATGTAATTTGAATGTACAAAACTTTATGTATAATTTGAATGGACAAAACTTTTGTGTATAATTTGAATGGACAAAACTTTATGTATAATTTGAATGGACAAAACTTTATGTATAATTTGAATGGACAAAACTTTATGTATAATTTGAATGGACAAACCTTTATGTATAATTTGAATGGACAAAACTTTATGTATAATTTGAATGGACAAACCTTTGTGTATAATTTGAATGGACAAAACTTTATGTATAATTTGAATGGACAAAACTTTATGTATAATTTGAATGGACAAACCTTTATGTATAATTTGAATGGACAAAACTTTATGTATAATTTGAATGGACAAACCTTTATGTATAATTTGAATGGACAAAACTTTATGTATAATTTGAATGGACAAAACTTTATGTATAATTTGAATGGACAAACCTTTATGTATAATTTGAATGGACAAAACTTTATGTATAATTTGAATGGACAAACCTTTATGTATAATTTGAATGGACAAAACTTTATGTATAATTTGAATGGACAAAACTTTATGTATAATTTGAATGGACAAAACTTTATGTATAATTTGAATGGACAAAACTTTATGTATAATTTGAATGGACAAAACTTTATGTATAATTTGAATGGACAAACCTTTATGTATAATTTGAGTTTTGTTACAGTAAGCACTTTGATAACTCACAGATGGATATCACCCACTTTATCTTGATTGTAGTACAACTGTACCATACATCAGGAATAAACTATCAGGAATAAATTATCGTATGTTCGTGTAAAAATGTTGACCTTAACCGTAACTCCTGTGATGCTTTTGTAACTAGAAGCAACGCCTTACAGTTTAATTAATTAAAATTCCACGCGAAAGACAATAGATAATAAGAAGGAAAAAAAGGGATTTTGTTTCAATTTATGGATAGTTGTTCTTAAGATGATGATTGACCTTTTCTTCGGTTTTAGTTTGTGACATTTGCTTTAAATGTCTAAGAAGTTGTAATATTGTTATTGTTACTACTACTACATTTGCTTTATTATTATTATTATTATTATTATTATTATTATTATTGCTTTTCTTGTTGTTTTTATTCGCAGATATATCTAGTATTTTTGTTTATATTTCGGGATCAGTTTAACGAATATACTGGTCAAGATAGACACACAACTATGCACGTTGTTCACTCAACGACATTTTGAGGCTCAATCAAACCACAGCTTTGAAAATCCCATTTTGTGTGATTATCCCCACCTTTCTACCGTATTTGAAAATCCCATTTTGTGTGATTATCCCCACCTTTTTACCGGATTTGCACTTTCCACCGTTTCACGCGTTTAATGGATACGTCTCTGTAGTAGTGATAGATATTATTACTTGCCGCACTGTATAAATTAACGGTGTATTGTAAAACATAAACTATGTCATAATTTCGTGGTCTCCATTTATATCTATCGAATTTATGTAGAATCCATGGGAATAAGATAACCTGGTAAATCTATACATCGCAGTTATGAGAGTGTATCTGAAGTCCAACCTACAAGGTCAACTTCATATGTTTACTTTGATCATTTCTCCCATTCGGCTTTCTAACTTGGAAACAGTTTGAGCAGCTGATATTATGGTCACTTTTGTTACAAACAGATTAATACTTTTTATCATCGTGGGTATGTATCAATGTTATCGTCTTAAACATGGACAGGCAAAGAGAATTTGGATAATAGTGAAGTTGCTTTTGATCATCATCATCATCATCATCATTTTGTTATTCTTCTTCTGAACCTTTTGTTGGGACTCTTCATTCACCATGGTAAAATTCTTTTACGTAGTACATCTCAACTGATATTCTTAAGAATTACGTAGAACTTCTGGAAGATCAAAAGATCACCTGTCTTATCTCTGACACCACCGACTGTTCTATTTCACGTCACGACTCCGACTTCACGCCAGCAGTCTTTGGTCTCAGCAGAACAAGTCTGGCTGCCATGTTTGGACTCCTAAGTCTAGCTTTGACCGTCGTCGGCGGTAAGAATTTGCCTGAATCTTCTCTCAATATGCAATTTTTCTATGTCCATTAAAAAAAGAAAGGTTAAGAATCAAATTTAGGGCAATGGGAAAATTGAGAAAAATTTTATTTCTAAATTCAAGCGAGAAAAAAATCTTCAACCTAGTTTTATGATCCACAGGGATATAATAATAATAATAATAATAATAATAATAATAATAATAATAATAATAATAATAAATAATAATACTAATAATAATAATTCTTTTTAGAATGGCTCATATATTTGATATTCACCAATCGTACATAGGATCTTCTAATTTTTACATCAACGTTTTCTTATTTATGAAATTCATTGAATCTTTTGAGTTCATTTCATTATTTTTCTCTGAATGCTATCAATGGGGAGAAAGATAGATTTACGTTAACCGGGACCATTTGCTGAGTTAATGTTTTGTTTCTGTAATTGTCATGAGATCTGATATTTACCTACTTTTCCAATAGCAAACCCCGTGATTAAGAAAAAGTTGGTACTTAAGGGCATAGTCTATAGGATGATTTTGCCATTTTGTTTTCAAGTCTATGTGGACGGCTGTACTAATGATGCTGATCTTTTGTCGAATTTCGTTTTCACGAGCAGCTCTCAGTGCATCTATTCAGTCATGTCTGTGTATTGAATCAACATAGCATTACTGCTAATGGTGATTTTAAATTTCCAATCTATTTTAACACCTGACTGATGTCTTTTCAACACTCTGAGATGGATGCCAATTAAGGATTGTGTTATTTTTAGAAAAGCTGTTCTTACTTTCAATGTCTTAAATAATTTAGTGGCAGAGTATTTTAATGTTTTTAGGTTTTGAAAAGGAATATTAGCACAAGGAGTACATGGTTGAGTGGAAACTATGATTTATATATACATGGTTGAGTGGAAACTATGATTTATATATACATGGTTGAGTGGAAACTATGATTTATATATACATGGTTGAGTGGAAACTATGATTTATATATACGTGGTTGAGTGGAAACTATGATTTATATATACATGGTTGAGTGGAAACAATGATTTATATATACATGGTTGAGTGGAAACTATGATTTATATATACATGGTTGAGTGGAAACTATGATTTATATATACATGGTTGAGTGGAAACTATGATTTATAACAAATGTTTCGACAGAGTATTTTATCTTGCATGTGCAGATAGAGGTTTGCAAGAAGCACGAAATATTTCAGCTTTTTATTAAATTATACCTCTACAAATAGTTTATAATTTGAATTAACTCCTATTATAATTGTATTCTTTTCTTCAGTAGGTGTCAACCTTGCAGATTGTTAGTAATTACACACACAAACACACACACACACACACACACACACACACACACACACACACACACATATATATGTGTGTGTGTTTTAATTGCAGCCCATACTGTAAACTAGCTGTTATTTAATTATGTATCTCTGATAAATGCAGGATATTATTATTATTATTATTATTATTATTATTATTATTATTATTATTATTATTATTATTATTATTCCATCTTTAATAAAACACTCATGGATACAAGGCTTTACGATTTAGTTTAATATATTAGTATGCGAAAGAAATTAAGTTACACATTGCTAATAATGAAATATTATTTGTTTCATTGAAATCTAGGTTCAAATTCAAGTGGTTCACATTACTTATAATAGCTTATTCGTTCTCTGTCAGCATCGCTACACCGTTTACGTTTTTTTTTCTTTCTCCTTTTTTCATTCATTGTTTCCATTTTACATTTTCTTCAGGCATGGAAAGTTGTTCCTTTACACGTTGAAATAAACTATAAAACGAATGGGCATTCTTTTTCTCACATGAACTAAGGAGAGGATTATTTTCTTTTAGGCGTTTCGAAGTTTGACGAGTCTTAATTACTTTGTGTGTGTGTGTGTGTGTGTGTGTGTGTGTATGTATATAGGGTTAGGGTTATATATATACAGACTCATTCACGTATCATCTACTTTCTCAAATGCATAGGTACGCATACTTTATACATGGGGATGAAATTACTATTGATATTGCTTTGCCTATATCATGTGACATCATTTCTGAATATTTAACAGTTCAGATAGTGTCAGAAATGTCCTTGAATAACGCCATCGCGCTGTAATACTTTCATGAAGCTTTTTATACGACAATTGAAAACAGCTGCCGTCGTAAATAAATTTCACATTATTTAAAATATATTATTTTTGAAAGATACGATTTCTTTGATTCCCAAACAAAGAGTCATTTGTATTGAAAAAACAGGTATGATCTCGGTCCTTTCTTTGTTGCAGTTGTTGAAGCCGGTATCTATAGCAACCCAACATGTGCGGATGGTCGGCATACTATCACCCATCTGTTTGAGTGGAAGTGGACAGACATTGCGCAGGAGTGTGAAAGATTCCTCGGTCCCTATGGATACTGTGGTGTACAGGTAGGAAGGTTTCTTTGTCACCATTGAAAATGATTGCCTATTGCCAATGTTAATATATGACAGGAAGAGGCTATTAATCATAGATTCTTGTAAGAAAATAAAGCAACTCCAAGTTATTTTAAAAGTGTGCTTTGCGATAGCAAGGGTCCACGAAGAACCGATCTTCAAACCAACCTTTGAATCCGCTGAGCATCAGATATATTGATCATCTTCACAATCTTTAAATGCCACACATCCTTTAGGAAATTTCAGCTCACATGTAATTCAAACAGTGGAAAGCCTAAGTTGCAAAACGTGTCCAGTTCTTTTGTTATGGAAACGACGACTGGATTTGTTCAATCTTAATAGTTGTTGGAGCCCACTCGTTTTCTTTATAGATCACTTAAATATACTTATCCCTGGTTAATATGTAGTCCCCAGAACTATAGGCTAGACTACCGCTTGCCTTAGTGAATGACTATAAATACGACTAGGTCCGGGCTGGAGTAGTTATACTTTATATATGACGATGCGTTATATGCAAGAATGTTAACGTAGCCGTCCTCATTCATTTAACTATTAATTAAAAAGAAATACAATAAACTAATAGGAGGAAGCAAGCTAATATTGTCATATGATAATATGTCATCTTAAGGTATGTTATATGGAACTACATTGTATATACAGATATCCCCTCCGAATGAAAACCGCGTGGTGACTAGTCCCAACCGACCATGGTGGGAGAGATACCAGCCGGTCAGCTATAAGCTGGTGACCCGCAGTGGAAACGAACAACAGTTTAGGGACATGGTGGAACGGTGTAATAAAGCCCATGTTAGGTACGAACAATACATAATTAAAGTTGTTTCATCTTTCTTCGTTACGAAATCGTACAATTCACTGAAACATAAAAGGCACACAGATGCTGACAGAAAATAATTTGCAAAAAGGTTTATGGCACCTTGAATAATTACATTAAATATGATTTTTTGTTTCTTTGAGTCATTAGCGTTTACTATAAAAATGTTAATCTTTCGAAACGCAAACTGACACAAGTATCCCTGTCAAGTATGCATTTTGTACAGAGTTATAAAGTGCAGCTTGCTTCTTTTTTTAACAGGCGTCCATATCCCTATCCAAACAGGCGTCCATATCCCTATCCAAACAGAGTTGGATACAAGCCCCATAACGCTAAATAGAGCACTATTCACTCAAAATCGCATTCATCGTTCCACCTATGAGTGAAATAAAGGCAGCCGTCTAGCAACTATTCATTAAATACACAACATCTAACTTGTTTATAATACCTAATTCCTTCTTGACATCTTGAACTGGCTCAGGAAAACGTTCAAGTGGGGTTCATTTTATCCTTCAGAAGATCTATGTCGATGTATTAATTTTATCTTAAAAGAAAAGCTTCATGTACAATAATTTAGAAGATTCTTTGATCATCGTTGAAACATCCGCTGTGGTTCCCGAGCATATTGTTTTTATTCTTAGGATCTACGCTGATATGGTAATCAATCACATGACAGGCGCAGGCGGAAGTGGTACCGGTACAGGTGGCTCGCACTGGGACGGTGGCTCCCTCAGCTATCCCGGCGTACCTTTTTCAAATTTGGATTTTAATGACGGTTCCAACTGTCACACCGGCGATCTGAATATTCACAATTACAACAATGCAGAGGAAGTAAGAAACTGTCGCTTGGTGTCACTGGTTGATCTTAACGTGGGCAAGGACTACGTCAGAGGGAAGATTGCCGACTATATGAACCACCTAATAGACATTGGTGTGGCCGGTTTTCGAGTGGATGCCGCTAAACACATGTGGCCAGGAGACCTGACCGCTGTGTTTGGTCGCCTACATAATCTGAACACGAACTATTTCCCCGGTGGAACCAAGCCCTTGATCTTCCAGGAAGTGATTGATATGGGTGGCGAGCCAATCAAAATGTCGGAATATTTCCAGTCCGGAAGGGTTACTAATTTTATTTACGGAATAAAGCTAGCTCAAGTGTTCCGGAAACAGAACCAGGCTAAGTTTCTCAAGAACTGGGGAGAGGGTTGGGGTATGCCGAATTCCAATGACGTCATCGTCTTCATCGATAACCATGACAACCAAAGAGGCCACGGAGGTGGTGGTATGTAGACATTACATTCTTCTAATGTAAAATTAAATATATGTCCTATCTGAAACTTCCGTTCTTTTGACTGTCTCTTGTATACTGCTTGGTTAAAGACTTTGTAATATGTTTCATAATAATATCGTCGTTATTTTCAAGTCTAGTCGCATTTGAATATTACAGAAATTTTAAATATCTTTGCTGAGGATGGATTTATGATGTATTTAGGGTAAACTGAGATCCTTGAAACATATATTTCTTCCGCTTACAACGATGGATGAAAATAAATGCGATCGTTTGATGATACAATTTTGTCCAATAATTAAAATTAAAATGTCTTTGTTAGGTAAACGAAAAGTAATTCAGCGAATGGACAACTCATTATATTGTCCATATTCACATGGAAGCTTTCTTTAATTTATGTTATTGTTATGTAATTCAACAGAAGAAATTAATGTTAAGGACGGAGATTATAGTTAGATCTACCAAAATGATTTGTTTGAAAGTCTATCTATGGGTACAAACAAGCGTGAACGGCTGAAATAACGAATAAAATGCATATTACCTAGACAAGTTTTCTTTGGGAAGCCTACCAAAATCTAATACCTCAAATAAAACATCATCGCTGAGATCAGAATGTCACACCAACTGTTATATAAAAAAAGACTCTACTGCTCACTCTTGATTTCCGCAAGCACATTACAAGCGATCACATAAACACAAATCTTTCAATACTATGAAAAAAAAGTATGTAGACATATTATTGAGACAATCGTCATGGTAAATGCGAGCGAGCGAGCGAGAGAGAGAGAGAGAGAGAGAGAGACAGAGACAGAGAGAGACAGAGAGAGAAGAATATTGAGAAATCGTCGACACTTTCAAATGTTACATACATTTTAACTGCATGCACATAGCTTTATTAAACGTTTGCTTTAAAGATTTATATTGGAGAAAAGAGCAGATATACAAATTTGAACATGGCGAAATATCATGTTAGAAGATTAGTTGTTACAGTTCAAGATGGACTAGTCCCTGAACGCACTATTTCAAAGAAAACCAGTTTATTTTACAAGAGTTAACATCGATAATTATGACCTAAAAACATGAATCGGATGTACTTTTTTTCTCAGTGTACTTTTTTTCTCAGTGTATTTTTTTTTCTCAGTGTACTTTTTTTCTCAGTGTACTTTTCTCAGTGTATTTTTTTTCTCAGTGTACTTTTTTTCTCAGTGTCCTTTTTTTCAGTGTTGCTCATATACTACAAGAGTTAGAACATACGACAAGATGGCGCTAATTCGCTTGAATGCACAGTATTTTGATAATTCTTTACATTTGTTATCATTTGCTTTCTGCTTTTTTTTTCCTAACGATCTATCCATGACCATATTGACTCTAGGTGTCATATCAGCCATTTCAATTTATTTAATGACCACAGGATCGCTACTTATTACGTAACTTATCTCAAATTCCGTACTTTGTACTCTTTGCGTTAGTCAGTTCTTTGCTCTAGTGTTACGTAACTTCTGCATATATATTAGGGGCATATAATATCGACCCTAACGTTTGTCTAGGTTATACTTTTCATCGCAATTATTAGTAACCGATCCAATATATTTTTAATAACAACGAATATGCGGTTTTCAGTTGTGGTAGTTTCAAAATTAAGTTTATACGGAAAGAGAACCAAATTAATTGTGCTTAGCCTCAGAAAACTAATAAAAACCTGACATCACTGCAGGCGGCGTTTTGACACACTTCGAACCAAAGCAGTACAAAATGGCGACGGAATTTATGCTGGCGCATCCGTACGGATGGACACGTGTCATGAGTAGCTACAACTGGGATAGGTAATCAGGATTGAAAAGCTAACCAGTAGTTGACTGAACGAAATGTACTATCGATTGTCAATAGCTAATTACTAATTCATTCCTTGATGTTGATAATAATTAAATACCATTATATATATCGAAGTATATGATTATAATGTATATTTTGCGTAAGTATTTGTATTAAAATATAATTTCACCTCCGATTTTGTAAAATCATCACAGTTAAGGTTTTCAAGAAATATGTTTTAGTAACTAACCCAACACTCATTGATACTAATGTCTTGTGTATGGTATAATTTACAGATATATGTTCCTGGAGGCAAAGAAAAGATTTTATTCATTTATTTGCTTACTATTTATATGCATTAGGAAATAAAATCTGTGCAACTGCATATATGGTACAAACAGTCAATATGAGTTTACAATGTTTGGCTGATTTCTACTAATGCACACTAATTTCTTCCTCAGGAATTTTCAAGATGGTGAAGATAAGAACAACTGGATAGGTCCTCCACACAATGGAGACATGAGCATTAAGGATGTCACAATCGAGAGTAACATGGCATGTGGAGGCGGATGGGTATGTGTTTCCATAGTATGACCTATATATTTCCTGCTTTTACTAAATATACAAATAACTTGATCCAAAATGTATTTCAGAATCTTAAAAAATTTAATGCTTATAATTTACATCGTGAGAAAATTGACTTATCCATACACCTTGTCTATATACCGAGTCTTTATACCTTATATATATACCTTGTCTTCATACATTGTCTATATACCTTGTCTGTATTAATAGTTTCAAAATAAAGGAAAAGAATAAAAGTTATACAAAATTAAACATATCACTATTTTCTGTTGTAAAGTTAGATAAAAGATCAATGAGTGTACGTCGAATACATACAATTTATATTTGTAATTTAAAGATTTAGAAAGAATTTTTTGCAAAACTGAATAACAATTTTATAGGCTTGCGAACACCGTTGGCGTCAGATCTACAACATGGTAGCGTTCCGTAACGTAGTTGATGGCACATCTCTGACACACTGGTGGGACAATGGCAACTACCAGATTGCTTTCTCACGTGGAAACAAAGGTTTCATTGTCATCAACGCCGAAGGAAGTGATCTGAATTCCAATCTACAGACTGGGCTACCACAGGGAACCTACTGTGATGTAATTTCCGGAAACTATGAGAACGGACAATGTACAGGTGCGTCAATTCACGTTGGAGGGGATGGGCAGGCGCATTTTCAGATTTCTGGTGGATCTGAAGACCCTGTGATCGCAATTCATATAGGTAAGTCTTAATTACCACCAGGGTATGAAACAAACTAAATTTGATGAGATTTTTCTAGAAACTAAACAAGTCAGGCAAAATCAGGTTGGATTTCGTATATTCGTGTCTGTCGGACTGTCTTTTGTAAATCATATTCATCGCACTGATGATGCACACGGCATTTACTCTTAATTATCATGCAGTATCATTCGAAATGTAATTATCTTAATAAGAAAAATTGCTTTCTTCTAATTGTTTGTTTGAAAATAAATATTTTCAAATAAAAAATTTGTTTTTGATTCAACAAAAACACTGGAAGGAAATGACACAATTCTTTAAGTTATAATTTCCTTGAAATATATCGAAACTTTTTCATATTTTAAATTACAAATACTGAAAAAAAATTCATTCCGGTAACAGTTACTTGCATTTTACCGAAATAAAAAACAGAGGGAGTGACTTGGTGGTGTATCTTGAAATTATGCTAAATAAACATATTTCAAACGTTGAATAATTGTAGATATATAGTCCGAACGTATCATAACGGCTTCAGTTAAAACTGATTTTAAACTATCTTTATTGCAAAGCCAAAGAGACAAAAGTAATATTTTGAATTCCATATCTATTAAATATTGAGCTATTGTGATGGAAGAAGTATATATTGCAATGCATAGAAAGACTAGGATTTCTGAATATATAGCCGCGTTGAACATGTGTCTTGAAGATAAACAATGACGAAATGACGTTTGTTATCTCCTTTGCAGGTGCAAAGGTCGGAAGCACAAAGAAAGTTACAACGTGATCAAAGACATCTTTTTGAAATGATGAAGCTATTTGCTTGAAGACTTTTACTTTCATTGCCTGACAATTAAATACTTTAAGCTTCCTTGTGTTGAATTCAACATGTGTTTTTAATTATGTCTTTCTAATAGCACACAACACCTTTATATGGTACACTTTGAGCTGGAATATTGTACTTGAAAACACAATCTAATAAGAGGCAACCGCACCTATAAATCCGACTGATGCCAATAATGATTTGAACTGTGGTATAGAGATGCAAAACGGGTGTGTAAACAACGAATTGCCTCGTTTCTATGCTTTTACAATTGGTTTTATGGTAGATATGAAATATTAAAAGATAAATATATAGAAGAAGACGCAAAGCTTAACTAGAATACCATTAGATAAGTTAGGTTACGAGGAGACAGTATAAATCCCGTATATAGTCTCCGTCTGTTAGTATCCAGCTGTACGTCCAACCATATTATATTTTACAAACATTGACATGTGTCTCGTTCATTGTTTACAATGACAACCACATGCTTTGGAGATTATACAGCGACCGAATTTGCTTACAAAAGGAACAAAATCAATTCTGACACTATTTTAAAATCAAACATTAGTAATTGTGCTGCTCATGCCTTGCGGGAATATCTTGTCCAAAAGAAACAAGCTATAGGTTTTGAAACTTCTGATGAGGCCCGTTTCGCTTTGACTGCTTATATTAAGAGGCACTGAGATCTGACGGCGAAATGTACAAAACAAACTACCTGGAGCACATAAGGTACGGATATAACATATATTTGAAAATCCGTCCCCACATCAAAACTTTTGAGATCATTAAAGACGGTGCTTTCAATAACACAAATGAAAATGTCAAGGATGCCATTGGACAACTTAAACACCTTGGGAAGATGGACACTGAACACCACCCCGTTATCGCAAACCGTCAGAAATTATGCACGTCCTTGCACATGACTCCCGGCACTAAAAGTGGGTTGGCGAATAAAGTACAATTTAAACTCAGGTTATATTTCTTGCCCAGAGAGATGGAAAATATGTTGAAGATGACTAAAACACATTTGAAATTTGCCAAGATGCATCGGGAAAAAATTTTGTGCAAAATAAAATTGATAAAATAGACAGACGTCGTCGAGGTGCAGACAAAGAGAACATCTCTGGTCTTATGCCAGAAATCTCGTGGAGCAAATATTGTCCAGTGTCCTCATTTTAAAAGTACCTCACTAAAAACTCCATCTTCAATGTGACAGATTCTGGCAACGTCCATGTTAATCGTGCCTGGAATCGGATCCTTTTTGGTATTGTATAGCTCACTGGGTGACAAAATTCTGTTTATGTCCAGCCTTAGCGAAACATGTGAACTCTCCATGACATACACAAGCCATTTAATCCGTGTGACTAGTGCAATAATTTTAACCGATTTGGAGTGGTTCAGATCATGGACATTTTTGAGGATATAGCTCAGTTTCTAGCCTGGCGTTATACCAGCGTATGAATACAGAAAAGAAAATGGAAATGGGTCAAGCTCCCGCTAAAAGTTACTACCTTCTACGCATGCACTCCTTGGATCATCAAAACTTTCTTTCTTGGCACACAAAGAGTCTGTTGGAAGCAAACATTTTGCACTTTCACATCAGAAGTGGACTGTGTGATGTAATTGAACTTTTGTTTGGAATTTTACATATCAAACTTGAGCAGGAATTAAGAGAAAATAAGAGATGGATGTCTTCTATGATTGAATAGTTAACACTGCACGTATATTAATATCAATGGGATAGAGATAGCTCATATACAGATTTGACCAAATGGCTGAAAAATAAAAAGAATTGCGTCAATATGAAAAATATGGATGACAGATTTTTGTTTTTGTTTCTTTTTTTGTGTGCAGTTGAATCTATAATAAATGCTCAGAATGATCATACACATAGGTCATCATGTACAACGGTCATCATGTACAACGGTCATCATGTACATAGGTCATCATGTACATATATCATCATGTACACAGGTCATCATGTACATAGGTCATCATGTACATAGGTCATCATGTACATAAGTCATCATCTACATAGGTTATCATGTACATAGTCATCGTGTACAACGGTCATAATGTACAACGGTCATCATGTACATAGGTCATCATGTACATAGGTCATCATGTACAACGGTCATCATGTACATAGGTTATTATGTACATAGGTCATCATGTTCAACGGTCATCATGTACATAGGTCATCATGTACAACGGTCATCATGTACATAGGTTATCATGTACAACGGCCATCATGTACATAGGTCATCATGTACATAGGTCATCATGTACATAGATCATCATGTACATAGGTCATCATGTACATAGGTCATCATGTACATAGGTCATCATGTACATAATTCTTCAGAATATAGTTTGGTTAGATACAGTCATTTCTTCATAGATTTCTCATAACATTGCATTGCATGAAATATGAACTCGAATATTACATCCCCGTAAATGAGTCTGAAATAATTGAAGATAAAATACATTAGAGCAGATAGAATAATATAAATAGGAATAGATAAGCAAAACGACACGTTGAATAGATAAATAGATAAGCATAACGACATGTTAAATCTATTTCACGGAATGTAAATATAGCATTATGTTGGCACAAAAGATTTCGATAATGAAACAAATGTATCATTACGAGTCAGCAATCATCATGGGAAGAAATACATCTGTAAAAACTGCTTGATTTGTTTTTCAACACACCAGAAAAATCATCAGACCACGAAAGCTGTGTTAGGGTGTTGACAGCTCGATAGAAATAATGCGTAAAATGGGCTCAGTTTTCAAATTCAGAAGTTATACTCATCAAGTGAAATGTTCATATGTCATTTTTATTTCTTTTTATTGTTTTTTTTATGGGGGGGGGGGTAACTTTGGACATATCATCACACCGTGCACTTCGTGTACGAACTATCCACTGCACAATTGTAATGATGTTAAGAATGTAACCAGTGCTTATTGACAACGAAAGCAGCTAAGCACATATTAACATGGTTTCTGTATTTATGAAATTAAATTAAAAAATGTTACTGTCCATTACTTTACATATGTATTGATAGCCTACAGGTTGTTTAGAAATGGCTGGGAGGAATAGCGAGACTAGTCTACAACGAAATGAAAAATGCAGTCTTCGGTATTACAGATAAAAACAGGAAACAGTTTAGCTTAACAAGTTCACGTCATATTTGAGACAGAAAAAGTTACCACTGGAGGTGCGTGAGTCTCCGCTTCTAAAGAAAAATTTAGAGACCAGAATCACTTGTGATGCTTGACCAGCAAGACAACCCCGCGAGAATATTTTCTGGGGGCCGCCACAAAAACGCCGACGTGATCTATGTGACACAACGATACGCGCATGTGCCTAAAGTGACCCGGGACAACTGCAACATGTTGATGTTTTCCGGCTACAAGGTCGTCAATGGTGGGGGCTTCATCGATCGTGGAAAAGAACTTGATGGCCGGCAGGGCCAATAATTAACGCCCGGACATAGTTCGAAAACATGGAACTGGTTCCATCGGAAGAGAAGTCAATGACGCGTAGAGAAGTCAATGACGGTGAAATCTTTGATTTTTCCCTTTTGCAACGATGACATGTTGAATGTCAATTGTTGTATACAACATCAACATGTCTGCATATTGTGTGCGATGCCGCATAAAAACACGTACTTCAAATCCAAGTCGGGTTCAAGCACGTAATGGTCGAGCCGGAATCGCTGGAACATGCGTCTGGTGTGAAGCAAAGAAGTTTACGTTCGTGGGAACTTCCAGTTCCGGACCTACCAGGTCCAACGTTTATGGACGCAAACGCGTCTCATGAGCAGGGTCTAAAACAAACTTGGTGGTGGTATCACTAATACACTGACGAAACTCCCCCGGGTACCGTGGAATAAATATCCTGGTAAAAAACATATCCGGGGATAGAATTACTGCTAGCCTGGAATACGGCTGGATTTACGACTGGATTCCAATCACCAATCAAACCCGTATAAGAATCTGTAAACCACGTTGATGCCGCATGTTAAAAGCATGATCTCGCATATAAAACATCGAATGATCTTTGTGCACGTCAACGCACCGACGTGGATCTCATCCATGAATTGAATGCGATTGCGGGACCGGCCGTCGGAGAAGTAATCGCTAGATGGATTGTCAAAGAAGACATGAAGGCTAAGATTGCACTTGGAGGCAAAAACTCTATATAACAAACATACCCGCAAATAGCGTAGCTGACTTGCGGACCATGTCCGCGATATACTACAGTCCTCGCGATTACCTTAAGGTGAACCTGCCGTTGAAAAGTTAGAGAACGCTGCAAAAGTTACTCACGGGGTCGCTCGATCGTTGCTGGTCAAACAAGCGTTGTGGCCGATTTATTTACCAAGCCCAAGGAAAATTTCCCGTGGATGGTTTTTAATGTTTCGACCCCCAACGAAGTTCACCAGGCTGACATCTTGTTTCTTCCGCATGCTTAGGTACTTGCGCGCGGGCGCGGTCGTGGGCAGGCATACAAATATGCGTTAACCGTCTTGGATATCGCCAGTAGATAAAAGGAAGCCGAGCCGTTGTCGTACAAAGATTCAACAAGTGTCTCAGACGCGTTGAAACGCATTTACACACATAGACCACTAACATGGAAATAGCTTCTGCAGGTGGATCCAGGTAGAGAATTTCTCAAAGCCTTTGCTGCGTTGTTGACAAAACATCATGTGCCGGTTCGTCGTGGACTTGTCAACGTATATCGCGACCAGGCCATTGTGGAACGAATAAACCGCACACGTGCGGAACGATTATTCGGACATCAGTACGCGCAGGAATTATTGACGAATCGCGAAGCGATTGATGGTCGAATTCGCGAGTTGATGATGCGACTTCGCCCAGTCATAGCCGCTTTGAATAATGAAACCACATGTGCGACGGGTATAAGACCCGCTGATACAATTCATCAAGAAACCGTTATGGTCACACGAGGTGCTTTGTCGCCTCAGCCAGCCGCGTTGGACTTGATCGAGGACAATCTGGTTCGATATATGTATACACCGGGAGAGTTGGAAGGTGGACAACGTTGTGCCACTGACCAGGTATGGTCCGTTGATGCATTTACGATCTCGGACCGGATTGATATTCCTGGAAAACAAACACACTACCATTTTACACCGCCAGTAGCAAGTGGGGCATTTGTGCCAAAAGAATTACAAGTCATACATGCGAAAGCACAATTGACACCAAGATCTATTTTGGAATCTGTGCGTGCCCTTACGTGTAAGTAGTGATTCCATCAGGGAAATTCTATCTCTTGGTGTCCAGCGGGAACACTCTTACCTTGGTGCAACGGTACACAACTAGGCGATTTTTCTGCGACCGAATAAGATTTGATGTGTGTATGAAATCACGTCGTTGTTGACGACACTCCACGTAAATGTCGTGCCGGAGACCCTTTTGCATAACTACGCGTGGGACTCCTTTGATTTTTTTGATGTTTTTGTTGGCAGTTTTTATCGAGTACATTTTGGTCCGCAGTCGCACGAATTCCTCAATGCCCGCGCACCCGTCTTTGAATTTTCCCACGACTTTCTTGTTGACGTTGCTGAACAGCGGATGATCCTTCGGATACTCGCTGGTGTCAAACTCGTTGACGGGTGATGCTTCACCCATGTCCGCGTAGACGACACTGATGGTAATCATCATCAGGAACGAGTCCGTGTTCGTGTACAGCGTCCGTATGTTGTCGCCGTACCGCGGTTTAATCTTATCATAGTAGAACTCGTACATGAGCAGCTTTGACAGATCCTACACGGACGTGCCAACATAAATAGGTTTCGTCAGCTTTAACTGATATTTCTTGTTGTGTACGGCAACTATTCCACCATCGAATATCTTGCCTGACTCGAATGTCGGGTCTGCAATGTGCCTGCGAAGTTTGTCTTGTTCACTATGCCGGACAATGTCGACGTGGATTTGTTTTCTCAGATCCTCCATGGTGTTCCCGAACACGGCATTGTTCATCAGCTTGAATAAGTACTTTTCAAATTTGTTCGTGGTGACCGTTTGCAGATCTGTATTTATCTGGCTGTACGGATCCAACCACACGCGTTGGAGAAACGGTAGCACCTGCTGGACTCGCAGCACATGTATCCTGATCCGCAGATACAACTGCAGGTTCCGTACTTGGACAACATAGTTTAGCTTTGGACGCAGACTCGGAACCAGCTTGGTGCATTTGACGAACATGCCACCGGATTCGTCCATGAGTGCACATTGGTACGGGAGCAACTATTCGAGGGACACCGACAGCGCTTCCGGGGCCAACCGATAATCGTTGTGGGCGTGGTGAAACTCGTCCAGGTACTCCAGGTCGACTTCGAAAACGTACCCGCTGCCGCTGTTGCTGTCGTACTCGTGTACGTGTTGTGTATGTCCATGTGCGCGGGATGGATCCATGCGAACTCGCCTACGGGCATCAATTGCGTCATTGCCCATTTTTACAGGTTGTTTGCGCCCAGGTACATGATGAACCTGTTTGGGGCGGCGGGGTCGTATCTGCTCACGCAACGGTTGTTCTCGCGAGCGTAGCGATGATTCACCATAGAAATCCCGCCCCGGATACCACGTTCGACAAACAAATGTTGGTCAATGTCAGTGAGCAGTTCCAATTCGACGAAGGTTTTCGATAGCAGCGCATCTCAGGCCATTCTCTGTAATGAGAAGTAATGCGCGGGATCAAGCTTGTACACGCGCATGGCGGTATCCCGAAACTCCTCAAAAACATCCGTGATCAGCTGATACAAGACGTGGTAGTCACCGAAGTTCCGACAACCAAACGCGGACCAAACGTTGTTCGCGTCGACGTAGTCGTCGGCTGAAATGCTTTCGCGAGACAGCGACGACTAAAAGGCGTCAATCTATGGCAACTGAGTTTCAGAAAACTTTTTCCAGTCAATCATGATCTCGTACGGGTAGATTCCTTTGCGCGTGAGCAAGCTAAACGTTCAGTCGTCGGGGGAAGGGCAGCCATATCGACGAGTGATTGTAAAACGATCGTTGCCTCCCGCGGCAAGGTAATTGACAAACTCATCCAGGCTGGAATAGAGAAACTGAATCGTGTCGATGAACTGCAGCTGGCCCAACCGAAGCGTCATGTATTTTTGCATATTAGTGGGGATATCACTTATTGGTGCATTCAATGCCGTTGCGATTCCTTGCATGATCATGAGGCAATGTACCTGCGCAGGTTATGAACCACAACCGGAATCCTTGTTTTGTTGGGCACCTGCAGGTTGCATGCGCTGTGTGCGGCTCCTCTGTACGCGCCAGTGATGTGACAGAGATCACACACTTTGGACCTGCCAGCGGGAGGGTTTTGAAGCTCCACCGGAGGTTTCGGAGCCCGTGATGTCAAAGGGACAATCACAGATCAAACAATGAGTAGCCGCGGAAAACTTGCTAATATCATCACGGGTCTTAATCATGTCAGCGGGTGAGGCAACCTGTTATCGGATCGATTTCGTTGTTACCTCGAGTGCTTTAATAAACACCTGAACCGAGTCCTTGCTGCGGTATAACATTGGAGGTTCAGTTACTCCTTCGCATCGGACAACAGTGTAATAAAACCCGAATGGGACTTGTTCAGCAACTTGCGTTGTATTTGACTGAACCGCGAGGGCGTCAGGAAGTGAAGCTTCTAACGGAACGTTCAAGCATTCAAAGTCCGCCTAAATGACATACGGAAATGTCATCTTCCGTTGCAGCGAGGCGGATTTCAAAGTGTTCTTGCCGGGTTCTGGCATAATCATACGCTGCGGCTTCTCGCTGAATCCCCCGTAGTAAAAGTCTTGTCTGTCAAGCAACTGATGCGTGGTAAATACATGCATGCACCGTCGACACGGAAACTTTCTCTGTTTATCCTTCCTGAGCTGGTACACCATTCGAGGAAATTTTTTAATCCACACACAATGATGCCGCTCCTCTGGACCGTTCATGTTGCTCAACAACAACCAATAAACATTAGACCGCTCGTGTGCATGTGGGGATAGTTGTATAGGTTGGAAGCCTTTGTTCCAAGCGTACACGTTAACGGCAATGTCAGGGTTGAGCCGTTCAAACTTTTTGAATATGGTCTTAGAAACCTGTACAGGGAATTCCGTGTAACCAAACTTGAGTTCACCCAGATGTTCTTCGTATTTTAGGCTGATCTGTATTATCGTGTGCGGGATGCAGCCCGGAAAAGAGCGAATATTCGAAACACCGGTTATCGTCGTTTTTGTTACGTATATCACTGCACCCCGCGGAATACACGCTGGCGTTGGAATATAACTTGACCCGCGGAAAGGCTTGTACGGGGAAATCCTAACATGAGCTACCACGCATCTGGATAGAGCCCATCCTGAGCCTTGTCGGGAGTAATCATCAAACATTTTGAACGTCGCTGTAAAACCTCTGTAGATGTCATCATTGATGGCCTCGGTGTCTCCGCGGTTCAAGATTACAAGGGCACCACTGACAATGTACCCGGGTGAGATTTTAACCCCGTCCTTGGAACCTTTGGTTAAGGACGTGCTCGGTATAGTAAAGTTCGCAAAATGAACAATATTCACCTTGAGAATGGACGCCCGAGTGCTGCATGTTGATATGATCGACCGACGCATGTTTGAAAAAGGTTTCAAAGCGTCTTGCCTGGTTTGTATGCGTGTGAGATGAGTGCCCGATAATCTTCGAAATCACCGACTCGCTTGTGTAACTTGAACTCGGGGACTTAGGCTGGTTGATGTACATACGCGGCAGCTTCAGAGGCGATAACAGCTGCGATACGGCTGCGGTCTTGTTCATCGGCGACCGCACGCGTTCAGCCCGGGTTGCCCGTGAAGGAATTGTATTACGTAACTGCACTGCCATTGCACGAAGCTGCTTTACGGTCAACTGCGGCTCGTCCCGAGGAAGTCAGAATATTTTACAACTATATCTGTTTGTCTTGCACCTCTAGGTATCCTTATTCCAAGGTCTCGCACGAATTGTTTGAGCTGATTCACTGTATGCATACTCTTATAATAACAACATTATCTAATTGTTTATGCGACAATTAATTTTTTCTGGTATTATTTTTACTTTACCAGAATCAGAAACAACAATCGCTTCGATCCTGGATAGTATTTCATTGACTTCATTGTCTTTTTTTATGCCGTCGACGTTGACAACATCGTTGTTTTTTTCCTCAACGGTGTCGACGGCATCCTTCGCGTTAGGAAAACTTTGCCGGCGCGCCTACGAATCCGCATGGTCTACATAGCTGATTACACGACTTCACTCCGATACCTCATGTGAGGCATGGTCGAGCACCGGAGCCAACACGTAAGGCAAGCAAGTGAGATTTACAGTGTTCGTAATGACATATTCTCCCGCAAAGTTTACGTCGACCAAGAAAAACACCTTTGCATCGATTGCGTCCCAGAGCCATCAGATTTGTTATATACATGTATACACGAGATTATTTAATTGGATTCCTGTTCTTTTTGCAGTCGCCTTCGTTTTATCTCCTCACGTACACGCGGTGGTATCTGAACCAGCGACGTATACTAGTTTTGTGTGATGTAAATTTGAATTTGTAAATCAGGATTTGCAAATAAACAGGCTTGACCTTTCCAGAATCATTGTAAAATTCGTTTGGAAGTCTGGATAAAATTTCCCTCAAATGGGTCTCAGCCCAAATGAGCTCAAATAACCCATCAGCGAGTACTGCCTCAACTCAAACACGGCCAGAGGTTGCATGTTTGTATCCAACAATGTAAAACGCGTTGGAGTGCTTGCATATCTCAGCTATGGCTTTTGCTCCATCGGACTTGGAAATGGCTTCGGAAAATGTATCCCATAGGCTGCGCTGCTTCGTTTCTGCGGCGTCGTACATCATTTTGTATACCTCATGAAAAGTCGTATGTAGATGCCATTTCCTTATTATTATGCTAAAGGCATTTTTCTAATTGCGGTGATCTTCGCTGTCTTCGTTCGACGTGTCAGTGTCTTTGTCTTCACCCACCGGCGACTCAGTTAGCATCAGCGACTTAAACTTTTCTTGCACGACATCAAACAATGACTTTTCTGGCGTTTTATTGTGTTCTTCGCCGAGTTTCTATCGTGCTTGCTCCAACGCAGTTCCTAACTCAATTTATTTATCAAGATGCTCTGCATACGTATTTGAAAAATTGTACAACATTTTTGGGGCGTCTTTGATTAATCGATATGATATATTCAGGCCAAACAGTGATTTCATATTTTCTGTGCCGGTACAAACACACCATCCGTCTTGTAATTTTATTCCTGCATTAGGTACTTGCATGAATTCTTTCATAATACTGTACGTGTCAATCAGTGGTACGTTCGACATTACATATTACTCGCTAAAATATGATTTTCCGCGAGCGTGATTCGAGCCTGGAATGTCTCGATCAAGAGTATGATGCGCTAAAAGCTTAAGCCATGCAGAACATCTTACACAGGGGAGAAAAGAACTCATACTTAAACTAACAGCGGTGGCGAAAACACGTTAATGCACCACTAATGTGAAAACGAATTCGTTTAAGAATCGTCCTCACGCCTGTTATTTCAAGTGTATCAATAATTTTGTAATACAATGGTTCTTTGAGTGCAATGACTCTCTTCGAAATAATTGTGGAGATCGTATACGTGCGAACATGTGCACTCATAGTCACGGATTGTTATGACAATTCTGTATCTCAAATTATTACATTGGCGCGTTCACCAACAATAAATCGATTCGTTTTCACATCAGAGTTGTTTAAATTTAGTTTTTGAGAACCCAATCTGAGATATTTTCGATTATTCGTTGAGAATCAGGCACGCAGAACAAAAGAAGTTCTCAGATTACTCTGTTCAGTACAACAGCAACTAAACTTATTTCAGTTTCAGACAGACTCGCAATTGATAACTGGCCAGAAATTGATAACAGCACTAGCTTCCAGCAAGAGGCGCTGCAGGGGTATTCCTCGCGAGGGGGGCTCTCGGGCGATCACCCATGGAAATGCACTCGCGATTGAAAAATGGGTAAAGTCATCAGGGTAGAAGCCTCTAACCAGTATCAATACTAAAAAACTTAAACTCGCATTTCACTGCTAATACATCTAACAATAAAGTAGTTAGTGTCTGAAACACTGCATACGTAACGATGAAGTAATTAGTACGTGGAACAACTGATATGACCATTTGATGTATGATATGCCGAGTAATTGTATTAAAACATGCAGTCGTTAATTTTCTTTTTTTTTCTTCAAACTTATCTTGAATAAACGCTGAATCTCTTTATTAATAGAGTGCAACCATATTCTGATTATCTTTCTTTTTCACTGACAATTAGTTTGTTAACAACTGATGAACATATTGAAACGTGATGGTCCATTAGAGATAAAATTACATTCACATTAAAGTATAATATGTTAAAAATTTTACAATTGCGTCATGTAATTAAAAATTTTACGATTTCGTCATGTAATTATCTTTCAGTTTAAAAAAATACATCATGTTTATCGAGAAAGAAAAATTACCTTTTATAGCTTCAACTCTTGCAATGTCCGCCTAATGCTCTTTGAATCCGAGTTCTTTTCCTCCCATCGTGGTCGGCATATTCCTTACGACGTGTATAACATTGGAATAGGTATGTAAGAAATAGTCCCAATACCTTCCAAAGGGTGGATTCGGGCAATGAATTAAAATGAGCCAAGTCTTTTGGAATCGAACTGCAATTATTAAACTCATTAGTGTGTAAATATTCAAAGCTTAGTAGCCATGCAAAACGGAATGGAACACATTCTGAACAGAGTTAACATCATCGCAGCCTTTAATAATTATTCGATGTAGGCAATATTTTCCGTAGGAGATATGAAAAAGGTCCGATATATTCATGGTTTCTGTGACAACAAGTGGCTCGTGACCTTTGGTGCAGTCAAGTTCAAGACAGATACGCTTTCTCTGAGGTACTTCCAAACACATTTTCGGACATTTAACTTTGTCTTGATACCCCCAGTTGGATTCGTCACTGGCTTTCTCTTGATGAAACAAAGGCCCGATAGGTATAGAAGTGCAGTTTTCATTCTTTACTACTGGCACAAGACTTGAAAAAAGGTGGATGTCAACTTAGTTTACCCCTTTTACTTGCAACTTCATATTTCAAGCTGTTGGAGAAGAACGCTACTATATCAATGAACAACGAATTATCTACGTTTTTCTCTTTTTTGATAGTAGCGTTCAAGTGCAACTTTGCTATATTCAAATGAGAATACAATTTGATCACTGTTAATGTTCCCCATACCATGTACTATACAAGTTATTGCTCGTTCTTTAGCTATGTTCGCTTGTTTGTTTGTGAAACGTTTGTCGAAAATAAACAAATAGGGGGATGGGCCTGTAAACTCATTGAATAATATAGATCAGTATATTTCACCAACTGAATAGAACATAGGGGAGTGATTCAGGAATTTTACTCACACGTTTCTTTATTTGTTTGTTTGTTTGCTTATTTATTTTTTTTAATTTTCGTAGTATTTTCGTAATAGAAAAGTTTCCTTTTACATACGATTATGTCGGACTGCTGTCCCTAATTTTCTTGATTCCTCTATTTGCTCTTTCCAATTAATAATCTTGACCTTTGTGTATAGACTTCCCGTTGGTATGTGACAAATTATTCAGTCCTGATGTATAATTGGGTCAAGGTTCATCAAAATATAGTTGGTGACTCAAAAGATACTGAAAAGACACGAATACGTTTCACAAAGACAAGGGTCACAAAGTCAAATTTCCCCATGTATTGATCATGACCTTTGAGCTAAGGGGCTTCGTAGTGCATGTAACGCAGCTGTCTTGTTGACATGTATACACAGTTACAATTGCATAACAATGTCTCTAACAGTTCAAACATAATAGAAAAGACTAGGAAACATGTCACAGAATCAGGAGTCAAAAAGCTTCAGTCGTTTTCCTTGTTCTGGCCAATTTCTTTTAGCAAGGACGCGACCATGGTACACAACCAGTGAGGACGGGATATTACCATGGTACACGATAAACTGTCTAGACATGATGTGTATCTACGTAAAGTTTAACCAAAACCTCTCGGAAGCCGGACAAGCAAATATTAAGGGACTGACTGAAGAAGAGGTGGAAGGCGGACAATGCCTTATCATAATATGTCCGTTTATAACAAGCATATGAAGCAAATATTAACGGACGGACTCAGTAACAGGCTGATTGCGGACAATGCCTTAACATAATACGTCCCATAATACTATAACTTTACAATGGTCGACAGTGGAAAAACATAAAGTGTTTATATTAGAAATAATGCATCCATAATGATGTATGATTTTTATGTACGAGGAGCCGCGGTGGCACAATGGTCAAAGTGTCAAACTTGTGACGCGAAAGATGCGGGTTCAGTTCCCACAGTCGGATCAGCCCGTGGTGTATCTTTAGGCAAAACACTTTACTCTATATATGCACCTACCTGTAAAGTTGTCTTGTCAGGAAGGTTATGATCTATGACGCACGTATAATTGGTGCATACCTTCGCATTCAAGATGACAGTAATTTGCCTAATCCAAATATCCCACTTCTAACACCATTGTAACAAGATTGAAACCGAATTGGTATGTATTAAGTGAAAACTCCGAACACATTGTATGTGAATGAGATATGTATGATTATAAAGATGATAATAAAGTATGAGAGTCTTCATACACCCCACCACAAATACTAATGCAACAAGAAAATGAAGAAAACAATTAATGAAAGAGAAACAATCTATTGAGACTTGGAAAAATATATGACCATTTTTCAGAGAAAAGAATCTGCTTTAAAGAGGAAGGTTTATGGAAGTTTCAATGCTTATCTATGTTTGGCGGGTAGAAAATGATGATAGGACGCAGGAAGGGATACAGTCCATCAAGCAAGGAATTCATATACTTAATTTCTGTGTCTACAGCAATAAAACTACACACGCGAAATAAAATTCAGAAAACAATGAAACTAATTGTATTTACAGTCATAAAAAAGCTGAACAGCGTCTTTACATAGCCGAACAAAAAGGCTTCTAAATAATCAAATTATATTCCGACACTGAACAATTATTACCCATATATTGTGTACAATAAGTCATATTTGCATTTGCATAACAAATTAACAATAGTATGTGCTTAAACCTTACTTTAACTAGAATACTAAATAGTAAAGGTAAATAAAGTAAATAATTTGACTTCCTTAGATTATGATTCAAGCTATACCGATATCTTCATGGCCTACATTCCACTAGCTTCATTAAACTGACAGGTTAATACCAAAATGGCAAATATTTAACTCATGTAAATTCTTGTTACCACGTTTTTGAAGGTTTTATGTACAATAATCAATGATGTAGGATGTTACCAAATAAAGGATTCTTAAACACTATCAGTTAAAAGCAAGAATAATATTTCGTCAAATATATGTTTACCTGTTATATGTGCAGTCTTGAAACTCATAATTCTAATGCTAAATATGTCATCCAAAACCGATATATTATTATTATTATTATTATTATTATTATTATTATTATTATTATTATTATTATTATTATTATTAACTTCCAGTACACCAGGAGTAAGCAACTGAGTGAAACCAGCTGAAGCTATTCTGCAAAGTTGATAAGTACAACATAAAATTAGGGATTGGACTTAAGTCACTTTTAATTGTACATCATCTGTAAAGTTGATAAGTACAACATAAAATTAGGGATTGGACTTAAGTCACTTTTAATTGTACATCATCTGTAAAGTTGATAAGTACAACATAAAATTAGGGATTGGACTTAAGTCACTTTTAATTGTACATCATCTGTAAAGTTGATAAGTACAACATAAAATTAGGGATTGGACTTAAGTCACTTTTAATTGTACATCATCTGTAAAGTACAAATAAGTGCGTTTATTATACGGGTATGAGTGACTTTATTTGGTGTGAACGTTTGTCCACGGGCTTGCTATATACACGTAGAAACCCGTGCAGAGTGTAGTAAACAGAGCATGCAGCGTTGGCATTGAGTGTACTGAAGGCCAAAAATTTACTCCTACATAGATATGGGTATCTGTACCGAACAATGGAGATGTAGAATCGGATGCTTTATACAACCGGACAGCGCCCGCAGAACATGGTTAGTGTCCACGATTAAGATATGTGGAATTGCATTAGCACTTAGAACAGTGCTTTTCCTCGTCCTATTTGTATATGGCGTTGTAATCAATCCAGGCCCAGGACCTAGAGGGAGACCTGTCAAAAATGTACAGTCAAATGCGATGGGATCTAATAACCAAAACAGCTTCAGGCATCAACCCATCCACAATGATGCCAGAATGGCAAGTCCCCATGGCACCCTGGATTTATGGGTAGGCATCTCCAGGCAGAACCAACTGAGCCCAAATCAAATCCAGACTCAACCAAGAACCCAGGCTGGTGTATCGGTGCTGACCCAAGAAACTGCACTCACCCTACCCAATGTCAACTCCAGCAATCTTAGATCTAATCCTTTTCATTTATACGATTCTGATCACTCATACGATTCTGATCACTCACACGATTCTGATCACTCATACGATTCTGATCACTCATACGATTCTGATCACTCACACGATTCTGATCACTCATACGAATCTGATCACTCATACGATTCTGATCACTCACACGATTCTGATCACTCACACGATTCTGATCACTCATACGATATTCTGATCACTCATACGATTCTGATTACTCACACGATTCTGATCACTCATACAATTCTGATCACTCACACGATTCTGATCACTCACACGATTCTGATCACTCATACGATTCTGACCACTCATACGATTCTGATCACTCATACGATTCTGATCACTCACACGATTCTGATCACTCACACGATTCTGATCACTCATACGATTCTGATCACTCATACGATTATTCAAACATCACGGACATCATTATGAAAAATATTGTACTAGAGATAAGAGGTGAAGTGAGAAAACTGAATGATTGTTTTAATCGATTTGAAAATTCTCTGCAAGAACTAAAGGCTAAAAACGAGTATCTCACTCAATAAAATCAGGCCCTATGCAAACAAGTGGAATAACTCTCTGGGATAGTGAATAAACTGGAAAAACGGACGCAGCAAAACAAAGAAAACATGGAACACCAAGAGTCACAATCAAGACGGGAAAACCTTGTATTTTATGGTCTACCAGAGAAATGAGGAGAGAGGTGGGAGGAAACAGAATACACAATAAAGCAATATATAGCAGACGTACTTGGTTTAGATACAGAGGATATTGAGGTTGAGGGAGCACTGAAATCAAAAGAACGACCAAATACAAAGATAAGGAGAGCATTTTTATACATGTATCGTGATGTACGAAAGCAAAAATCCTGTTTTGCTGCAGCGGCTGATCAGGAAGTAAACCTTGCTTCCAGAGAATATGTCGACACAGAGCCAGAGGTTTTTATTGCGGAAGATTTCCCTATTTGTGTACGTCGTGTGCGGACAAACCTGTATCCGACCCTAAAGAAAGCATTAAAAAGAAGGAAAGAAGGCATTTTACACGTATGATAAACTAGTTATTGAAAAATTTCTTAATTTATGTAGAATTACTGGACTCCGAATTTTGAATGGCATGTGTGGGGCCGACAAAGGCATCGGAAAATGTACATGTATTCAAGATAATACGATATATTATGTTTTAGCTGACCAACCGTTTTTACTTAGTTATCGTCCTTTGATGTTAATGATAAAATAGAATCAATACATATGTCAGTACTACTCTGTATTAAATACTTCGACAGATATGATCTCAAGGGCATGTCGGACAGTTTCAACGTTATTCCGATGGATACGTGCATATGGGACAAAGCAAAAGGATCACATTTTGTCGAGTCATGTACAACTTTATTTACACAAAGATCAGAAAATATAGCAAACACTGCTGTTTGATAGGATCATTTGAAGAAAGTATTGAACTTTTAAATAATGTATATTATGACGCGGCATAAGAAATGAAATTCAATGTTGCAAGACGGGGAAATAGTGTTATTAGTGTTAGTAGAAATTCAAAATCCCAGTCATGGTTTCATAGAGATTGTAAGTTTGCCAAAAACACTGCTTTAAAGATGCTCCGAATGTTGATATTTAACAAAACATATGAATTACTTGAAGATTATAAGTTTCACCGTAATGCTTACAAAGCAATTTGCAGAAGTAAAAAAAGCAGTGTAAAAATGAGCGAAAAGGTACACTCATACACTCATATGCCGATGATACAAAACAGTTTTGGCGGCTACTCAAGCGGTCGGCGCCTACTGTAGATACCAGCATTACCTGTTCAGCTTGGTATACATATTTTTCTGAGCTTTTCAATATAGCATGCGAAGTTGAACATTTCCAAGATAATGAAAATCTGACTAACCAGCATGAAATCTTAGACAATGTAATATCAGAGGAAGGGGTGAAAATCGCACTGTCAAACCTGAAAAAATGAAAAAGCCGGTGGAATAGATGCTTTATCAAGTGATTTGTTAAGTGCTTTATCGAGTGATATGTTTAGGTGCACTAGTCATATAATTACCGCAATACTTTCTCAATTATTTGATAAATTATTTGATACTGGTTATTTTCCACAAAACTGGTCAACAGCGATAGTAACTCCAATTGTTTAAAAATGTGATACACGTAATCCATTCAACTATAGAGGAATAAGTTTGTTGCCAGTTCTAAGCAAGGTATTTACAATTGTTATGTATAACTGATTACATGACTGGGTTGCACATAATAAATTTATGGGAGAGGAACAGACTGGCTTCAGGTCTGGATAATTAACAGTTGACAATATGTTCATACTATACACATTATTGAGCAAATATCTGAGGAAAGCACGAGGGAGATTTTATGATGTTTTTATGGATTTTGAAAAGGCTTTTGATCGAGTAGAGAGATATTCTTTTATATCATAAACTTTTAAATTATAATGCAAAGTACCAAAATGTTACGAATGATTAATGCAATCTATAAAGATGTGAATGCTTGTGTTAAGTCCAATAATGGTTTGAGCAATGTTTTGATTTTCCATCTGGAGTACGGCAAGGATGTACTTTATCTTCATTTCTTTTTGCCTTGTTTCTAAATGATCTTCAGAGTACTATGGCAGATGAGTAGGGGGGGGGAATCACTAGAAACAATATAAGTGTTTATATTGTTGTATGCCGATGATTTATTACTATTCTCAGACTCAGTGTTTCATCTCCAAAAAATGTTAGATACATTGAGAAGGTATTGCTCTCGATGGAAGCTATCGGTGAATCTTGTAAAAAAAAAAAAAACAACGAATTGTTGTATTTCGTGGGGGAGGTTATATATGTACTTACGAGAAATGGTACAGGAATTGCAGCTCAAACATACTATAAATATTTGGGCTGCATATTTTTCTCAAACAATTCTTGGTACATCTGTCAGAAAACTCTGGCCTGTCAAGCAGCAAAAGCTATACACACACTGAAAAGTAGTTTCTCTAAATATGGCAAATTTCCTGTACATACCCTGCTTCACATATTTGACACAAACATTTTGCCTATTTTAAACTATGTGTCAGCAATATTGGGCATCCATGAAGCACCTGGTATAGAAAAGGTACACACTGAGTTTTGTAAATTTATACTGGATCTGTCAATAAACACACCACATGTTTTTGTTTATCATGAATTAGAAATAATGCACTTGAAAAACGTTTCGATGTATTCGAATTCTTAAGTACTGGTTACGGATTTTAAATATGCCGAATAGCAGAGTACCAAGACATTGTTACAATTTGCAATTGAAATGGGGTGAAAACTTTAATTGTTGGGCAAATGATATAAAAAGTATATTATTAAAATATAGATTTGGTAATGACTGGTTAAGACAGGGTGTCACTGATAAACGACTGTTTATATAAATGTTTAGGCAGCGATGTAAAGATATTTTCCTGCAAGAACTGACTGATGAGATTAATGAATGGATCGATTACGTTTTTATAGGTGTATTAAAGGTAACTTTACACGGCAATAAATATTTAGATGATCTAGGTGAGTCATATTTAGGGAACCTAGTTTGTTGGTTAGGAGCAGGAAATTTATCAATTAGAGTAAATATAGGAAAGTATGAATGTATTCGGTATGAAGATAGAATATGTTTGATATGTAACACATAAATAGAAAACGAGTATCACTTTATTGCGGCATGTCCTTTGTATTCTGGACTAAGGAGAAAATAGATACCCTTGAATATTTACAGAAATCCAAATATCCAAAAATTCCACTCATATATACATATGAGTAATACAAATATGTTACTTAACTTTGGTCCAGTTGTTTACATAGTACTTTCATATGCATTTCGCAATTAGACTTTTGTGATATATGTCAGGTAGTCCAGTATTTTCATAGTAATTTCGCAAGTAGACTTTTGTGACATAGGTCACGTAGGCATGTGTATTTATATACAGATTTTGGCAAACAAATGCATTCCTATTCTAGAATTTCGGCTCTAATAGATCAGTCTGTAAGGAATCTATTTCAGTTTTATTGAAATCAGATATAATTTGAGAGGAATTATTTATTTAGAATATTCATTGGAAATATGAAAGTGCTCATTGACTTCTGGATTAAGACATGATTTTGGGAACTCATTCAAATACGTTCTGGATTACATCTTTGTGGTACATCAGGACATTCAAGGCTATTGAAATTCATTCGGAACATTCTATTATATTGGACTTGTGATTAGGACATTTAGGATTATTTGGAATTTAACTCACAATTTGTAAGTATCTTTTAAACTTTAATTGTCTGGAAATAAATTGCTTGTTGATTTTACTTACATTGATGGTTTCACTTTCTTTCTGTTACATATTTTTAAGAACTAGAGTCGTAACACTGTAAGAACCAACTTCATGTTAAAACTCTATTTAGGAATATCAGCATGCATGAATACTCGTAAATTACAAAGTTAAAAGTGTATGTAATTAGTAGTGCTATACCATGTACATATGTTGACCATGAAATGATATGCCACATATTAAATTGTATGTATTTTTGGGCCGGTGGCCTACAATACAAATAAAGATTATTATTATTATTATTATTATTATTATTATTATTATTATTATTATTACATTAATGATAGTTATCAGTGCAATTACAAGTACTACCTCTATTTCATATTATACTTTGTTTATTATCTTCAAATTCATTTATGACATATTTTATGTTTCCGCTGACATACGTTTATACAGACAAAAAATAGACTTGTGATATTAGTAAAATAAATATATTTAGCTACGGGGTGGAGTAGGTGTAATCCATATCTAACCGTATGCTAATTAGGTTCTAGCAATAACTGATTCAATGACATGTGGCTTTTCTCTTAATCAGATGCATAAATACTTTTTTTATATCTGAGTGTGAAGATTTTACATTCGTTCCATGAGAGAATTAGGAAAGATTATAAATATGAGAGAGAGAGAGAGAGAGAGAGAGAGAGAGAGAGAGAGAGAGAGAGAGATGAAATATTTGGTGTGGCATGTCCCATGTACTTATTGCATCTCTACGTTTCAAAAATCACTTGTCATCCATATAACTGTACATACCATTTTTCAAGTGCAATGCAAATAATAATTACGATATTTGAAAGTTTGATTCCATAATATAGAGTGGCCATAAACTGTTATTAGAAGGAAGTAATGCAGCCGTGTAACCCTTCACAAGAAGTACTTGAATGGCTTTAAATGATTGTTTTCCCATCTGATTTATTTCTTAAGATGACGTGCTGAAGATAAAGTTATTTGCCTACAAGGCATAAGGAAGATAAAAAGATCATCAAGAGTTTGAGCCAATGGTTGAGGCGGTACTTTCAATCTCTGAGGCTCAGTTTTATCCCCTCCTTCCCACCACCACCAAAGCAGACAACTGTCTACCACTCAAAGGCCCCATAAACGCAGATCAGATAACACGGCATCAACCTGTGTATCGCAGCCACGTGTACTAAGCAACAGTGAAACTAATAAACCCTTCCCTAAAAATTGTATTACCAAATTTGGCATTTTTAATTTAATCTGGACAAATAAGATCTTGTAGTAAATAATAAATTATTATAGAAAATTAAACAAAGATTAAATACTTGTAAGCTTCTTACGTGTCAAAGATTTCAGCAAGCTAAACAGGGTCGGGAAAGGGTGTGGCGGACTTTGGGGGAATGTCGGTCTTTTATATGTGCAATTGATAACGTGATAACGTTTTTATTGCAACTTATTTAACTAGCTTTTATTAGTACTACCCCAAGTGGCCATTTAATGGATTTCCCCCCTACAAGTGTGCATTCGGAGATAGATAGATAGATATACAGATAGATAGATACATCACGCGACATCTTAATTTTGAATGAACTTGAAATGTATATAACGTAAATACGAATATCATTAAATTTTATTCCACCAGAATACACAAAATACTTCTCGCTTCCAAATAATCTGTGACTGGATGTCTTAGAAATGTATCAAATTACAATTTAGATTCGTTTCTTAAATTATAATTTAATAAAAGGAAGAATTGTTTTTACATATAAAGCTCTTAAATTATTGATGCACTGAGGCACAATAAAGACTAGAAACGTGGCGAGAACTTTGCACAGACAGCTGATGTTAATTTTCGTATTCTACACTCAGTTTAATTTACACGAATCTTCAATAATCCGCATATTTATGTCATCAAATTATCTACATTACAACTAATACAAGGGTGCTACAGTGACAGAAAACTGTTCTCCAGTAGTTTGCATAATCATAATCTATAGGTTCAACACAAAGCGCTATTTAGTTTATCTAATAACACACAAATCAGTTCTAATTTATTTAACTCAAAGCAAACAAACAACATCTGACCAATGTTTATGAAAGTTCTTACTTTATATGATCAATCCGAAACAAGGTACACAAAAGGTTGCATCTGCTTTCACATACGAATCTCAGAACAATACAAAAATGATGCACTACGTACACCTGCCGTATTAATCGGCACCCATAAATTCACTTATCTGCTTCATCTGTGCAACGCCGTGCGGCATTCTTGATTCAACACATCTGACGGCATTGGACCGTCCCGAACCGAACAGTTCAACAGCCACGGGACACAGCAGTTGCCCATCCATAACTGCCATCGTTTTCTTTTATCGTCTATAACTGGTCAATTAATGGAAAAATGAAACAACTTAAATAAGCTTCAAACGGGATACGAAACTTCATTCTCAAATCTGAACGTAAGCCACTGGCCTGTCTTAGCCACGGTGTTCCCTCCTGCTCTAAATGAACTGAGCCTAGATAGAATCCATCAGCGCTTCCTCAGCACCGCCACTGCCAAAGTTACCATGTCCATTTCTTTTGCACTCGTGGCTTGCCCACCTCCCCTTGCTCCTATGGGATATGGCGACATTCCTTGCTTCTCAGCCTCGCCATCCCCATGATATGATTTTTCCAGGGTGTCGGGAGATTCAGGTTCACTTTATCATTGACCCCCCGAGCATGGTTTCAATTGATGAAAGTGAACAATCTGAGTCGTCTTATGACCATTTCTTGTGGTAAGGCAAGTGACCTCACTTATCTTCTTAACAATGTGTCAAGGTCAAGTAGTGCACTTGAATAGCAGTTTCGGTGAGTTCCCTTTCTTTCACAGAATATGGTGTAATCACACAAGGTAACCATCGCCGAAAGACTTACCATGAACACTGATATCATAGGTGTCTCTTTGATGCCGAATAGTGGTGCCTATTTTCTCTCGTGCGTCATTGCTTGCCGCCCACATTGCCACCCTATATTCTAAAACGAACTGTTACATATTCTTTGGGGCTTCTAAGGTGTTTTGCCCACTAAGAGATCTGTAGCAAGAGTCACTTCGTGCTCCAGCATCGGCCTGTTTGGGGTGAATAAAGGTAGAAATGAGTTCTCATGTTCTGCACGCCAAGGTCGTAAAAACAGGTACTGATCCCAGTTTTATGGTGTATCTTCAGCGTATGATACTTGCATCTGTTACTGGGTTCGGTTGTATCATTCCATCATCTATTTGCATTAAGTATGATAGGGAGACATTCGCATCTTTTTACAGCGCTATCAAACTCTCCAATTTGGTCAGACAAGAACATACAAGGCATGCTAAATCCGCAAATAGATTTCAAGTTTCCGAGGCAACCGTGGTGGCCTCGATATTAGATAAATGCACCGCCTCAGCCCACTTGGTGAAATGGTCACCAATCACAAGAATGTAAGCGTTTCTCTCATACATCCTTGTAAGGGATCCTAATATATCGAAATTAATCCCTGAAGTTGCGATCGGAGCTTTTGATTGGGGTTCATGCGCTGGGCACAAACATAGCCAGTCACACAATACTCTTAAATATTAACCCTCATATCAGGTGGCCAGTAGTAACGTTGGCGAGCTTTACTGACGGCTTTGTCGACACCTAAATATCCCCTGGCGGCTCAGTGATGGAACTGACTTAATATTTCATGAAGCCACTGTACGGTACAACAATAAAACTTTTATCTGGCTAGCCTGAACAATCAAACCATACTCTCACAAGAGTCCCATGAGACATTTCCAATAACTTTTACGTTCCCCATAAGAACCTAGTTTCAGAACTATTTTCAGATACTTCTTCCCAGAAGGGGCACTGTCCAGCCTCAACTCAACCAATCACTCTGGTCAAAGTTGTGTCTTGTCTCTGCACGCTCCAAAATGAACGCCAATGTCCAGCCGTGTATTAGAGAACTTCATAGTTCAATGACTACGGTACTTGAAACCCTTGGCATTGGCATAGCAAGTTACAGAGCGGTGTTCACTCATGAAGTTATATGACGATAGCTGTTTAAACCAGCAGTCGAACTGTCGCTCAGTTTTTTTTAGTTTCATGATCGAACCCAGGATTGTGCGACTGCTGCGCACATTGAATTTTCTGCCGTAAATACTTTACTGAAATGCCGAATAAAGTATACGACGACCAACAGCTCACGACGCGTGACACACTACTGTCGTTCCGTGCTGTTCAGGTACCGACTACTGTAAACTACCACCTTTTATTGTTTGTCAATTTCCTGGAAAAGGACCGCTCGTATTGCTTCAACATTCGCATCTGCATCATGTATGAAGGGACCATTCACTTCAACACTAGTACTAAAACAAACGCTTTACGTAACACTTCGAAAGCCACCTGATCTTTATTTGTCCAGCAGAAACCAGTATTCTTTTTCTGAAGCTGGTGAAAGGGATCGTTACGTTCAGCAAAGTGACCATATTGCTTTGAAGCTGCGAGGCGCCCTCGCTAAAACCTGGCTGAAATCAACGAAATCGTCGGAATCAAAGACTCTGGTATGTCGCTTGCGTTTATCAAAAATAATATTAATGTAGCCGACACTGAGGTGAAACAATACATGGATGCAACTTCATGGAACCAAAATCGAGGAATGTTAATCAGCGAAACAGAGAAACAAACTGACGTCGCAACCTTAACAATGGTCGACTTGTTTTCAATTCCACTGCAAATGATTTTGATAGACCTAAACGTCACATCTTAAAGGTGCGCGAGTACGGATCATACTTCTATATCGTAACCGGAACTAAAGGCGGGTTGGGTAGAATGGTAATGTAAATAACTGATCAGCAGCATCTTGGTTTTTTGTCACCAGTATCAAGTATCGACAAACCTGACCATGCTCGTTATATATTTTTCACATATGAAGTATCAACATCATTAGCGATGAAATTCAGTTCGAAGCATTTTAACATTTATCCGGAAGTGTACTTAAAAGTCTTTGGCGTTTGTGTTTAAGATTTGTTATAACATATACGTCATGGATTTTGAAGAGCCACTCGGTGACGAGGTTGCGGAATTTACCGACAGGGTCATTGATGACCTAACAAAGGATGCTAAGAACGATAATAATTTTGTTCACTTTGTCGACAAATATCTTCTTCCAAATAGTGTTACCAGGATCTCGTATACACTCAAATATAATCTAAGTCAGGGTAAGATAGAAATCGACCGTTGGGACGACCTGCCTGATGTGCCACTACCAGCCCGTGGCCAGCTTTGAGTCATTGCATTAGCACAGGTAAGCGCCTGGCAAAAACAGACGTCACAGTCAGGCGTAAAATCAGCCAAAGACTGCTTCTGTAACGATGAAGTAAATTTCACCGCTGAATCCACCCCGGCTACATTTCCCAGCGAATATGTTAAACCAACATTGACTGAAATAAGAAGAGAAAGATCTCGACTGTTATTCAACACGGACGCACTAGTCCGAGTAACAGTTGTTGGGCAAAAACGATCGTTAGAAACAAAAAGCAAAGGCGTAATCGGTGTGTTTCTATATCAACATAGTGCCAGGCCCCATGAACGCGCAATCGCCGAATATTCTGCCGGAAGATATTTTATTTGATTGCATGATGGTTGTACAAGTATAGAAACATGCTTGGTTGGAAGTGCATGTATTGCACCTGAACAAGGCCAGCATGTCGAGCAGTTAGTTTCAACGATGATAATATTAATAAAAGAAGTATGATAACTTTTAACTCTTTCTATTTGAATCTGTTTCAAACTCATCCCATTACGTTTGTTAGATGGAAAAACCGAGTTGACTCGAAACTCTCTCAGAAAGAGTGTAGCGAGTATCGAGTTGGATTTTTATGAGCCTCTGCTCGTCTCTCAAGCAATTGCTCGAACCTGCTTCCAAACACTGTCACATCGTCGAAAAAAGATCAAGAAAACGTCATATTGCAGTCCGGTTAGAGCGGCTCCATCAGGCCCTCCAACCGAACGACATCACTTTGAACTGATATAAGCCCGTTAGTGTTGAGAATGCAGTCTTAAGTCGGCCAGCTTCCTCAAATTCCACCTGCTAGTACCCTCAACATGAGATCTTATGTCGAGAACCAGCTCATGCATGACAACTATTATCAATTCAAGGAAGAATGTATACATCTTTCTCGGTAACCGAAATCAGAGCTCTACAGTCCACGCAAAAGCGCTTCTTCCCATCTTTCTTGGTTACCAAAACTAACTGAGCAGCCCCATGGGTTAATGACGGTTTCATCACTTCCTCCTTTGACGCATCATCGACTTGTGTGTGACACTCCTGCCGGATATGAAACGGAAAGCTTCTGGAGTGTTAGTGGGGGTGGGATGGGGACTCTGTCTTGAGCGAATGTTTTATCAAATTGATCTTACCCAGGTCATCATCATCTTTAGCAAAAACTGTACAAAATTCGTTCAACTTGGTACCATGAACAATAGCTTCATCGAGTGTCAAATGGCTGCTTCATCGCCATTTGTTTAAATTTATCCTATACAATAAAAACCAGTCAGCAATCTAAACAATATAGACTCAGTTTACTTCTCTTTAGTTAAACAGTTCCCAAATTTAGGATAATTAACTTACAACTTCAGCTTTGAAAATCCATATCCAGTCTTTTACTTGTTGACGTGATTCTGTTTCTCCTTCATTTAAAAATAAATGTTAAACGGTGAAAAGCAGCATTAAAGGACTATATGCTCATTTGCTTGAAGTGCCAAATATTGGACAATATAATTTCTTGAGCATTTGATTTTCTGTTTACATGTCTGGAGTCCGTCTGGAGGATATGAAGTGACAACTCACCTATAGGGAATAGACTGCATGAAAGCTGTGGAAAGGGCAGAAAGTTTTATTGGTTGTAAACTCACTTTTAACACATCATTGGATATAATGATACTGAGGAAATGGGAGCTAAGTGCCTTTCCTAAGTATACACTGAGGCAGCCTACCCGGTTGGCCGGTTCTGGTATCGAACCAGCAACCCTTGAACTACGGGTCCGATGCCGTACAAACAGAGCTACTGAGACTCTATGGGAGGGAAGGAGATGGTGGACACGCAGCAACACAGTATATGTGCTCCTGTAGTCAGAGTTTAAATTATAGGCTTTTCAACACTAGCGTCAGCTTGTTTTTGGACAAGAACGTCCTGGTCCGTATAAGTTTACTTTGATAAAATGGAAATGTTTAATTATAGTTAAAATAAGTTTCTATATATCGTGGCAACTCAGATTGTGGGCTGTCTTGAGTCCTTCAAGTCCAAGCTCTTGGTTTCCGAAATTAAGAGGAAATTGATGTTGTATGTGCAGATATGTGCCTCAATGAAATTAGAAAGCTTTACTTAGTAATTGTACTATGTTTATCTTAATTTTCTTTCTTTCGTTTATAATATGAAAATAATTAAAACTATTATTCGAAAATAGTCAATTTTTAAAGCAAGTTGAAGAAGTGCAGAGAAAAGTTATCTGTGCTTCTTCAACTTGCTTCAAAAATTGACATGTTTTCTTTCACTGCAATAATTTTTTCAAGTTGAAACCTGACTCTAATCACTACATGTATTATAATATTTCTTCGTCCGAACTTATGCATGGTATAGGAGAATCAGGCAAACTATTTTGAAATACTCACCGTATTATACACTTACATAATGTTGTAAAGGTATTATTAGAGCAGTTTTCTTCAAACATTTCAGCACATTAATTAAAAAAAAGGTAACTGAATGTTCTGTCAAAATCGTCGTGCGTATACCAGTAAAGGCCGAGTTATTCGCTGCACCGAATGGTCCGTCGTAGTACAGCAGGCATCAACGTTACAGCACAAAACCCACCTATAAAACGAGGTAAAATAATTTTTGTTTTAGCCAACTTATTCATCCCTGGATAGAAAGCTGTTCCAAACAAGTCACTTATAATGTTTCTCTCTCTCTCTCTCTGTGTGTATATATATATATATATATATATATATATATATATATATATATATATATATATATATATATATATATATATATAACCAACAAGAAAAATATACACATATATCACGGTGCAATGGTTAGCACTCTGGACTTTGAATCCAGCAATCCTAATTCATATCTCGGTGGGATCTTATCTAGACTTTTTGCATATATAGAATTTCAAAAATCAGAGTTGTTTCCAACCATATTAAGATCTAGTTTAGACCAGATTAAGACCTAATTTAGACCAGATTAAAGCCTAGTATGGAACAGTATACCTTATTGCTTCTATAATTACACATACGCACTCACATATACACGTGAGCACATGGTGTATACTACTTAAGAAAATGTGAAAATCAAGGCTGAAGAAAATCTAAATGTATAGTGTGGCATCTGTTGCTTTTTCAAATATATTCCGTATTAGGTTTGAAAATCCTGACTCTCTCTCTCTCTCTCTCTCTCTCTCTCTCTCTCTCTCTCTCTCTCTCTCTCTCCAACTAAGAAGAAATCTCAGTCTGTCTAAATAAAATGTTACAACATGAGCAAACGACTTACCACGTCAGAATTCTGACAAAACACCATGTGCCTAGAAACAAAACAAAAGTCATTCCTCCTACGAATAAACTCTGTAATCAGTACACCCAACGACATTTTATCCAAGATCAGAATGTTTATCAAGCTACGATGGCTATTAGTAACTTTGTGTTAAAACTAATGAATGCAAATTTTGCCTGACATTAGATTGGGAGGGGGGGGGGGGCAATAACACAACTGGTTGACAGTAAATCTAGCAAGATGTTTTGTAAACTTCCTGTTAATAACACGCCTAGCTATGCTTAGTGCATTCAATACATTTTCATTAGAAGTCAGACAGATCTCACATGTTACATTTCCTGCCAAATAGACCTAAGATGTTATCCTGGTACATTTTCAGTTAGACAGACTCATACTGTGAAACTTATGAACCAATTTATAAACATTACATCTTGTCCATATACATTTCAACACAGCAGGTTAATGTTAAATTCCTATTGTCAATATAAACTTTTTACCCTGTTTAACATAGGATGCCCACCTTGTCGCTATACACTTTTTACCCTATTTAACATAGGATGCCCCTCCTTGTCGATATACACTTTTTACCCTGTTTAACATAGGATGTCCCCCTTGTCGCTATACACTTTTTACCCTCTTTAACATAGGATGCCCCCCCTTGTCGCTATACACTTTTTACCCTCTTTAACATAGGATGCCCCCCTTGTCACTATACACTTTTTACCCTCTTTAACATAGGATGCCCCCCCCCTTGTCGCTATACACTTTTTACCCTCTTTAACAAAGATTGCCCCCCCTTGACGCTATGCACGTTTTACCCTGTTTAACATAGGATGCCCCCCGCCCCTTTGTCGCTATACACTTTTTACCCTCTTTAACATAGGATGCCCCCCTTGTCGCTATACACTTTTTACCCTCTTTAACATAGCATGCCCCCCCTTGTCGCTAAACACTTTTTTCCTGTTTAACATAGGATGCCCCCTTTGTCGCTATACACTTTTTACCCTGTTCAACATAGGATCCCCCCCCTTGTCGCTATACACTTTTTACCCTCTTTAACATAGGATGCCCCCCTTTGTCGCTATACACTTTTTACCATGTTTAACATAGGATGCTCCCCCCCCCTTGTCGCTATACACGTTTTACCCTGTTTAACATAGGATGCCCCCCTTGTCGCTATACACTTTTTACCCTGTTTAACATAGGATGACCCCTTGTCGCTATACACTTTATACCCTGTTTAACATAGGATGCCCCCCTTGTCGCTATACACTTTTTACCCTATTTAACATAGGATGCCCCCCCCCCTTGTCGCTATACACTTTTTACCCTGTTTAACATAGGATGCCCCCCTTGTCGCTATACACTTTTTACCCTATTTAACATAGGATGCCCCCCTTGTCGCTATACACTTTTTACCCTATTTAACATAAGATGCCCCCCTTGTCGCTATACACTTTTTACCCTATTTAACATAGGATGCCCCCCTTGTCGCTATACACTTTTTACCCTCTTTAACATAGGATGCCCCCCTTGTCGCTATACACTTTTTATCCTATTTAGCATAGAATGCCCCCCTTGTCGCTACACACTTTTTTTTCTCATGAAAAAATTCATGACTACTGAGCCAGGATCTGCATACAGGTTTATCTCAACACATATCTGATGACCACTGAGCTATATTTTTTCATTAAAAATTGATAACCACAGAGTCAAGGTTTTCAAAAATAAAAAATAGAGATTAGTCACACCTTAGTTTAAAAATGTTGAAAACCAGCTTAAAGTCGATGAAAATTAGTTAACCGGTTTAAACTGGATAAAACTAATTAAGTGAGCCAGAACTCTCAAAAATATAACTACTTACAGATGTCTAATACATACAGAATGGGTGTCAGAATTAATAAATTTAGTTAAGGGACCCCTCTAATAAATGCTGAAAAAAATCTAGGAATCTTCCTATATAAATGACATAATATTAGAAAATAGTATATCATTCAAGTGATTTGGGACTACATGGAAACCTTGAAAAGGCGAAATATAGTATAGTAGCTTGACAACATTAAAAGAGTGATGTGACGGCTACTGGATTTATCGATGTAATTTAGTGCTTTAATTTCTTGAAATTATATTTTAACTCAGAAAAAGAAGTTAATTGTAATGTAATAATCATATTTATATATAAAGTTAAAAAGATGCATGCCCGTAGAACATGTTTCAAAACTATTTTCTATCACATACAAACATATATTCTGTTAGATTGTAGAGTCATATCAGTAAATATACACCGGTGTGATGTGATATTCATGAGTGGATTGCCAGCTCGCGTGTTAACCGGAAAACTATTGTTTGTTCAAGCATATGTTTGATATTGCTTATTCTGCACATGTAATATTGAAATACCTGACAGCTTGGCTTTGAATCAATTCATTCTTCCCGATTTATTCTTCCCTGCATCAGTGGAAATTTAATTCTGTCAACATCATAATTTAAGTGCTTTTGCAAAGTTCTGCATTTTTCTTTGAGGTGAGCATCTTCAGTAAAGATCAATTAGCACACATCACCAAGACATACATTGCTTGTTATAAAAAACCTCAAAATTTCATAATTTAAAATCAAATTATTCTCTGCTACTGTTAACATTGACTATGTCATTTTCTTTAATCATATTGGAATAATCCACGTCAGCACTAAATACCATTGACGGAAAAAATATATTATTATTATTTTTTTTTTCTTCTGATACAATGCACATGGAATAAATTGAATATACTTTAATCTCACATTCCGACCTTGCAGTATATACATCAAGTCTCTGTCGTGTTTGTATCGGTTTTGTGAGGCTTAATGCCATTTTTCAGCACATGACAGGCTATACAAGGCGCTCACTATATTTGGTGGAAGAAGAACAAAACATGGATCACAAAGTAAATGAGCGACGAATTCCACCTCTCTCTCTTTCTCTCTTTCTTTCTCTCTCTCTCTCTCTCTCTCTCTCTCTCTCTCTCTCTCTCTCTCTCTCTCTCTCTCTCTCTCTGATGGACACAGAGAATAAGACATAGTATATGTTGGTTTCATGGTGTAATGCTTAGCACTCTGGACTGAATCGAGCGATCTGAGTTCCAATCTCGGTGGGACCTGTCTACGTTTATGTTGATCTTGGTTCTTGAGTACGAATATGTATATATGAAGAATAAAAACGGAAACATGTTAAACCTTGTTGCAATTTTAGAAAAGATGTTACATGATCAGTAAAAACGTAATTAATATTTTCCTTAAAGACATCCATCAACGCTGGCATTTAAGTTTACTGCACAGTTTCATGAAAATGTCTGCTGCATGCGTTGCGACGATTTACTCTGTAATATTATATACCTCAAACGTGCTCTCAGATATTGCATGTAGATCGATCCAGTTTTATTTTGTTGCTGTTAGCCATTATATCTTTATCATCATATTTCCAGAAAACGTAATACCCACACACCCACACACACCATCTCTCTCTCTCTCTCTCTCTCTCTCTCTCTCTCTCAAACACACACACACACGCACACACACATAGATGCTATTTTTATATCAATAGGTGGAATCAAACATATGAGACTATTTAAGCTATCAGTACTAATTTATATCAACTCTACCGCTTGTTTCGCGCAATTTTCAATTTCTTCAAGCGCACGTGTGATATTGCTCATTTTGTGTATATAATATTGACATATTTAGCTAATCTGTGTTGGATCAATTTAATCTTCCAGATTTATTCTTCCCTGTATACATGGTAATTTCTTTTTTTCAATAGCCAAAAGTTACATTATAAGTGCATTGGCAATGTTTGTTCTTTCTTTTGAGGTGCATGTGTTTAATAAATACTAATTAGCACATGCAATTAAGGAATAAGTTGTAGTTTTATGGTAGTAAATATACACTGATTGATTTCAAATTAATCAGACCATTATATTATAAAATAAGAACATACCCTGGTACTGTTTATATTCACTAGTTTCTTTACTCACGTTAAAATGTTCCATGACAATGCTATATATCACTGAGGAATAAAACATATTGTTGTTCTTATGCAATGTATATAGAATATATTATATATTTTCTTCCATATTTCGTGCCAGAGGAAGATCATCAAAAATACAAATACATGTATTCAGATTTCATGTCAGACTTCAGGGTTAGGAGGTTGTATTTGTAAATGTAGCATCTAATACTGTGACCGGATTGCGACTTCGAAGCTGTCCTTTTATAAGATAACAAAATAAAATTTATTTATCTGCGTATTTCTATTACAGTACAATGGGACATCTTCTAAATGTATTTATGCCATGTTTTAAGCCGATATTCATTGCATTCATTAAATAAAAAATAATAGAAAATCCACGGAGATCTGTCAATACATCTCCATGAACAAGTCATTGGGGAAAGTAGATATACATGACATTGGTTCCTCGCTATAACGAAAGAATTCGGTCTCTACTAATAGTTCGTTATAGCGAAGGTTCGTTATAACAGGGTATTACGCTAATATTATGTGACGTTATGGACTCTTACTGGGTATTCGTAACATCGGCAATTTTATAGTGATCAGGAGCGACTGCTATACTTTCTTTCATAGAAATGTCGCGTACGACAGTTAGCTTTGAAATATAAATTTCACCTGGGGTAACGATCCCCGCTGAGGATACAGTTCCAAACACGTGACTAAATGACGTTTAAAGGTGCGATCTACATATTTTGTCTTTGAATCCTCAAACTTTGTAGAGACGTTGTAGACCACGAAACACTACAGGCGTTCTTGTCTCCACAAAACCAATTAAGTATCATATGTACGTTGTGTTTGTTACAATTGCTTCAACGCAATATGTTTAGCATGTGCAGACATTTCACTCGGATTAATTACATCAATTTCTTTCCTAAATATACATCAAAAACTGACTGTCACAACCTTTAAAAACGTAGATAACACCTGTAACGAGTATTTTCATAATTTTTTTGAAATTGTGCTGCCGACGACAAACGATATTGCATTTTCTTTTCATCTTTTTTTTTTGTTGTAATCTTTGTTTACTTTTTTATTTTTAAATTTAAGCAACGGAAATAATGAAATGTTGATTTCTGGAGAATTATTTTGCTTTTGATACTCGTTGACCTTTAAAACCCCTAGACAAGCTCATTTTAAGCTTATGTTTTTGATTAAGTAGTTTTCATTTCTAAGAGCTGATGTATGTGTTATAACAAAGACAAACTTATTAATGATGCATGCCGAATAGACAAGGAATCCAGATTTCTCCAGAATGATAGGTGAAACCTGTATTAACTTCAGCAAAGACAACATCAGAGAACAAAAATGAAACAATTAGAATATAACCTGCTTTACACTTCTGTGGTCTTGAGTTATATTTCCTTTAACAGAAGTAAAAGGGTGCATACGCATAAATGGATGGACGACGCTTTCTCGATTTTCTCCACTTCATAGACAACCAAAGTCAAGCCAACACCTGACCCATTATGAGTGCTTAAAATAAGCTATCAGAGCTTGATGTACAATCGTAGCAAATAATAATAATAATAATAATAATAATAATAATAATAATAATAATAATTTTCAATTACAAGCAATACCGCAAGACCCGAGCGGACTGAATACCAATTACAAGCAATACCGCAAGACCCGAGCGGACTGAATACCAATTACAAGCATGTCAAGCATCAATATTGTATGGAAAATCTCATAATATGTTATTTTGTAAAAGGTAATGTCTGGAATGACTTTAATGTTACGCATAATCACAATCTATAATAAAGACTGTTAAAATCGTCTTCTTTGTATCTATTCACCAACTGATGTTTACGTTACGTATAGTTATTGTACAAAATATTTTAGGAGGCTAAGGTCTATATAATAATGAATAAATATTTAATGAAGTTTATTTTACGATTTAGAAGAATTAAAGAGTGACTGAAATACACAAACCCAGATTTCGTTTTTTGCACGTATTCCTGGCATAACCAATGAAACGTATTACCGAGCGTAATTTACATAGTTTGACAACATTGTTACTTAAAAGCAATACAACTTTCAACAGACTATGAAGAAACAATTTATTTACGGTTTTGTTTTCCCTTTCAGAAGTTCTGACAGACTGTGTTACCTGTATCTTTTAATGGATTAATTATGTGAAATATGGAATTCAAGTGAAATTTTTCCACACCCTAGGCTCAAAGTGGTAAGGTAATTGTAAAAACTTCAACGTATTTACCACATATAATTAACTTTAGGAGACCAGACTGCAGTATTATGTGGGATACAACTTTTCTATAAAGTATAAAAATAGAGCAGAAAATAGGCAAAGCTTGCATTTGACGAGCATTAACCACGTGGTTGGAACGTATACCGCGCATACTCATTTTATGCACAACATGTATGGTAATCCACGGGGAACATAAAAGGCTGAAGTTGTGTTATCAAGTTCCACCATTTGATTGTAAATGTAATAAAGGACCGAATAATACAATCTTTACAGATGTTAATCCATTCCTACAAAGGTTAACGTTTCAAAAATATGTGAGGGTAATCTCTCTCTGTCTCTGTCTCTCTATCTCTCTTTCTCTCTCTGTCTCTGTCTCTCTCTCAGAAATAAATAGACTTGCATACGCAGGTCCCATGGTGTGATGGTTAGCACACTGGGCTCTGAATCCAGCGATCCGAGTTCAAATCTCGGTGGGATCTGTTTGGAATTATTTTATAATTTGACAAGAGTATGATACTGATCATGTTGAAACACACGTAAAAGTACACTCATTGTCACTCATTAATTCTAACATGAAAGGTCTCATTCAAACCAACTTTTGCATAACATCAAAGAAGGGCTTTATGTACATATAAAAATTACACATACCGTTTGAGACTTTTCAGCCAAAACAAATAATTATAATATGAGAAGAAAGACGAAAGTGAATGTATTAGTAGAAGGGTAAACGGGGGTGGATGAAAGATGGATCAATGCACGAAAGAATTATAAAGTAACCTATCACAAAAGTAAACTGCATTTTACAAACAAAACTTACTGAAGTCTACAACGAATTTTAAGTTGTACAACTTCAGCTAGTTCAGAAATTGTTCAACACAAGAACATATCAACTAAAGAGACTTAGTGCATAACATAAAATGAAAAGTTTTCTTCAAATTCATTAATTCTATTATACACGAAAGAATCAACAAGCCACTACATGTTGCTGATAAATTGATACTCATTTCATTTACCAAATATGGTTTGGATAAAATGATGAAATTCTGCTATGATTACTCATGTCAATGAATATACAATTAAAATGCTGATATAATTACTCGCGTAAATGAATATACAATAATAATGCTGCTGTAATTACTCACGTAAATGAATATACAAATATAATGCTGATATAAGTACTCACGTAAATGAATATACAATAATAATGCTTATATAATTACTCACGTAAATGAAGATACAATTATAATGTTGATATAACTCTACTATGATTACTCACGTAAACAAAAATTATATATTAATGCTGCTATAATTACTCACGTAAATGAATAAACAATAATAATGCTGATATAATTACTCACGTAAAGGAAGATACAATAATAATGATGATATAATTACTCACGTAAATGAATAAACAATACTAATTCTAATATAATTACTCACGTAAATGAAGATACAATAATAATGCTGATATAATTACTCACGTAAATGAATTTACAATTATAATGCTGATATAATCACTCACGTAAATGAATATACAATTATAATGCTGATATAATTACTCACGTAAATGAATATACAATTATAATGCTGATATAATTACTCACATAAATGAATATAGAGTTATAATGTTATATATTTACTCACGTAAAGGAAGATACAGTTATACTGCTGATATAACTCTACTATAATTACTCACGTAAATGAAGATACAATAATAATGTAAAGAGTGTAGAAAACTGACGGACTCTCAATGGTTATCTGAGAAAAGACTGTAGAAAACTGACGGACTCTCAATGGTTATCTGAGTAAAGAGTGTAGAAAACTGACGGGTACGTTCTTGACATCTTCTAGTTATGGACTCCATGAAGAAAGCTTGAATCCTCTTTTGAAAAAGCAATATATGAAGCTGTTGTTATCTCCAAAAGCGTGTACGGTTGAGAATTTGGGGATCACTTGCTTCCTAATGATTTCATTCAGCCAGCCAGAGCCCGTAGAGAAGACACATTGATGCTGCGTTGTGCAGACTATGCACCTTGACTTTAGAGACAACCATTGATAAGCGTAATCTTATATATTTGGAGCATCTTTGTCGACACTTTATATTCCGTTGCTCAAAACATGCATTTCAATCCGCCTTATATCCTATTTCGATCACCCAACAATATAACTTGGATTCATTCCTAATACAGTAAAAAAAACCAAAAAAAAAAACCAATTAAACAGTACAGGCTTATATTGGATACATACTTATTTCATGGAAATTTTCAAGATAAAATTCTTTGGAAGACTATCATTAAAAGTAACATTGTGCACATATAGAATTCATTACTCTCCAATAGATTATTCAGGGGCAAACGTAAGCAGAATGTACCTATGTTCTCTTAACTATTTCCATACGGTAGCTTATCTCCTGCCAAACTTAACTATTTCCACATTGTAGCTTATCTCTTAGGAAATTTAAATACAGATGAAGGTAATTATGCGCAATAGATTCTTTAACCTTGATCTATCATGTAACAGCTGACTGTTTAACACTATTGGGCATCAGTGAACAATTTGGTCACATATAATTGATATATTTGGTGTTCTCGTTGTTTATCTTGACTAATTGTCCTGGTGAGAACAAATCCAAATCATAATAGCATGTATAACGGATGACTTAACAAATCCAAATCATTATAGATGTATAACGGATGACTTAACAAATCCAAATCATTATAGATGTATTGTTACGACTCTATGGTCTAAGAAAAATGTAACAGAAAGAAAGTGAAACCAACAAATCAAGTAAAAATCAACAAGCAATTTATTACTAGATAATTAAAATGAAAAATCAAAAAGTCACTTACAGTAATGTGTTTTGAAATCCTAATAATCCAATAAGAATGATTGTTCTAATCACAAGTCCTAAATATAGAATGTTCCGAATTCACGGCTGTGTCCTTGAATGTTAGATGTGCTAATGGTCTCCAAAGTCCTGATGTACTAGAAATCTTGATGTGCTGATGTCAAAATAAAGTATTCCAAAATCTCTGAATAAGTTCACCTAAATTCCAAAATCATCAATTAAAATCCAAAATCCAAAAGTTTATGAGCACTGTTATAATCCAATGAATATTTAAAATAATTCCTCTCTTAGAATTTGGAATGAATTTTCACAACTGTAATAGCTCTTTACAAGACTGATGGTAATGTCAAAACTGAAAAAATGTCCACCAAACAAGGTATATATAAAGATTGGTCACATGACAGAATGTTCTAGAATATGAGTCATCTTAATGGAATTCTAACTGTAAACAAAATTCAACCTTGACCTTCAAATTGAGAAAACATATTGATCAAAACAACCTAATTCAAGGACACTAGTTAAACATGTTTTTCCTGATAACATTAAGATTTAAGCAAATATTAAAGTGAAGAAACATTTATAATTTCCTAAAATATTTATAATATTATATAAACATCATACATAACAGTATAACGGATGACTTAACAAATCCAAATCATTATAGATGTATAACGGATGACTTAACAAATCCAAATCATTATATATGTATAACAGATGACTTAACAAATCCAAATCATTATAGATGTATAACGGATGACTTAACAAATCCAAATCATTATAGATGTATAACGGATGACTTAACAAATCCAAATCATTATAGATGTATAACGGATGACTTAACAAATCCAAATCATTATAGATGTATAACGGATGACTTAACAAATCCAAATCATTATAGATGTATAACGGATGACTTAACAAATCCAAATCATTATAGATGTGTAACGGATGACTTAACAAATCCAAATCATTATAGATGTATAACGGATGACTTAACAAATCCAAATCATTATAGATGTATAACGGATGACTTAACAAATCCAAATCATAATAGTATGTATAACGGATGACTTAACATTTGAATTGGTTAAAGATAATCTTTTACTGCTTCATTAATGAATGCTCCAGATACACTCATAAAATGTGGAATGCATTCGACAGGTAATATATATTCATATTGCTGTTATTATTATTATTAGTGGTAGTAGTAGTAGTAGTAATAGTAGTATTCACTTCGTTTATTCCTGTTCTATGCCAATCTAACATTGATTTTATAGTTTGTATCATCCATTTGATGTATCACTGTATATATTTTATATTCTCCTAAGGCGTGTGGTTCTGGTTTGTCAGCACATGATAGGCTATACATGACGGACAGTATATCTGGTGGAAGGAGAACCCGGGAGAAAAACCCTGGAAGAACCACCAACCCACGGGAAGATACTGGCAAGCTTTCTCACATACCCACGTTGGCCTATTCTCCTAAGGAGTAAATAACGTCAATCAATCAATAAATCAATCTCTCTAATCATTAAAAGTGGATAAATTAGGTTTTCTTTTATTCCTTTTATTTAACGGGCCTCGCTTAGTATGGTCACTTACCCGATGTGAGATGACTGCCATAACGACATGTAGTGGTTGCTAAGATGGCTGCCATAACGACATGTAATGGTTGCTAAGATATCTGTCATAACGACATGCTGGACCGGTATGGCGCCAACAGGTTCATACAAAATGAGTACACGTCCATTTTATATCTATCTTCATGTGTATTCGAAATTAGTACACATCCATTGTATATCCATTTTCATGTGTATTCGAAACAGCTATTTCTTCATAATTTCGTTTTGCTTTTAGAGAGGAAATAATTATTACCAATAATGGCCAATTCATACGATACTCTTTCATATCTATATATATATATATATATATATATATATATATATATATATATATAAATGTGCTTACTTTGTACGGTAACGAGTTTACTACTGATGAATTTGGTTTTCTTAATAATTTATTTTCTTACCATTCCAATTATATCAATATTCGCGTATTTTTGTGTGTACAGATCTATGTTATATTGAATTTGTTCATATTCACTTTCAGTATTGGTTGTGATATTGGTTTTTAACTAAGCTATATTGCCATTACTGAAAAAAAAATTAAAAAAAAAAAAAATTAAATAAATTGTCCTCCATGGCTGAAGTACATACATG